>OW386553.1:1428854-2028854 GCA_936435175.1 Glyphotaelius pellucidus | reverse complement strand
ACCCCACTTAAAGCAAAAAAAGTATAAGAAGTTGTGGAGGTAATTTTTACAGATAGTTTTCTATTTTATAAGTTACTTCTAAGCCATTCGAGAAAGTTGCCGCTTATTCCCAAGTGATCTAATTTTTCAATTAAAATGCGATGAGAAACAGTATCAAAGGCTTTGCTAAAATCAGTATAAATTGTGTCAACTTGATGACACTTGGACAGTGCATTAGAAATAAAATTTTCGTAAGCCAATAAGTTAGATGACGTAGATCTGAAACCGTGTTGGAATGTTGATATAAGTGGTTTAATTTGATGTATGATTTTACTTAATATAATCTTTTCAAAAAGTTTAGGTAGTGATGACATAATACATATGGATCTATAATTTTCAATTTGGCTTTTATCTCTTTTTTTAAAAATAGGTGTTATAAAACTACTTTTCCATATTTCAGGAAAACAACCTGTAGATAAAGATAAATTGAAAATTATAGTAATAGGAAGAGCTAGAACATTAATACAGTTTTTAAGTAATATTGGGGGAATCAAATCGACTGGGGGAATTCGACCTGATATCCAGCTGTTTGATAAAAGTCACAACTTCCTTTACTTCCACATGGATGTTATGCAAGTTGAGTGAGCTTTCGGTAAATTGGGGTTTGTCAGATAAAATGTTGTCATTGTCTTCAACATATACACTCTTAAAGAAATCTGCAAATAAATTTACAATAGCGTTTTTATCATGACCCACTTTTTTCTCGTAAAACATTGTACCGGGAAAGCTAGAGTTTTTTTTCCGAAAGGAGTTAGCGTAATTCCAAAATTTATTAATATTTCTCAAAATAGAATTTTCAACATTGTTGGAGTATTTCTTAAAACATATTTTCGATTTCCTGGTACAATCATTACGCAGAATGGAGAATGCGATATAATTATCTAGCGTTCTATTCATTTTATAACGTTTGTGAGCAATTTTTTTATCATAAGTAAGATTGATTAGTTCAAAATCATACCATTTAGGGAATTTAGAGGTGTAATATTTTTGTAGGGGTACAAAACTATCGATTGCTTGATAAATTACATTGTAAAAGTATTCTAAGGCCCCATTTAAACTTTTGCTTTTACAAGTAAGATCATAAGCCCAATTATAAGTAGATAAAAATTCTATAATCTTTGGGTAATCTGCTTTTTCAAAATTGCGCTTGACAATCGTAGGGTCAGTTACCTTATCATAAGTATTGAGGTAATTGATTTTTAGAGGAGGATGGTATTTATAGATTGGAAGAATCATTTCATCAAAGGCATACACATTAACGCTAGAAGAATTAGTAAAGACAAGATCGAGAAGGCGAGAATTGATGTTGTACACATGGTTTTTCTGATGCAAATTTAAAAAGTTTGACATTTCTAAAATTTCATGGGAGCCATGATTTATGTTGTCCGGGCTCGAGGACGCGATATTCTAAATGCCCCATATAATATTTGGAAAGTTGTAGTCACCCATCAGAATAAATGTAGCGTCAGGAAATTTTCTTCGCATTGTTTCAACTTCAAGGTGGTGCTCTTTAAAGGTTTGCAAGCCGGAGGATGGTGGTATATACGTTCAACCGATTATAAGTTTTTCTTTTTTTTTTAAACCATTACAAACACTTGTTCGAGATGTTTGTGTAGGCATTTCAGTTTCCTCGAATTCAGTTTGGTTGATACTGACAATAGTACGCCGCCACCTCTTGTTCTATTGCCAGAATTTTGATATCTGTCGTTTCTGTAAATGAAATGTTTAAAAACCCCAGTTCTTGATCGTTTATATCAGCATTTAGACATGTTTCACTAAGGGCATAAATATCGTAATTCATCGTAGGTATTTTAGATTTTAGGTCTTGAAGTTTTGTTCTAAATCCTCTTACATTTTGACACTATATTTTGAGTTTGTGGGTCAGTTTTTTGGATTTAATTTTACAATTGTTGGGTGATTATTGATATACTTGATTATAATATCATGCTCACCCGAAGATTGTCTATTTTTTAGTTCGATTCTTAAATTATTTAGATAGTTCCTTTGAGCAACTGATTGGTCAGGGTACATGCGGATGTTATTCTTCAGCGAGTGTTTTTTTGCCGAGTAGGATTTTCGACCATTTAGACTCAGGGAACTCGACTTTTACACCCCTCGGTTTGTTATTGTCCCTTTTCCCGATTCTGTAAACTTTTAGGTCAAGAAAATTGGTAGAGTTGTCCAGTTCGAAAATGATTTTTTTATGCGTTGTGTCGTCTTTCAGAATATCCAGTCTGGGTTATTGATTCGCTTTCGGGAATATTGCAAAGTATAATATTTTATAGCAGTATTATAATAAAATATATATGTTTTCACATACTTCAATTATTGTTTTTTGATTCATTTAACACGCGTTGTTTGTATAAGTGTAAAAAATAAGCCAAATTTCAGTTAACAATAGATTTTTAACACGTCTAAAAAAGTTTCGATTTCGGCCGAAACTGAGACATATACCGAAGATTCGGTTTCGGTAGAAATTCTTGTTTCGGTCAGACACTAGACATTAAAAAGACATTTTACAAGAAGCGAAATTTGGGGGCCTACTCTCTGACTCTCTCAGAAAATCCACTACGTTTCTATTTCACAAACTACTAAGTTCGTAACATTACATTGGACTGAAACTTGCACTATGGACACACTTCGGTTTAGGAAAGCATCGCACAGTGGGGCAAGAATGCCTAAAAACGGTCTTTATTCACAGGGACGTTTTAAGGTGAAATTTTGATTTGGAATGGAAGGATATAAAAAAATACAAATTTTATGTACATAATATGTGTAATATATGTTACCTCTATATTACACATATGCAATTTAGTAAAATAACTATCAAAAATATTTTTAATGTTCTTTATCTGACATGTTTGAGTAGTCATCACTATCATCATCACCATCATCATCTCTACCATCATCAAGATCATCAACATCATCATCATTATCATCACTACCATCATCATTAGCCTGAGTACTTGGATAAATTCCACTGTAATATAATGTAATTATTGTAATGGTCTCGTAGAAATTGTTGTCTCCATTACTATCACAGTTAGAAGTTTGATCTAAACGGTATTAGAATGAAAAAACAACATGCTTTATATTAAAATCTAGAAGTTAAGCAAAGAAAAATTGAAATGTACCCGTATATGAAACCAAAGTTTCCGAATGCAATTTGAAAAAAAATTATTAAACCTTATGATTTTTTTACATGAAACGATGAAAAAGTGAGGTGACAATAAGGCTAATGGTGGGGGGTCTCTAAAGGTCCCTTTTTTCAGTTTTTCGTTAATAATTCGAAAACTACTGCCTTTAGCGAAAAAATATTCACGTATTAAATTATTTACATAAAATTCTCTACAAAAAAGATACCTTAAATTTTTTTGCTAGGATCAATTTTTAAGGAGATATGGAGGGGGAAAATGTAAAATTATTTTAAAAAAACTGGTTTTATTGCTAATAATTAAATGTTTATTTATAAAAATGAAATGTTTATTGTTAAATATGAAGTGTTTATGGTGATCATTCCCGAATACAAACTAAAAAGTTTCGTATTGTATCTTAGTAGTTTCGTGGATCGCTGGATTTCGATTTTTCCCTATAACGTGGGGAAATATCCTCTGAGATTCCCTGTTTATTTATATTTAGATTTAACTCGTGGGATATAATTGACTTGCATCAAAAAAAAATTATCACAAATATTTTTTTTAATGTGCTGTTTTGTGTACAGGTGACTCTGAAAACACGCAAAACCATAAAATATTGAAAAATCCCTCTTGGGCTATCAAACATAATATCGACCCATAAAAGGCAGAACAGCGTAACCGCCGAAAAGTAAATTGTTCAGGAGAAGGTTTTTTTAAATAACTTTCTTCGTTGATTCCAAAAAGGATTTTGGTTAATTAGGATTATTAATCTTTGGTTGCTGCCTATATAACGCTGATAAAACAAATATCTAATAAATGCCTTCAGTTTTTGAGATAGTGGCGGTAACGTTGTTTTGCCTAAGACCCTGACAGATTTTTTCCTAACGAAATAACGCTGTTTGAACCTCAAAATTATTTTTGAAATATATATCACGAAATCATGATAGGTAAACAAATAACTAAATAAAATTGTTCCATGACAGTTGATCCTAAAGTTGACTAAATACAATGACTTGCAAGTAAGTATGCAAAGAGGATATACGGCCGTATAACTAAAGTCGATATACTTGTATCTAAAGGCATCACGATTGAAAATCCGCTGTAAAAATATTTTTACTGGCAATAATTTCGACTCTCCGAAGGTGCATGCGGTAATAACAAAATACGACATACTTATACCTGCAGTTGGCTTAGCAAAAAACCGCTGTACAACATTTTTAATCTGAATACAACACCAGAGGCCCAACTTTTCCCAATCGTCTGGAGCCAGTGAGACTATGGCCTCCCCAATGTTAGTATGTTATGAGGCTGAAGGTAGTGAGGAGGGGAAGGAGATATGGAAAATGTGCCTGGCTATTCAGATCTAGTTACCAACAACGCTAAAGCAATTTCAAGTAATAAGTCTAATACCTACACACCACACCAGCGTAGAAAAACAAAAAAATCATATAATATAACTTTTTATCCGAAAATAACACAAAAGTCCCAACTGCTCCTAGCCGTCTGGAGTAAGTGAGACTATGGGATTCTCAATTTTAGTATGTTCTGAGGCTGAAGGTAGTGGGGAGGGGAAGGGGATGCGGAAAATGTACCTGGCTATTCTGGTCTGATTACCAAACACGGCTGAAGAAATTTCAGGTAATAAGTCTAATACCTACACACCACACACCAGCGTACAAATATCAAAAAATCATATAAAATAACTTTTTTTATCCAAATACAACACAAGAGTCCCAACCGTCTGGAACCAGTGAGACTATGGCATCCCCAATTTTAGTATGTTATGAGGCTGAAGTTAAGGGAGAGGGGAAGGAGATATGGAAAATGTACTTGGGTATTCAGATCTAGTCACCAAATACGGCTAAATACGGGTATATTTTCCACAACTCCTTATCCTCCTCACTGCTTTAGCCTCACAAAATACTTAAATTGGGGATGGCATGGTCTCACTGGCTCCTGACGGTTGAGAGAAGTTGGGCCTCTTGCGTAGTATTCGGATAAAAAGTTCTATTATATATTATTTTGTAATTTTGCGCTGGTGTATAGTGTATATTTACATTTTACTTGAAATGGCTTTAGCCGTGTTTGGTGACTAGATCTGAACAGCCAGTTACATTTTTCACACCCCTTCCCCTCCCCAATACCTTCAGCCTCACAACATACCAAAATTTTTATAACCATAGTTTCACTGGCTCCAGACGGTTGGGAAAAATGCAATAATTTAAGGAGGTTAATGTTAGGGAGGCTAAAAGTCTTGCAGTTTTTCGTAGACTATGTATCAATGTTGTGAAGTTCAAATTTCAATATTATAGTAGTTTAAGATTAGATTATATTAGATATAAAAAGTTATGTTTTATAGCTAAATAAAATATAATTTTAAAAAAAAGATTGGACGCCAACCGACTAAACTGAAACATTCTCGACCGACAGCGTAGACAGCGTAAACACCGTAACCGCCCATAGTCGCTTACGCTAAAAACTACAACTTCAAAACAAGTGTCAGGTATATAAGATAGAGCTGCAATATTTTTGTCACTGATGTATCAGGCTGCACTGAACAGTTTTCTTTAAAAATCGTAATTTGACAAAAATGTCGTTTATTATTATGGGTCGATATCTTCGTATTATATTGATTTTTATAATAATATTAAATAAACATTGATTTTTTTTTGGTGTGCCTCTAAAATTTCTTATTTGGTAGGTGTACCTTGAACACAAAAAGTTAGCGGAACACTTAACTACACTACATTTACACTGTTAGTTTTTTGTTGTATCATAAAATGCATAGGATAGTGTTATGGAATGCATATGGAATAACACATCGGGCAAATGACCTCCATGGCCTTGCTGGCGCATACACACCTACCACAAACGGCACATACCACAAACGGGGGCAAATTCAGATCTTGCATTAATTTTAGGGGCACCTTTATATAGCTGATCGCAAAGTTAGGTTGGCTTTGAGCCAAACTATTAAAAGCTAGAAGTTGTAAAATAACAAAGAGATCTCAATAGAGATAGATATCGGGCGAGATCTCTTTTAAGATTTGTGTGATTTTCTACGGCTGCTAAATGAATAAATAACCATGCATACTTGCAGGAATTCGTGTTTAAAACGACCTAAACTGAAATACGTGACAGCTCACAGCTGAAATTCTGACATCGGCCCATAGAAAAAGCAAATAAGAGCCATAGTAAATCACACAAATCTGACGGGAGATCTCGCCAGATATTTATCTCGATCTCACAAAAGATATAGAATCGCTCTTCTGTATGGCTGGCCAGATCGGAAGAGACAATGAGGGAGCCCTTTTGACCTCTCCAGCCAGACTCTTTCGACCTATCGCCTTGCACCGCAGTGGGAGGAATGGTTTCATACATCCATCAATGCTGAGCACGCTGACCCCAGATACCTACCCACTCCTCTTACCTTTTCCCTTCTCCGGCCTTTCCCTAAAAAGATAGTACAGCATCCCCGAAGATGATTTTTTATTAAATAAGCTTCCTGTGTGGGAGCTAATATAATAAAAAAAATTGTCATTCAGCTTGCATTACCGCGAATACGACACAAAACATATTATTCAGAAGAGAAAAAACCGCAACATGTGCCGTATATTATCCTCAGAATCGGTGTATCAAATAAAATGAATATGTGGTGGAATTATAATTTTCCATATAGCCTGCTAAATAATAAAATCCCGAATTGCTATCCTTCATTGGTTTAAATTAATGTTCCAATGAGGCGTACCAGGCACACTTCGCTTTTTCATATAGAAGCCAACAACACTAATGCAGCAAATAACTCACCAATCACTTGCACATTGTTTTAGGCTGGCTTTACATTCGTAAGTTTTTTCCCTTAATTCGCTCGTGGAAGCGAATTATGGCCAAATTACCAATGTAAACGACACCAAAAGTCACTTAACGTAATCTTAAGGGTATTCTTAAAATATATTTAGAAACTTTATACCGGTAGATGGCGTTATTTTCAAAATCGTCGAATAAAACGGTTTTAACACGTTGTGCTTTTTAATATTGAGATAAATTATTGGTTCGCGCCCGGAAATAAGGTATATTAATCTGTATAATTTTTTTTTTATACATATAACTTTATAATCTTAGAATACGGCTGAAAAACACATAATTTTATTGCAAAAAAACACGTACGAAAGACATTTGTCACAACATCGCGCGCGTTCGTACGGAAAAATTCTTTTACCCAACCAAAAGACATTTGCGAAAAATAGTATATTTCAAAAATTTTACGATGTAAAGCACGAGTCGAAAAGAGACGCGAGATAGAAGGTTCGCTGAATTCAGTAAATTAAAACAACGCCTGGGGAAATTGAATGATTTATAAAAAGAACCGGCTGAGAACAACAGCATTCGAGCCGAGAGCTGCCGTTAACTGGACCTTTTTTTTAAAGGCCGCTAAATGGCAAATTTGACGCATGCTCAAGTCAGGATACGTTAGCTTCTCAAAACATCATAACAAATAATAATATAGGCATTATGATGGCCCGAGTGTCAAGGACGGAGTCTACAGTGTGCTTATAAAGTCGCTCTTTAAAAATAAAAAACTTTTTGTATTTTTTAAATATATTTTATTTCCACAAACTATAAACATGTCATGTTAATAATAGTAAAAACTCTTTATAGGGCAGAAAGTTGAAGATTAAAAATAATATTTTTTTGTACAAATATCTTATACACGGTGTTAGGAAACTAGTAGTAAAAGTGGTGAATCTACATCACATAGAGAATTCAAAAAACCTTTTTCGATCTGAACACATCGATTTCTTATTTTCTGCAAGTAAACATTTAGAGCCGGGTGCACGCTTAGTGTGGGAACACAAAATACGCGGGTTTAGGCTTTCTGATTGGTCGGCGCATGGGTGACCGACTGGCGCAGGAGCGCCGACAAGAATTCGTATATATTTTTTTAGAAATACAAACATTTCCGGATCACGAAAAACCTGAAAATATTTCAAAATCTCCTACTACCATCACAGTAAGCGGAAAGCATTGCCTGGGTCGTGATGGAGGAATTAGTCAGCTAAGAAATTGCACACACTACGCCTGGGTGGGAACCAGACGCAACGTTAACTCAGCAAGTGACCGGTCTTATTGCTAACGTATGACCGTACACAGTAAAAACTGGTTCAGATTTGTGCTAAAATAACGCTAATAAGCTAAAATAATGACGCCCACTCGAACTAGTTCTGTCGACATTCGATAGTATGCTCGTAGCTGGCTCCACAAGCTAGCCAATAACGGTTCCCGCCCGAACAAATTCTGACGGACGAAATCAGCTGTTGGTGGGCCGCCATCTTTAGGCAAACACCAGCGAGTAGCGAGTAAAGTTGACCACCTTTCAATTTTTTTCGTAGATTGTCCACAATCTGCTAGTTAGCAAGTAATACGATGACACTGAGCGAGTTTTCTTTTTTTTTAAGTTTCCTTATTCTTTGAATTGTTTGTTACATGAATTGGGGATTTTTCGACCACCATACTAGGCACATGCCTGTATTGTGGTAGTCGATTTTTGTATACAGTACATTAATAGACGCAATATAAAGCACTGTGCGAGAATATAAAAAATATATATATATAAATATACATATTATATAAAATAAAATTAAAGAAATTTAAAGAATACAAATGAAAATAAAAGCATGTAAACTGGAACATATGGGTATAAGAGGTTTAGCATTAAAATGGTTTAAATCATACCTAAAAAATCGTAAGCAGAAAGTTCACATATCAAATATCAACGAAAAAATGATGCAATAGATGGTAGATTCCAAATGGAGAACAATTAACAAGGTTGTGCCACAAGGAAGCATTATTGGGCCTCTCCTTTTCCTTATCTATATACACGAACTTCCCGAACTAACCCATAAAATATTATGTATCGAAATTACAGAAAAATAGTTATGCTCACCATTCCGGATGCAGCATTATAGTTATGGCCATACGACCTTTTGGACCAGCCTCCATCAACGTAAACCGTTATGAAAGGTATCCCGTCTGCATTGACATTTCCTTTTTTTATGGCAATTTCCATTTCGGTTTTGCCAGCTACACGCATTTGTTCTGCCAGATGCCCCCCCCCACAATTTGCCCAAATTTCTCTCTGTTTTACGAAATGTGTACCCGGACATTACTGGGACATCCATGGCACCGAGAATTTGAGCAGCTTGGGTGTAGTAGCTGCCACTTGTAAGTGTACCCCACACAAAAGACTTATTGGCAAGTTTTTCAGGCTCTGGTTCTGAAGTTTGCTTCCATGTGGTGTCACACATATTGCATTTTAAAAAAAAAAATAGAATGAAACCCAGTGCGCAATTCTTTGATCAATTGAATTTTTGAAAACGTGCATTTTAAATAATGCTGTGTCATAGTGAACGCCCACTTCAGAACGTGCTGGATGTCCACAATTCTATTTCCCTTGACTGAATTTTCCTTATCTTCACTGTACGCCATCATCTCTGTGACAAGATTGTGGTTTTCCAAATTGGGGTCCGGAGCAGGCCAGTTTATAATTATCGGGGCCGCTGTTTCGATTATAGTAGTTGGATGGTCGGATGTGGAAGGAAATGTTGCTTCAACACGCAACAGTTTTGAACAACTTTCATAAGTTTTCACGTCCCCAGACGTAATATTAGAGGATGGGATTTCTCCACAAATATTAATTGTAGGGGTCTCGTCACCTGAACATTTATTTTCTTTATTTCCGCGCCAGTGTTTGTGGGAACTAAAAGATAAAATATAAATTTAAAAAAATATATAATTTTTGAGCAACATTAAATACGAACCATCCTATACCGCCGAGCGATATGGGTGGTGGTTGAACAAGCGTAAAATTGTTGACCTAGGATAGAAGGTATAAATGTGGACTGGACAGATAACTGGCAGAGGAACGATACAAGTAGAAATGAGATTCTTGAGTTGTATGTGTGGTTTATCCATGTGTGATTGTTCTACAAGCGTCAAATAGATAATATAATAAGTGTATGTGTACACTGCATCAAGAAAGAATGCTCGGCTAAAACTGGAATCCCACCACATTGGATCTATTTCATAGAATCAATGAAAAATATTGGCGAGAACCTGCTTTCTAGAAACAATAGAAACCCAAAGTTGAATCGACTTCAACTTTCGTTTTACGAAATCTAACTATTTTTTTTCTATTATTGTGATCCAACATTATAGTATAGTATCTCTTTACATATTTTTTCGCAAAAACGGCGCAATCAAGCGAATTAATTATTTGAGAACGGTCAGTCGGAATAATAGAAGAGATGGATGAATGTGAATAATCGCTATGACGGCCGGCGTAGTCCAGCGGTAAAGCTCTTGACTAGCATTCCGAAGGTCGCGGGATCGAATACCGGCGTGGCAAATAATTTTTTTTCGATTAATTTGTGTTAATTCACAATTTATTCATTTAAAATAATATATAGTATATTTGCGGCACGTTCCAGAGTGGAAGATACTCTCAGTATCGCCCTGGTGTAAGACCACCGTTCAGAATTGAAATGTTGCTTGAAATGGCTTTATCCGTGTTTGGTGACCAGATCTGAATAGCCAGGTACTTCTCACCTTCCTCTTCCCCATCTCCTTCCCCTCCCCACTACCTTCAGTCTCACAACATACCCCAATTGGGGATGCCATAGTCTCACTGGCTCCAGACGGGAGCAGTTGGGACTTTTGTGCGGTATTCATATAAAAAAAAAATCAGTTTCAACTTTTAGTTGTGATCCTCTCAGGGAGAAAACGGGGATAGATAATAATTAGCAAGAATTAGACAATAGTACCCTTTACACGTAGAGTTCGGAGCGGGACGTGCCCCGCGCCACTTCAGGCCGCCGCGCAGAAAAGTAAAGACCGAAAGTAAGATAACGGTTTATAGCGCAGTTCATTGTGAGACTTTTCTGCGCGGCGGCCTGAAGTGGCGCGGGGCACGTCCCGCTCCGAACTCTACGTGTAAAGGGTACTAATAATTATAGAACGTGCCTAGAAAATGTGGATATCCGCAAAGAATGCATGTAGAGCGAATGAACGAACAAAGTAGGAAGTAGCTAATATAAGAAAAATATATGGCGCAAATGTGAATCGTATTAGAAGTCGGGGACATCCGAGGAAGACGTGGCACGATCAAGTAAATCAGATACTTGAGTCGGGTCATGCCAAAAGTCAGAATAATAGAAGAGTATGTAGGTATGAGACGGTGTATGAATATGAGTGAGGCAAAGAGTGTGTGCCAAGACCGAGTTGTTTGGCGGTCTGTCCTCTCTGCGTACCCCTGCGAAGAAACGGCGTGATGGTTAGTTAGTTACCTAGAAAATATTTGTGAAAAATTTTGTAATATATATCTGTATTCCAATTCACCGTGCTGACGTTTCATCCCGTTTGCACTGAGTCTTGGATTGACCCTCTTCCCGGAATACTTGTGATTTTTATAAAGTGCACGCCTCATTTTTATGGAGTAACAATAATGCGCTGTATAAAAATTTGTTATTATTGATTTCTTGTTGGCACAAAAAAAGTTATTTCAAACTTCAAGCGGTGGCAGGCAAACATAAACAGACAGAATGTACCCAGCTCAATCTACGCATTTTATTGTTTAGCAGGTCTCAAAAACAAAATAACTAGGCGGGCGTCTAGTAATAGTTGCAGATTTAAGAAAGTAGTAACTAATTACAGTCGCTCTCACTAAAATGATATAGTTTACGTAGCCTTTTTTACGGCGTGCCTCAACCGCAAATGTTCTATGCGCCCAGTAATACTGGAACATTCATAAAAAAGCAAAACGAACATTCCATCAGAATAAGAAATCAAGACACGAACCGTGACATTTTTACTACAAACATACTTAACGCCTTAACACCGTGGGAATGTGCTGAAAGCGTGCATGATAAAAGCATATTGGTATGGCTCGCACATAGGTTTGTCTCCTTCTAAAACCGAGTAGCGTGTTCTAGCTACCAGTGTCTGCAGAAATTAGGTGAAAAATAATTACTTTTGTTAATGTAATTACTTGGTTATTATAAATGATATAACAGTGAAATTTTCGTTCGCGCTAATTTCATTATTCGTACTATTTTTCGGTACTAAAATAAATAAAATATTATCTCTAGTTTTCAAATGCGGCTGAAAAATAGATTGTATGAGAATTATCACTGCCGTTTCACCTTAAAGCATGTTATAGAACTAAACTTCTTCTCCCGGAAGTTTTTTGACAGGTCTAATCGCGTCCGCGCGAAATTACAGCCTTCTCACAGCTTATAAAATCAGTTTGATAAGCTGAGGGACTTTTTGTAAGAAATAGTACCAAAATGCGCCGTTGCGAAATGTCAAAAATCAAAAGACATTTGTTTTTATTGGATTTTTTTCCTATAAAATTAGTTTTTTATTTCCACTTATTTGAGTTTTCTGAAAATGAGCATCCTTCTATTCAATTATCGGTCCAAACCTTTATAATCTCAATATTTCTGTTTTTAAAATTACGTATTTGAATACGAAGTCGGTTGCTGTCGGCAGCTGTCAGGTAGCTGTCATTCGAATAAAATGAAAGAAATTGATGGCAAAAAAGTGCGTGGAGGATTGTTTAGTTAAAGCCAAATTCTATTTCAGCATTCTATTTATTTGGTCTTTTTCGACTTTATTGATAAAATCGCGTAAATTTGACAGTAGCAGGTCGTTGTTGAAAGGAAGCCATCTTACAGCAAATAAATTTACAGATGTAAACGGTCGCATGAGCAGTTACACAGGTCGAACTTCCGAAACACTTCCGTGATCTTTAATTACCACAAGTCAGATGCATATGTAAACGCTCCTGGGAGTAACCTGTCAAAATCTTACGTAATCCGTAATTTTTAATTACGAGTGTAAAGCTAGCCTAAGATAAAGCTATTTTTCATGATTCCTTGAAAACATACAAAACTAATTTATTAAATTTCATGGCTTGATATAAATTATTTTAAAACTACTTACCCTTAACTTTTCATTAAAATTTTATCTGTCGATTAGAATTTACGAGCAATTAATTCTTGATTTTAAAATTTCTCTTTATCTCCAGACACGTTCTTCCTTTTTATTATTATTACTCATTCATTCATTCATTCGTTTATCTGTTTATATTTCAGACGAAATTACCTAATGACTTTCTATGGCCTTATTCTAGGTCAGCGACCGCGGAAGCGGGGGGCAGAGGGGGCCAAATGCCCCCCTAAAATCAAATGGGGGGGGCCGCGCCCCCTCCAATTTTACTACCTGGGTAAAGAAGGATTATCTGTGCTGGTAAATATTATCTGTATTCTTCACAGTGCTTTTTTTCATAAATGAAAAAGTATTTGTTGTATACAAGAAAAATTGTCAAGAGATAGCATTAGAGCTTTGATTATTTAAATAATCAAAGCATTCGAGGACTTTTTTATATTGAGGCGGAAGAAGACGCAATAGTGTGGCGGTGACGACATGTGTTGTGTTGTGATCTCTGTCTCGGTCGCTCACCCATCCATCGAGTTGTACACATTCCAGGAATGTGTACAATTCGATGGGTGAACACGATTTCAATCGCATATGGACAGATACGGAAAAGGCTAATACCGATCAAAATATGGAACTCACTATGCCTACTATGCCCCGCGCTCGAGCCCCTCCAAAACGCTTCAGTGGCAGAGCTCCAGCTGTGCAGTTGTCGCCTAGGGAAAGTCTCCGCCAAAAATTTATATCAGTGTTAGACTGGTCTAAAAACGAGTTGGAAAGAAGGTTTGAACAGCCTGGAATGAATCGCCTCGCCCAGCTCGAATCTGCTCTACTTAACCGTTCAAAGGAATTATCAGCAAGCGACATCCAGGCCGAATTAGGCTTTCACGCAACTGATTTTGATATTGACTCACTAGCACTGCAAATGAAGATAGCTAAGAAAGCAATACCTCACGTAAAGACTGTCCGAGAGTACGCAAGAGAACTGGCTAATCTACCTAAAGTTTCAAGAGCAATGATTAATGAAGTAGAAAAGTTAGTAGTCTTGCTCCTCACCGTGCCAGCTACGTCTACGTCGTATGAAAGGTCTCTTGAGTGCCCTCCGACGCATTGGAACATTCCTCCGACTACCAATGAAGCAGAGAAGACTTACTTATCTAGCAATACTGCACGTGCATAAGGCGGAAACATTTAGTTTAGATTTAAATGAAATTCTTAGGGAATTTGCTTCGAAGACGGCTGAGAGACGCAACGTTTTTGGTATCGTTGAATGAATGCAATAAAGCAATATTTATAAAAAAAAGTTTTTTATTCATTGAACCTGTTATTTGTTTGACCTAGTCACCTCCGTTTTGTCTTATTTATAACTGGTTGATTGACTGGAGAGGAGACTGAAGGAAGAGGGTGACTAAACAAGTTTGCCCCCCCCCCGTCATAGAGTACTTCCGCGGTCCCTGTTCTAGGTACTATACCAGTACACATCCGCATAAAAAGACACATTACATCCCGGAAAGCCGACCGGGTATTCCAAAGAGCGGAAGCAGCGCTAAGAATCCACAATGTGCGTGGCGAGCTGGAGGAATATCTCGTTGCCTTTTTGATTTACACTTACACCTGAGTGCGACCCTTAAAGATAAAGATTGGAAGAAGGTTGACAGCATGACTTACCATCAAGCACGCAAAAAACCATGCTGAATTTTTTCTAACACCAGCTCGTAGAGAAATGGAGCTGGCAGCACGGTATCGCTTCGACACACATAAGTAAACACTCACCAATATCATTTGGTCATCTGCCCTGATGATGGACACTATAACGCTGTCCGAAACGTTGGCTAAAGAAGGAGGTAGCGAAACACGGCATAACACCCCAAAAACAATAACAAAAATACTTTTTGGCCGTGAAAACCTAAAAACATACCATGTAATAATTTAATTTAACATATCTTATAACTTGTATCTTGATCATTGACCTAGTATACCCTAGACAAGCCGTCTCATAGTAAAAATCAGAAAAAAATAACCCCAAGTATCAGTAATTTCGCAATACAACTCTCCTTCGAATTCCGCCGTCTTGCATGCGAATTCTCGGCAATATAAAACTGAGCACCGTCTTGATTCCATTGTGTGATTTGTCGAACTAACACTTCAAAAGGTGAACACGTGTTGCATGCGTGATGTTTCGACAAGCTGTGTTGTATATAAATGGTTTTCAAAGTGGGGATCGCGAGACATTTATAAATTTAATTAGACAAAAATATTTTTTTACTTTATTATGACAAGCGATTCAATTTCGGAGGCGAGTATGGGTACCGCCGCCTCGGGAACCATTTATTGGATAACCAACGCCTCTGCCATAGGTCACCCCAAGTGGTTCGCTACGTTTGGTGACTATGCAGGGGTGCCCGGGTTCATGGATTGAGGTTTGTCCGGATCTTGGCAGCGGATGCGTCTGATAATTTTTTAATTTTATTTTTCTGATGAACCGTATGGCTCGTTGTCAACCACCAAGCAGCAATTACGTCGAAGTGTCCTGTTGAAAGCGGTGTACACTCTTTAGATTAACCATACTTTAGATTCGTGTACAAAAACTTGTACACAGTCCCGTATATGTATATATTGATCATGAGTTTTAAATAAAAAAAATCCATTCATCGTTTGCTTAAAAATAATTACGAAAAATTGACCCTTTTACCGCCCACGCACCGTGGGCTGCCCAGGTTGGTCGCTTATCATTAACACAGTGATGAGCAACCAGCAGCCCGCAAGCCCTTTTACTGCTTTCCGGACTTTTGACTACAAAAAATATCAAAAAAATTGCGCTAAAAAATATTCAAAGGCTTCTGTTCTGTTTTGCAAAATGTCTTAGCCGAAAACTATAATCTTTCTTAAAAGTTTTGAATCAGCTGCTCAATCATTAAGTTTTTTTTGTGTATAGGTAATAATTGAAAAATGACAGAAATTCGTAGTTAATTAAAGCCCGTTAGTAAGCGCTCAAAAAGAAGAGGAAGGTGAGATATGTAAATACGAATGTTAGAGGGAGCGCGAAAACGATAATATTTAAGCGAAAATTGTGAAAGTGTTTAATAAAACATGACTCGTTTAAACTATTTTAAAATAGAACCAAAATCTCGCGGGAAATGTCATAGCTTTAAAGAAAAAAATGAATTATGATTTTTTTCATACATATAACTTGTAATGTAACAAAAATAAAGTGCTTATAATAATTTTCGAATTATACGATTTTCTTCTATCGGAATAATTTCATTCAATTACCGTTTCGGCGTGGCAAATGTATAGATATTATCGTCAAAAACAACATATATTTTTTTAGAAACTTAAAAACTTAAAGTGTTTTAGAGAAATATGTTGTAAAACGGTAGAAATTCGGAATGCTATGGCTTAAGATAGGTTAACTTTCGACCTTAATTGAAGAATAGTGCAGCGGTTTTTTGTTAAGATCTGCGTTTAATGTATTTTAAAGTTTTCCGTTTTATACAAACCGGGTCGCGTTTTTAAAAAGTTTAAAAACCACTGCCATTTCGTGATGCCAGCCTTTCGTCTATGTGTTAGTATCGGTGTGTGGTGACGTCACAAGCATTTGGGTGATTAAGTGACGTCAGAAACTTTGCTTGCCAAAAAAATAATACGTCAATATTATTACATTTATTAAAACGCTGCCTTAAAGCTATCTGTAAGGAATAATTTTTTTTATGTATTCAGATAGCTGGTTACATTATCGAAAGTAAAGTCCGCGGACTGTACCTTGTACAATATTCGGAAGTAGGATATTTTTGTGTTTGAAAAAATTAATTCCGTCAGGACGGCTGGGACAGCAATTAGTTTCAGTGTGGACCGATAAAAGGTAAAACACAAAGCACTATGCGATCCAAATAGTACGAAACAATGCTCGCACTTTTTCATAAATGGGCCTTGAGCCAGTTTTATTTGGTTTCTGGCGTCATTTTTAATTTCACAGGGCATGTCTTGATATACTTGGTCGAAGATCTTGATGTACTTTTTAATAAACAAAATACTTGAAGAAATTGATAATTAATCGAATTGCATTAAAATAACACACACAAATCGTCGCCTCAGTTCTAAATTGTCCAAACGACCATTAGAAAATTTTTACAGGAGGAGAAGATTTTCTTTCATTATTTCAATGAAACATTATGATAGGTGTTTAAGATAAAGCTATTTTCGTAAAGGTAAAGGTCTCATTAGTTTAAAAAATTCTTAGTTAAATTAATAACTATCATTTTTATACATTAATTTTCATTTTGAAGTGGAGATCGAACAAATGGTCGTTTAGACAATTAAGAACTAAGGCGACGAAAATATTTAAATAAAAACACTGTGTCTCCATAAAATGTATAATATTATTTAAAAACAAAATACAAACTCAATATTTATGAAACAATCGATTCGAAATTTTATTCTATGATTTACATACAGCTAGTTTACAGTAGAACTAAACTTTGAATGGTTTGAACAATGAACATTATTTATTTATAACTATTATCTTTTTTTTATTATCGCTGATATGCAATTTCTGGATATGAAGGGACTAGAATATAATGAACACCAATATCTTAAAAAATATATATTTTGAAAAGTCAACATAAGGGGGGGTATAAATGGTCCAGCCGATCCAAAAAAATCAACTTTTTTGTTGCCTAAAAATCTTCCTACACAAGTGGATAATACGTTCCCAAAGTTATAGCATCAAATTCGACCTTGAAGTATAGTTAGGAGCGATGCGTGCCAAGCAGGTAGATGGAGAACAGAGCGGCCCGGTTACAAGCGAAAACTTTAAATGCGTTTTTCTAAAAATCACATTTTTCAAGTTGGCTGGAATCGTATTTCATCGAATTTTCATCTGATTCTCTCATTCAAAATTTTAATTAATGAAAATTACATTTGTTAGCGGATGAACCTCAACTTTTGAAAAATTATTATTATAGAATTTTTTTTCGTCAATTTTCATTTTATGTCTGCCATTTTTGTAATCAACAACTTTTTTTTGCAAACTGTGGTTCATATGCATTCTATAATGATACTATAACGGAATTTTTTTGATTTTCATGTTTCAGATAATTTCCAAGGACTTCAGGATTTCAGCCGATTTGGTCAAACCCTCCGCTTGCAGCCGCTATATCTATGTGTATGTTGATATTCAAATCAAATTTTCAATAGTGTATTTTCTTGTTCAAATATAACTTTACATGTGATAAAAGTTTTGTGAATGAAAATAAATTTTTATCTTTGAGAAACTCGGCTGGACCACACTCTCCCCGAAGTCAGCGTTTTGAAAATTACAAAAAGAGTGAAGACTAAAATTTAATTGTTTTGTGCTTTGTTTGGTGAAACAGCAGAGGTTTCCAAAGAATTGTGCAGAATTAAATATTAATCA
This sequence comes from Glyphotaelius pellucidus, assembly GCA_936435175.1. NCBI lineage: Eukaryota > Metazoa > Arthropoda > Insecta > Trichoptera > Limnephilidae > Glyphotaelius > Glyphotaelius pellucidus. Next base: position 2,010,272 of record OW386553.1, on the reverse strand, counting down.
ATGATGCAAAAAGACTTTTAAAGATTTATTATGAAACAAAATATATCAATAAATAAGTTTTGAAATTATTTCTTAGTAAGTACAGATTTTCTGTTCAATTTTTCTAGAATTTAAATATTGTTTTTCTCTCTTTATTCATATTCAGATTGTGTTACTTTTAATCAATGTAATTTTTTGTGATTTTTTATCGTTTTAAACAAAAATTTGATAACAAAATTTGCATTTTTTTATTTTTTGCACAAATACAATTTATTATAAATAAATTCATAAAAATTTAATTTGCGATAATTTCATTATGTGTTGTAAGCCATGATCCGTGGTAAAATCACGTTTTATTTGTGGGAAACTGTATCTCATACAAACATATCAGTTTGAAGCAATGTTATATACAAATGTTAAGAATATTTCATACAAATATGTCAGCATGAAACCAAATTTTACACAAAAACATAGGTATGATATTGTGTGAAATATTATTTCACACAATTACACCGCATTTCACACAAATATAATTGGCACGAAACCGTATTTCATGCCAATCAATACGTAAGAAATTTTATTTCACACAAATATAATTGGCATGAAACTGTATTTCATACAAATTATGAAACTATATTTCACACAAATACATTGGTATCAAACCGTATATCACACAAATACATTGGTATGAAACCGTATTTCACATGAATATATCGGCATGAAACCGTATTTCACATAAATATATCGGCATGAAACCGTGTTTTATACAAATATTTTGGTTATGATTTTTTTCACTAACTATACAATTTTTTTTTTGAAGGAAGCAAAAACAGGGGGGCCGTCATACTAAATGAAAAACACACTTTGCAATAAATCACTTTAATGAATTTAATATACAAACAGCCGACCAGTTCAATAAAGTAATTAAAATGTGTTTTTCATGTAAAAATCTTATAAACAGAAATTTATTTTGACTCCCCAAAGCAAATCAATCATTATTATTGATTACTGCATATTTATTGGTATTAATTCAGTATAGACTAACACAAACAATACATTGGTCGCTGGTCATATTGCTTCATAACACTAATATATTACATATTAACATATAATATTTTTACAATCAAAGATAATTTACAAACCTAAACATACAGAATAATTAAAATTAAAAAGCCGTTTAATTTTGTATATCTACATAATTATTATTTAATATAAAACTACATACATTATATCTCCTTCAAGTACATACTTATTCCTTAGTATTATTTTGATTATTTTTAATTGTTATCGTAACTTAATTAAAACTTTTCAGTTCATAATTTATTTATTAATTATTAAACCTGAAATTAAAATAACTAGGTAAGTAGTAAGCACATAATCGTATCAAATTATTATGAAATCTTGTGCAAACAAACACAACGATAAAAAATTAAGTAGGTGTTCAAAATTGTTATTAATAAAAATTAATATAAAAGTTTTCATAATTCAAAGCCAATTCAATGGAAAAATGAAACACAAGTCTGGCATTTATCATGAGATATAGTAGTATATATAGCACGTCATTTAACTGTAGATAAATTATGCAGTTCGAATACCACAGTGGGTACTGACTTAATAAATTGTTAAATCAATCAATAGTTTGGTAATGCAGGGATAACGTATTCATATTTTTTTAAGTTAGCAAAAAAAATTATAACCTACTAAAATTTTTAAGGGTCCTTTCTAATATTTAAAACCTCTATAAAAATAAATAAATAAAGGATTACCATTCGAGCTACAGCGCATTTAAAAAATATTATAAATTGCTTACTGTGATTTAAAACCTTACCGTTGTTTATCTTGTATGTTTCAGTTTCATAAAAAAATAATAAATTCATTTTAATTCATTAAAATCACCTACCTACAGTTTTGGGTACAAATTTGGGTAGCTACTATGAGTGTATAAAATGAAAACAAAAAACATAGTAAAATTCATTAAAAAAAAATTCATAATCCAAGTCACTCCCAATTTGCGAATGGCTCGGAGCGAGACGCACAAGTTTGACTTTGGTGCCGGAACGCGCAAAACAACTCGAACACGCGATTACTGCTCTCGACTCGCGAGTTGCTCGGACTGAGACGCAGGGTTCTACCGGAACCGGAACCCGCAAAAGAACTCGAAAGCGCGACCTGCTCCCGACTGTGGCTCGGACCGAGATGCACGGGTTTGAGTGTAGCTGGCAAAGCCGGAACTCGGAGTGCGAGTGGCTCGGACCGCCGAGTTCCAGGTTTGGGTCCGAGTACTGGACTGAGTTCTCTAGGAGTAGTCGATTTGAACAAGGAGTAGGAGTAAGATCCGCTCCCCGCGAAGAACCCGAGTTCAAGAGCTCACTCCAGCTGAACCTACACATCGCTACTACAATGCCTATATTATAAAAAAAAAAAACTTTCATGCATTGAAATAACAGAACAATGCAGTTACCTATCAAGAAAAGTATAGAGAAATAAGAACTCAGAGCTGTATTCAATTGATCTTTGGTTCTGGATCTCGGGGTCTTTGTTTCAAAACCTAACAAATTATACTGACATTGATAAATAAATAAATTTTTTAAAAACATTCATTCGCTATAATTTAATTTTTGTATGAAGATCTCCTCAGGACCAATTTTAAGTACCATTTTATTTGTAAGGAGATAAATGAGTCAACCGGGTTCTTGAAGAGACTCTTGTCACAGCCATGTTGTGAGCGAGGGTAGTATGACCCTTTCTCATGCAGCAAATGTTGGGCACGTGTTCAGCTTAAAACATTTTATCTCCCGGCTAAGCACTGGTATGAAAATAAGCTATAATATATCCAAGATGATTTCTCATTGAATATGCAGAACATAAGTTATCGATCTATTATCATTACCTAAATTTTATCTATGAGTGTTATTGGTTCTATTTCTGAAAATGAAGAAATGGATAAATGATTTAATAATTAAAAGTGCAGAATATTATGTTTATCAAAGTATAAAATGGACTGCAATAACTAACAAATATTAATAAGACCTATTATTCAAATAAATAAATAAAGGATTTTTTAAATATTTATAATTCTTAACAAAAAAAAATCAAAATAATTAAAATGTTGTGAATACACAAAGGAAACTTTTAGAAAAGTTCACAAAGGAGTTCTTAATAAATTAACGCCTAAGTATTTTTTAGTTATCACATCCAGTAATGGAAAATGTTTCATATGATACTTCTAAAATTAAATATTATTTTATTGGGTAGGTACTTAATTTGTTAAATTTATATACAACCTCACATGGCGACAATTGTGGACACTAGACTACATGAAAATATAATTATTGTCGCTGGCAACATTAAACAATATTGACAATTATTATTACTCAATGATCAGTGTTGTCGTTAATACTTGCATTATTTAGTAATGTTAGGAATTCTAATCTTTTAGGAAGAATAAATACTAAGGTTGGGGTGTTACACAAAAAATTCAAATGTAACATTGTCGTTAAACGGCCAATCAGCGTCGCTAGTAGGTTCATCAGGTGATTGTGTTCAAGTCTTGGTGGCAGTTGCGCCTGCCCACCAGCGTGGCGGGCCGGATTGGGAGAGGCCAGTTTGGGAGACCCTTTCACCTCTCCAGCTGGTTCCATATTTTTGCACTGCAGCAGGAGGGATGGACTCACATGTCCCATCACTCCTGGACACACTGACCCCTAGATTCCTACTCACCCCTCATACCTTTTTCCTTCCCAGAACTTCTTCTCCTTCCTTTGCCTAAAAAGACTCTTCAGACAGCATCCCCAAGTATGAAATAGGCCCTGAGGAAAATTATTTTCTCTACCTTCTAATTAGGGGCCTCCTGTTTCAAATGTCAAAAAAAATGTTTGACATTTGTAAGTTTTCCGATTTCCAGTGATTCATTTTCAACTTTGGAACAAATTGTGATTTGCTTGAAAAAGCTGAAACTGACCTATAATCAGAAAATTCATTGTGCTGATTGGCCATTTGATGACAATGTTACAATAGAATCTTTGTGAAACAACTGACCCTAAGCGTATTCACATTAATCTTTTCAAATAGTTTTCAGAAAGGGAAGACACTTTTAGTATCACCCTTTTGAATGACCAGCATTCAGTATCGAAATGTGACTTGCTAATATGGCTTTGCTATGTTTAGTGACCAGATCTGAACAGCCAGTAGACCCTTGCCTTCTAAATTTATACCCTTTCACCCCGATTCTTCTCTTTCCACATTTCCGCTTTGTGACCGACTGTAACGATTAGAAAAAATTTCCATCAAGTCAGTCACAAAGATTCATATCAATTTAGATGCTTAACAACAATGTGAACATGAAAAATTCATAGCATTACGAGAAATTGGGAAAGAAAAATAAAATAAAATAGGTACCATTATTTTTTGATAAAACACATAATTAAACAGCTTAATAAATATCTAAAAAGTATTTCATTTAGTGGCATACTGATGAATACATACTTCAATGAAGATTAAAATTTATATATACATTTTTTTTATATCCACACAGGAGGCCCTTAGGAAAATAATTCTGGGGATGCTGTGTGGAGGGTCTTTTTAGAAAAGGAAGGAGAGGAAGTTCTGGAAAGGAAAAAGATATGAGGGGTGGCTAGGAATCTGGGGATCAGTGTGTCCAGGAGTTACAGACATATGAATCCAACCCTGCCACACAATTGATGGCAGACGGATCCGCCACAAAGACCCGGACAAACCTCACCCATGAACTCGTAATAAAAATATTGAAAAATTGTAAATACATGTGTTTTAGGGTTTTCGCTCATGGAGAAACTGAAAAAACCAGTTCTCAACGCTATTGCAATCGACCTCCTTAACAAAATCGATATTTTTCTGATCTGACGTGTCAAAACTTGACATTTAAACTGACGTGTCAAAACAATGCAACTGAAAAACCAGCATTGCTGGTCGCCGCGGCAGTGGCATTTCAGTTGCATTGTTGAGAGGTTGCCATGGTAGCGGCTCACAAACTGTCAAGTTTTGACATGTCAGATCGGAAAATATCGATTTTATTAAGGAGGTTGCTTGCAATTGCGTTGAGAACTGGGTTTTTTATGAGTTTTTCCACGAGCGGGGGCCCGAAAGCATGTACTGGCACAAACCTCTTCTTTACAAGATATGTTTACAAAATCAATAAATAATTATTAAAAATCATTGATATTACATACTCTGCAAAGCAAATAAAATAATATCCCTTTGTATTAGCATATTAATGTTAATATTAAAAAAATAATCAAATTACATAAAATTCTTCAAATTTCTAAATTTACAAAAACTATAAGATATTTTCTACAATATATTATAAAAAAAATTGTTTTGTTGTTTAATCAACACGCTTTTTTGGTTAGCAATGAAAATTTTCATATTGTTCATATGATATATACCTGCATTTATAATTTTTATTAGTCAGTTCCAAATTGTTTAAATTGATTTGGAAGTCGTAAAACAAAAATAATGCAAACATAGTAAATTTTTTGCTTTGTTTACAGCTTTTGTAAATGTTTTTTTTTATTGTAAATGATGTCAAAATTAACATTCAATACCAGCTTAAATAATTGGTTGATGAATAAATATCGGCCGTCCAGTTGATTAGAGAGACATCTCCAAAAAATCGAATTTGAATTATTATAAGTGTACCTTTATCTGGTACAATACTCAGATTACCCATAAACACCACTAAATCAATTGTTGTGAATTAAACAAATGTTTGATGTTTTCTGGGTCACTAGTAGGATATTTCAAAATGTACCGGACTGTTATGTCTCCAGGTAATATTTTATAACATATTTAATAAATAAAACACAGTCACATGTAAATAATATTTGGTTTATGGCGAGCATTTGAATATTGCTTTCCTCATTATTGAAAACTTATTTGGTAGTACCTCTTTTCCTCATTATCGAAATGTGCGTGGAGATGTCTGACTTGAGATAACTGGACGATTGATATGTTAGTTTTGATTTTATTTTGAATGGAAACGAGAAAAACATATTTTGACACAATGATAAGATATAAAATCACGTCAATGTCATAGTAATCTTTTTTTAACACAATGTGATCGGGCAGTTTTCGGCCGCGTACTAGTGCTGCGAACGGGTGATTTTTCGCGTAATTTCGCGCTAACGTAGACCTCTAGAAAAATTGCGATAACTTCAAAAATATTTGTTTGATTTCAATAATTCTTTTTGCAAATTATTTATTTTATTTTATTATATTTAGAAATGTATTCTTCATCGTTAAACTAGTGCAGAATTTCACATAAAGCAGGAAAGTTTTGAAAAAAAAAAAAAAAATTTTTTTTACATAACATCCTTTATTTTACAAATTATACACAAAAAATATTTCTAAATGTAAAATAAAAATTAGTATTGTTTTAGGCAGTGGAATAATATCTTCATCATCAACTTGATCGCTATCATCACTATCAAAATCACTTTCACACGATATGTCGGATAAATTGTCGGCGTATATTTCTTGGTCACTATCTTCATTGTGGTGAGACATTTTTCTTATGGGATAAAACACAATATAATAATATAACTAACTAAAAAAAATAACAAACTTTCAATCACAATCGTGGTAAAAATGTCTGTTTCATCGAAAATTTATCAAAAGTATTTTAACTTTTAACCACTAAAATAAAATGTAAATATGTACGTAATATATATATAATATCTATGTACTCGATATTTAGCTTTTAGCAACGTCCGACCACCAAAGAGTAGTGAAATAAACTAAAAAAAATATTATTCTTCGTCTTAGTGTTGCATGTATACCGTTATATTTACCGTTATCTTCGACTATTTTTGTGATTTATAACACTACCTCGGTACCCACCGTACACCCCATCTATTGTTCTCAAAAGGTTTTTACCTGCATAGCTACAACCCTACAGACGCTATATAGCGAAAACTCAAGTATATTGGAACCCGTATTTTAACGTGACCCGCGCTCCACTAACAATCTATCAAAAACGTATAAATACGTGATCCGCTCTCTAGCATTAATTTGCTAAAAACGTATCAATACGTGATCCGATTACAATGTGTTAATATGTGTATCTTGATTTTTCAATGTGAAAAATTACAGTCGCTGTAACCATTTGTGCTGTTTTTGAAGGGATTGACGCCATCAGATTTCTAACATTACAAAAGAAGAGCTCCGCCCTACTCTCCCGATCTTGTTACATCAGATTTTCATATTTTCCACACACCATCCAACAGTCTTTGAAAATCTATTCTAACACATTCAATCCCGCACCAGAGAATTTACAATAATATTTCACAAGAATTCTCAGGTGTGGGGCTGAAAGAGTTAATAACTCTACAAAATTGATGTGAAAATGTGAAATCTAAAAAATGCTAGAAATTTGGGAGACAATCACCAACAAAGAGAATAATTATTCACTAGTTTACGTATTTTGTTGATTTAAAGAAAATATATTTAATAAAAAGGCTACAATGCATCGCCTTAGTTCGTATTTGTCCAACAGACCATTAGAAAATTTAATAAGAGGAGAATGTTTTCTTTCATTTTTTCAATGAAACATTATGATAGGTTTTTAAGATAAAGCTATTTCCGTAAAGGTAAAGGTCTCATTAGTTCAAATAATTCTTAGTTAAGTGATTAACTATAATTTTTTATACTTTATTTTTAATTTTAAAATGAAGATTGGACATAAACTAATATGGTCTATTGGACAAATAAGAACTGAGGCGACGAATGCATCAACCTGACATGTACCTGTTCTTACTTTTTTATTTACTTTTAGCACTGAAACAAAAGCTTATGAGTTGTTAACAATTTTTTTTTCCACAACACACAACAGCAAGATTTGAAAAGACTTTCTTTGCTTAATTAATTTAATGCTGCCCTTCTAGACGTAAAAGGGATAAAAAAAATATCCTGTAGGAATTTACTAATTAATTTTAAGGTGATAAATAAAGATAGCGTTGGTGATAAAATTGAAGGCTTTTCATTGGCCTACGGAATGTCGCAGGAGAATTGTCGAATCGGACGTTTCAGCTTACGGCGGGCGGAAAAGGTCCGTCCTAAAATAACACCATCAAAATATCACTGAAGCATTCTTTAAACATAAGAACTTGTGCAGTTTAAAGTGTGCTTGCATTTTCTGTTACATTAAATACGTATAATCTCACAAGCGTGCTTTAAAAATATACTTAAAATATTCACAGAAAAAAAGTTACATTAAAATATTGTAAGATTTAAAAATGAGTTAAAAAAAGCAAATTACATACAACTACAGAAATTTTGCATTGGATTCTGTGTGAATGTTAGTTAAAAAAAGCAGTAATTTATTTATGTTATTACAATACATACCTACTGAAAAAACTGTGTTAGTTGTATCGTGTCTTGATTGAAATCAGCTTTACAAATAAAATATCAACTATTGGTGTGTTTTTAAAACATGCTCTTCTTACTGTAATGGTATTTCACATACATTCAGCCTTTAATTTGGATATAAATATTGTTTATTATCTTCCTAGATATCATTTCTTCGTGGTCCCATATGTTTCCATTGGCATATGTCATTGTTCTTCGCATACCTGTATTTATTTCTAATCTTTTACCAATTTAGTGTTGATTTCAAATCATTCATTTATAGATAAATCTTCACAAAACGAATGTTCTCATTAAGAGAAATACAAATAAATTTACAACAACTACTTAGGGAAGATTACATTATTTGTTTCAAATGTAACTCATAGAATTGGTCTACTTATTCTAAAATATGATAAAAGAACGATAATTAAGTATTTAAAAAACATACATTTAAAATGAGTAAAAAATAGTGAAGTAAGTTTACATAATTTAATTTTGGTGCTGGCAATATTTATTCAATCGCCACACTAAAAATGGCGGACGTCACTCGAAACAGAATGAAAATTTCAACTGTGCTGGCTGTTTTCGGTCGTACGCACATGCGTTGCGGTGTGGCAATTGAATAAATATTGCCAGTGCCAAAAATTAAATTCAGAATAGTTCCTACATCAGAAATTCCCTTGATATGAATAGGAAGTTTATAGTATTGTTGTTACGTTTGGTGACAAAATTATCCTCAATTCAATGTAAAATTGGTACAATGAGATATGTAGTTATTTCTGAACCTTACATCTGGTTTAGCTGAGTGTTCTTGTACCTGATATATTTTAAATTGTAATAAAGTTAAGCACATCAATTTGTTAATCATTAAAGCAAAAACTCATTAAAAGCACAAGAAAATGTCACTGCGTGTTTCAACAATGTTTAGTTACGTAAACACAGCATTGTTAGCCACCTCCAAGTTTCACACTGATAGTAGAATAATTCTTGATAATGAAGCATCTTGGTTATTTCAGCCAATGTAAAATGGCAGTAATGTTATGCCGTAGAACACAAGATGGCAGCTTTGTTATGACTCAAAATTCAAGATGGTGGTCCTGCATTCAAGATGGCCGACTTATTATGTCACGTAAATCAACATGGTGACTGTGTTATGTCACTGAATACAAGATGGTGGCTAATTTGCCTCACAGAAAGCCAAATTTTGGCCATGTTTGTGACACAGAATTAAATATGGTTGTTGATTATGTCACAGAAAGAGTTGGCAGCCTTTAATTATCACCAAATTTTTCAAACGTAGGATTTTGATCTTGTCAAGTCTCACAAATCAGCATGGCAGAATTTTGCTGCTGCCGATGTAATTGGCGATGAGAATGGCAACATTGCCTCACATATATTACCATCGCATGTGTTACGCACACTGATTGCGGGATTTTGACTGTTATTTCACTGATAGCCTTGTTATTTCACAATCTTTCGCAATCCAAGATGGCGGCCGGGTTACATCGCAGGAGTATTTTGTTTGTTACATGACACTAGCACATGGTTTCTGAGTTGGGAGGTTGTGCAGGGGGGGTGGTGGGGGGGTTTTCGCGGGAGTCGTGCAGAGGGAGAGGGGGACGGGGAAGGGCGGGTGGCAGGGAGGGGCGGCGCTCACTGCCCAGCTGGCAGATGGAGACGTCACTGGATATGTTTGTTTCACCTGCAAGAGAACAACTGTCAGTAGGCAGAAACGTGGCTGTTTATTATTGTTGAGGATGCTTTATAAAGATAGAAGTTGATCTATTTGATTATGTGCTAGATTGATTGATAAAACCCGCCTATAAGATTCTCACGTAAGAAGTTTTATTTTTTCGGTCCCTTGAAAAATTAAGTTAAATAACTTGATCAAGCAAACCAATTTCAAGGGGTAAAAATCAATTTTGAAAGACCCTTGGATAACACTTACTAGAGAGTTCGGCTTTATTGGCATAACTTTCATAAAAATAAGTTAGAATTGCATTCCCAACAATAATAAATAATGTAATATAAGTGACACAGTAAAACCAGCGCTTTGCTGAATCCAGTCAATGTTAGAAGCATATGCGATGAATTGTAGGGGCCGGCAAGAAACATCAATAAAAATAATAATAATTTTTTGTTAAAACCAACGTGGAGGCGTGGATTTGATAAAATGACATTTTTATTTTTGTCTTTAACTAACCCAGTATAGGTAATATTTGAAGGCAAAATTAATGTACAAGGTCGACACTGTAATTGCAGTGCATCGTACTGTGCTTCGGCACGATTCTTCAACACTGCAAATCCAGGGCTCCGGTCCCTAAGGGTTAACAAAAATATATTTATAGCTTCATTGTCTGGCCTTCAAACAAAGGCATCCAGTTACACAATGTCGATGCAAAGTCAAATTTTAGAGACACATAAAAATGCAAAATGGCGCAACTTTTGTTTAAGAATGCATTAAAAAGCAAGCATTATTCATATTATTCAAAATTAAGAAATAAATAAAATCCTTAAACATGTTCACCTTAAGCAAAAAACATAAATTTTACCTATGAGAAAGTGTTTTTATAACACTTTTTAACCCTTTATAACCGGCTTCATATGATCGTGAGTTTGTTTTGAAAAAATCCTGATGGAAAACAAATCCATTTTTGGGAATGGAATCAGTGTTTTATGTAAGGTACCTTCGGTACATAAAAACTTTACTAATGTGGCCCATCAAAATTCGGAAATTTTTTGCCGGTTGCAAAGGGTTAAGTGGGAAAATAAAATATTGTTAACAAATTGCTCTTAAAGTTGAAAATTGTGTTAAAATGAACATGCACTGCAATTTTTAATAAAAATAGATAAAATTTGATAGATAGTTTGCTAAATTGAAAACTTGCAGTGCTAAAAAGAGAGAGAAACGGAGTAAAAATAACATTTTTGTCATTTGGCAGCTTCTAGACTCTGGAACCTTCCACAAATTAGGCAACTGTTCTACAGATACTCCCTAACCTCAAAATATTTTGACCAATAAACTGCAATGAAAACCTAAATATTTTCTTTTTAGAATAAGGAACTCCAGTCCAATTTTTTTATTTTTTTAAATGAATAATGATCTTCTAACTTAAATAACTGCATATTTATTTTTTATTTTTATAGTTAGTTTTAATAGTTAAAATAAATGTCAAAGTTTTAATTTTTAAAGATCCCCGAAAACCACCAAATCTAGTGACGTCATCATGGCCAAAAGATTTAGTTATTTTCAATAGATGTTGTTATTTTGTATGCAACTGGAATCAGCTGTTCGTCATCGGCCATTTTGAAAATCGGAATTAGAGCGTTGCGACAGGCATTAAAGGATGTTTTGTAGAGTTAAAGTTTTTGAATATTTTAAATAATATAGATAAACTAATAGAGATCTTCTATTTTTGATACTGAATTATTTAGGCCTAAATAATGTTTCAATAAAAACAACAACCATTATATGTCTAAATCTCTATAAACCAATAACACGGAATGTTGACTAGTCTGTCAAAATTTCTATACAATGTGACCACGTGACTGGAGAATTATGGCGCGGTGATGTCACGCCTCACAATTTCAATAATACCAACTTGACAGGGTGTTTTAATGACGCGTTTTAAAATGGACTTTTTAATTTTTTTTTAAAAAGTCTACGTTAAATATTATTTAATAAAACTTATATATTCAGAATAAGCGTTTGTTGGTCCATATGAACATATTTTTTTAAAGCAATAATATTTTTCACTGGAGTTCCTTATTCAGCCATGTTCATTCAGGGCAGATGATGGACACTGTAAGACTAAAATGCTCAGGAAGGAGCAGAAACAGCAATGCCACTAAACACCCCAAAAACAACCAACGTAAGACTATTGGCAGCTTCAGTGATGCCTAATTGTTACAATGTTCTGTCACTAGATGGCAGTCAACTAAATCAATGTGACTCAGTTATTTTAAACTTTGAAACATAGTGACACCATTTCCATAATCTGTGCGAATTATGGATACAGTGATGTTGCAACATTATTAAATATGTAATTCCTTTACAAATAGCTCTCATGTTGTCAGGGATAAAAACTAAAATAACTAAAATCATTTTTCAACGGTGGCAATCTTAGCTGTCAGTATTTACACATTAATATAGGAAGGTTTTGGCCGTAATCCCATTGTAGCTAAATTTCAAATATCTGATAACACATTTTGTGTTACCAGATCTTTTAAAATATTCTTGATCACTTGAACGCCTCACTGGCTCACGTACCTGAGCTTTGTCGGACGGTGTGTGACTGCGGTGAAGCGGGCACAGGCAGTAGGAGTTCAGCTTCCCCCCCGCGCTCCCCCCTCTCTACCTTAGAGCCCCCCGGAAGCCCCCCTGAATTGCGTAGGGGGGAGGGAGGCTCACGCACCTCAAACGCACTGGCGCGACGCAGTTGTCTGAAATAATAACACAGGACAAAGATAGAAAAAATGGTAAATCATATTTGAGACATTGTAATGTATTAACACATTGACACATTAATATTTGAGACATTGTAATGTATTAACAATCAACTAAATGGATGAATTTTTTCCGTATTCAAACTGTATTGTTAACGAAAATTACAGCACACCTTCAACAAATCCAACTAAATGAACGAATTCTTTCCGTATTCATCCTATGCCCATTAGGTAGTAGTCCGCCGACAGTAAGGCGGCCATCACAGCATATCTCTTGTATTTCAATATCTTTGGTCATATCACATCTCCTCTAAAAGACAGCGCTACCGAAGATCACAAAACACTTTCATCCAAGCCGTGGCCCAGTGGCATGGCGCGCCCTTACACCAAACATGGAGAATTCACAGCCTCCGTAGTATACAATTACTACATATGTGTACTGTAATGTTTTATTTCACATTTTATCTTGTATATTCTATTTAATGTAATTATTTAATGCAATTTTATAGATGTATGTATATGACTGACAGAGTACTGCACTCACCGCTCTGTTCAGCTGAAATAAACACTCTTATTATTATTATTATTATTAAACCGACATCAAAAGTCTTTGTGTCATATCATCGCCTGAGTTCTTAATTGTCCAATCTACCATTTGTCAATTTTACAGGAGGAGGTTTTCTTTGATTATTTCAAAGAAACATTATGAAAGGTGTTTATGATGAAGCTATTTCCATAAAGGTGAAGGTCTCATAAGTTTAAATAATTCTTAATATAGTGAGTAATAATCGTTTTTTATATTAAATTTTTAATTTTATAACGGAGATTGAACAAAAATTCACAACCAAAATTATTCACAAGGAGATTGGACACACTGGAATGGAGATTGGACAACTTTTGCATAAATATTTTCCGTTCTTGATTGTCCAAACGACCATCTCAAATTATATACATGTGAGTTTGTTTGTTTTTAATATTTCTTTCTTTGATACCGACAATTCGTTGTGGAATATATATACAGTATACACAATGGAGAGCTCTGGCCTTACGAAATTTGCATTAAAATTACCTTATTATTTCCTACACCATTTCACTAATTGTGATGAAACTTTGGTTATTTGCTGTGCGCACGCCCGCGAAGGTTTCTATATATAGTGGTGAGCTCTGGTTTTATTTAATTTGCACAAACATTCCCTTATTACTTTCTTTACCATTGAACCGATTGTAATGAATATTTAGTGAGTTATTTGTGCGCATGCACGCGAAGGTTTCTATATATATATATAATGGTGAGCTCTGGCTCTATGTAATTTGCGCACCAATTCCCTTATTATTTTTTATACCATTGAACCGATTTTAATGAAACTTTGGTGAGTTTTTGTGCGCATGCACGCAAAGGTTTCTATATATAATGGTGAGCTCTTCCTATACCATTCATCCAATCGCTATGACACTTTGGTGAGTTGTTGTACACACGGCAGCGAAGGTCTGTATGTAAAGTATGTAAAATATGTAACGGTGAGCTCTGGCTTTATGAAATTAGCATTAAAATTACCTTTTTATTTCCTACACCTTTAATCGATTGTGATGAAACTTTGGCTAGTTGTTGTGCTCAAACCGTGAAGGTTTCTATATGTAATGGTGAGCTCTGACTTCATTATATTTATATTAAAAAAATTACACTAGGCGGCTCGCGAGTACTTTGAAAAATGTGTGTATTTATAGTTTAGCGGTAAGGGTGAAAAGAGGAAGGGGGGGAATCCGGGGGGTGGGGGTGATCCGTGAGGGGGGGGGAATCCGGGAGGGTGGGGGGAATCCAGGAGGGGGGAAGGAAACAAAGCAGGGGGAATCGCGGGAGTTTTTTTAAAAAGTACTAATGCTATAATTGAAACACATATTTTAAAAATTTATTGAAATGCTTTGTCGTGAGAAAGATGTTATTATATTTCGAGAGGAAATATAATAACAACATTTTGACTAATTGTCGTTGATGGTTCAAGTTCATTGTTTTTGTCTTCCAAAAACAATCTTTTTTTCACTTTTGTGATCCTGGGGACGAAGCACACAAAACTAATGAGAATCAACCGTAATAATAAAACATTATTTTCGTACAAATACGGACAAACTGACAATTTCTAATCGAAATTCTAATTTTAATATGAAATGGCAATCAACAAAACTGATGTCAACAACAAAAACTCTCGAAAAGGGAGTCTGAGTTAAGATCAAAAAGTGAACACGCTGTATTACAAAGTTCCTTGCAATGTGTAAAACAAAAGTAAAACGCCATTGATAAATATACTGAAAACTTATACTTACCGTTCTATTTCAGCACAGCTGCGTATGTACGGACTTTTGTATTTAGTTATCGACATTTTCTTGTTTTTTCGTTACTCAAAAACCCACTGGTAATATAATATAAATGCTTTTTACTTCCGCGTAACACGTCACAAAAACAAAAACAGTATGAAGTAAACAAACAACATGGCAGGCGGCGTTACGCATCGGCGTGCTGTGATTGGTCAATTGGTGGAGGTTGGAGAATCTAGCCCGCAAATTTAATTTCTCGGCAAAGGAGATTGAACTAATAAGAAGTTTGGTTAGTTAAGAACTCACTTTTAGAATTTCATTGTGGACGTTGACATTTTAAAAAGCTTATAATTAATTGTACCAGGCTCGTAAAACCATGTTTTATTTATCTAAGGACGAGGAATTTTATCCTTAACATTATTGCATTTAAAACTCATTTTCGATAAAATGGTCGTTTGGACAATTAAGAACTCGGGGGACGATATCACATCTCAGCTAAAATTACATCAATAGACATTGTGTCATATGGTATCTCCTCTAAAATGACATCAATAGACTTTGAATCGTATCACATTTCCTCTAAAATTACATCAATAGACATTGTGCATCACATCTCTTTTAAAACTATGTCAATAGACATTGTGTCATATAACATATCCTCTAAAACTACTTCAATAGTCATTATGTCATATAACATCTCTAAAACTATTTCAATAGTCATTATGTCATATAACATATCCTCTAAAACTACTTCAATAGTCATTATGTTATATAACATCTCCTCTAAAACTACATCAATAGACATTGTGTTATATCACATCTATAAAACAATGTCAATAGATATTGTAAAATACTTTTAAAACAACAGCAATAGATGTCGTTTCACACCTCTTCCAAAACGCCATCAACTGTTGTTGTGTCCGTGAATGTGTAAAAGAGTAAATAGTTAACTTTATTATTGTAATCAGTTAGAGACTGTTACAGGTTAGGTAGGGTAAGAATTACCTAGCCGGTGGGGCTCGTGTCTCCCTGCTATCGGTCACGGTGAGCAGCTGTGGGGGCCCCGAGGCGCAGGTAGGCCTCCGCATGGACAGCCCACCCATGTCTTCTTCTTCTTCCAGAAGGTTTCCATCTCCTCGGATGCTTCCCG
The DNA here is from genome assembly GCA_936435175.1 of Glyphotaelius pellucidus. Classification (NCBI taxonomy): domain Eukaryota; kingdom Metazoa; phylum Arthropoda; class Insecta; order Trichoptera; family Limnephilidae; genus Glyphotaelius; species Glyphotaelius pellucidus. The sequence continues at coordinate 1,994,005 of OW386553.1, read as the reverse complement.
AGCCTTCTTCATCATCGTACCTAGAACATTGAACTTAAATGAGATTACGGCACATAAAACATTTGGCCAAACAAAAATAATTGCTGTTGAAAATGCTTATAAAGGTATAACGAAGTATAGGCAGATGGCCTGGAATTCATTCCTAGTTTCATCCACATTCATACATTGTCTACCACACACTTTGTTTATTTAAAATCTTGACAAGATCTGACTTTGGTTCAATTAAATTATGAGGCTAAAATAAATTTATGGCCAAAAAGGCCACTTGCGTCACATTTTTTTTTTAAAAATTCCAGTTTGGGCAAATATTCTAAGATTTCCGTATTTTTTTTAATCGTACTTTTGAAACCCTGGCGATTTTTTGAAACTTTCAATCCAAAAAATTGGACCATTTTTTATAAACCGGTAAGACGAGACATAATTTTATGTGTGCGTAAAACAATAATTACGTAGCCAAAAATCATATAAAAAAACGACATAATCCACACGAATGGCAGATCCATCTTATTGATTATTAATCATTATGATGTTCAAAGTCTATATATGACTAAATCCAAATATTTTACAGTAAAACCAGGTTATAAATAATTATTAAACTAATTAAAAGGGGAAGGTTTATCAACAATACGAAACATGTAAACAAGTATGAAGAAGGTTCACATAAAATATATTTAGTTGGTCTGTTTTCGCAGTGACATTATTTTGAACAGCCTAATATTCTTGTTCACATATAACTTGATCATGTGCCTCTTGTTTGATATTATCCAAATTTTGTGATTTAAATTATACTTGTAAAAATACTGTACTTGTAAATTATAATTAAAAAAATATATTGTATAATTTGATTTTGTTAAAATCAGCACCATCATCATTACGCTCCTAAGACAGCCGCTGTGGAAAGCATCTAAACGATGTTCACTTTATAACATCTGTCAAAACGTCAAACCAAACATAAGTTCGCAGATAACAAACAATAAAGCTTGTAAACTTTAGGTATCAAATTTAAAAATTCGCCGGAAATCAAAGTGTTGCCATATAAAAAAAAAATCAATGTAGAATTTTACAAAATTAATTGAATGTTATTGGAGGCGGAACATTTTCATGTAGTGACATCACGAGCCCAAAAAACGGATTTATTTATTTTAAAAAAAAAATTATAAATTTCAAAAAATTTTAGTAACATTTTCGTAATGTTAGTAGAAAAATCTATCCGCACAATTTTTTACAAGTTATTTTGAAATCCATGCAAGTGGCCTATTGAGCTTTATATCGACGGCCTCGAAGAACAATGTCAGTATCTGGAAAAAATTGCAAATCATCTTGTTGACTTATTTTAACTTCCGTTGATGATTTTAAAGTCTGTTTTTTCGGAATTTTCAATGAAATATAGTGAAATATGTATATTTTTCTTATATGCTATATTTCTCGATCTCAAAAATAGTTAAAATGCAAAATACATTGTTCTTCGAGACCGTCGATATATATCAAAAATATTTTAAAGTACTCCCAGGCAGAGCTAATATCCACGTCATCATGAAGAATTCGAAAGGAATGTGTGACTTAACTTGCCTCTTATAATATTGATGGGTGACAATGGCCATTCTTCTATAATTGATGGGACCTTTACATTTATATCAGTACATATCAATAAATACCTACATTGATGGTACAGATTAGAGATGAAACGGATATTTGGTAAATATCCGGTATCCGGCCTAAATTTAAAATCCGGCCGGATACCAGATAATAAACGAGTATCCGACCAGATACCGGATAATGTTAAATAACAGAGTATCAAAATAAAATACAAAATTTAGATTTTTGACGTGTAACTTGTTAGTAAACTGTAGGAATAAATTATTAGGAATCTAATTTCGAACGTATATAATGTTATAATATATTTTTTTCTTTGTAACGTCATGATATAATAAAGAGGCAATTTGATAAAACATCATGAAATGAATTTTTTATTAAGAAGACATGTAATTTTTTCGTGAAGGCCTAAATCGATTTCTCTTCGTGTTTTGTACTTAACACCAATTACACCTATTTATCTAACCATAACATTCAATAGATAAATCGTTCGTTCAGCGATAAATTCCATTAAGTAATTAAAAACAGAAGAAAAGACATAAGCTATTTTTGTTTGGTACGTACCTGCCTTTTTTCTTTCCCTACTAAGAGAAATTTTAACATTACATAACGAACAAACAGCAAATTTTTGATCGTCACTTTTTATATCAAAATATTTCCATAAAGGCGATCTTTTTTTTTATTGAAGATATTATTCTTCGGTAACTGAATCTCTTTAAATTTAAAGAAAGAAACACTAATAAAATCACCTCAAACTCAAACTACAACAGCACATTTTTTCGTAACCTCAAATGATCGTGTTTGCAATCAATTCAATAAGACATGAAACACTAGCTTCTCTCATAAGCGGAAGGACCCGAACTCATCGTTCGTGCAGTTCGCACATGTAACGAGTCGCCAACGGCTATATTCGGACGGATATCCGATATCCGGTATCCGGCAAAACATCTATCGGTTTCATCTCTAATACAGACACATCGCATTTGTACGCATACATTAACAAATATTATGAGGAATCGAAGAATAACAATCAAAAAATTCTTTAAATAACACTTTCATAAAAAGGAAGCAAGAAATATGTATGTATTTATTGATATATTAATTTTTTCAAGTTTTCTAAAATTTTCAAAATTAAAAATTGGGTGGTAAATGTGGTCTCCTTGCCATTTCATTATGTTGACATTTCAATTTTGAATTCAGTGTTACAAATCTAGGAATAACTCGTCCTAAGGAACTTATATAAATTTTATAACTTTATAAAAATAGTGAATTTTATTTATACAGTAAAATTATTAACGATTAAGTTTGTAACTAATGTTAAATGCATACCTCATCTTGTGAGTATTTTATTATGATTGTGTGTGTTTTATGAAATAAAGCATTTAAATTTTTTTTCCTGTTTTTATAACTGGCAATACCATAATAGTTAAGTTAAGAAACATACATTCGCGAAATGTCGATGGGAATATGATTAAAGACATTTGACATTCTAGTATATTCCACATTTTTCGTTAAGACGTATGAGAAGGAACGGCTTTTAGGGCCATCATCGATGACGTGGATCTCTGCCTGGAATCTCTGGACCTGTGATCTCTCCCTGGAAGTAGTATACAACTATATTTTAATCAGTACAGTATTCATAAGTAATAATATAGTATGCATGCAGCCATAAAAATTTAAATCCAAATAAAAACGTGAAGAAAAATGATGAAAAAATAAACAATAGCGTAGAAATAGTGAAAAATAATAACAAGCAAATAAGAAGCATGTAATGGTAATATTTAAAAGCAAGATTAATAAATTATAATATACTTTTATTTTTTACTACTATATACGGGCCACATAGAAGGCCTTGTTGTTCGAACCCCAGTAACATTTTCGTCATAAAATATGACATTAGTTCAAACACCTGGACCTAAGCGTGAAGAACTAATTGAGATTATGTAGTGCTATATACATAATATTAGCTATCTCCATAACATATTTTAAAATTTAAGCACAAATATTTATGGATGTTTTAAATGTATTTAGTCAAACTACGTACTGAATTTTTTTCTTTTGATTTGACAAATTTTTCATGCAAAATTATTTTTTTAATGTGAATACCGCACAAGAGTTCCAACAGCTCCCGCATGTTGCCTATAGCGACCCCAATCGGGGTATTTTGTGAGGCTGAAGTTAGTGGGGAGAGGAATAAGATGTAATGGGGAAGGTGGGGAAACAACTGGCTATTCAGATATAGTCGCCAAACAAGGCTAAAGCCATTTCAAGAAACTCTGAATTCAATTCTGAATAGTGGTCTCAAACCAGGGCAATTCTGAGAGTATCATCCACTCTGAAATGTGCCGGAAAAAAATATACATTGTTGTAACTAATTATTTGTGTAATAATCAAATTAATCAAATAAAATTTATTTAGACCGGCATTTGAAACTGACGCTTTCGGATTGCTAGTTTAGACCCTTATCCCTCAACCGCGGAGGCCGCCGATTGTGTTAAGCCAAGGATATTAATTACAGTTTAAAAATATGGTTGTCAGATGAGATGTTTTTAGATTGGCACAGAATTTAATAGATTTCAGGCAAAATGTTCTTAGGACAAAAGATAACATTTGTTTAGGCAGAAAGATATAAAATAGCAGAAAGAATGTTCTTAGATTAACAAAAAACAATTTTAGGAACAAAATTTAAGTTGGTTGTGTTATATTTTAAATTAATACTTGTAACTTTGGCAATATGTTATTTTTTCAACTTTAACAGTCAGTTAGTCGTGTGACCCAAAAAGCACTTGCTATAAATTGGTCAACAACCAGTAAACATGAAATACGTAGGTATTTAATTCTCAATTTTTTTTAATTCTTTTAATATTATTACATGTTTTAGAATATTATTTGGATGTGTAATATCTGGGATCTGTATTTATTAACTTTTTCAATGTTTTCAGATCAGCAGATAAATATATGTCAAACAAAATGTTAGATTGGAAATAATAATAACAAAAATCATAACATAACTCTTTTAATAGGAAATTGTGATCCGGTGTCGTGTTTATGTAATGAATTGCCAAGAAAAGTAGAATTTCAAGACGTTGAGAATGGATGTCATGAAGAAGACCACTTACTGATGATAAAACATAACCTCAATCCCGTGATAACCAGGTGGTGATAACAAGAAACCAAGCGGAGAAATTGTACTACCTTGTGCAATATACTGATCTATGTTTGTGTTTTAAAGTACAGCAGAGACAGGAGTTGGTCAACCTTCGCTGGATGAGGTTCTCCATGAGGAGATAGTCGTTTTCCTCAGCATCTCGGAGATGCTCCTTCTCCATGAAGAGAGCAAACTCGGGGTTGCTCATCTCCGAGGCGTGTCTTCGGCGTCCGGGCGGAGAGTTGGGGCGAGGAGGAGAGAGTAGGTGACGGGCAGCAGTACTGAAATTATCACATATAAAAATTTGATTCTAAAATAATACTTAAATTTAGAGTGGGATCTGTCTTGTCATTATACATTGTTTATGAGAAAGCAGGAGAGGTTAAAAAGAAGCTGTGAGCGGTACATCTTTAATCACTTGAGTGAAGGCTACTAAAATTTAGATACTTAGGTGATTTTTATGAAGAAGAATGTTCTATAAATTTAAAGATTCTAAATTTTACAATTTGTGGATATGGATATTTGGTAGTTGGGACTCCTGCACCACTCGGAATCTGGAGGAAAAGAGATTACGGTCACCTGGGAGTCCTGGGCGGAGACAACAGACCGCAAACCGTCTCCAGCTCGTCAGTGATGCTGGTGTACTCCGCATGCATCGCCAGCAACAGTTGCCGGGGACCACGAGGAGGGTTCCCGCGAGACCCGTGCGCCACCAGGTACTCTGGGGGAAAAGACAATGTTGCAACAGAAAAAAAGATACAGAACGTTCAAACAAATTTAGAGACAGATTAAATGCAAAACGGTTGAGTTAAAACAGGATTTCGCTGGGTTGAGTCAATTATTATCATTTTAATAATAAATCAAAATATTAAAAATATCACACACCGTGAACTGAAGCAGCATCCGTAGAGTTGTCAGGTTCGGAATGGGTCTGAGAATGCTGTCTCCGGGGAGGATAGTGAGCTCCGGAGCCAAGCAAATTGGTGGTGCCCATGTCGCTGCAGCCCTCAGAAGACCTGTATTCATGGATACAATGTTAAAAGCCTGGTAAATGTTGTTGGCTAGAGTACATCAAGAGGGTAAGTCAAGGTCCTCTAAGAAACTTTTAGCATCGCCCACCATTCAAAATAATTGAAATGATTTTATCTGTGTTTAGTGACTGAATTTGAATAGCCAGGTACTTCCCCCTTCATATTCCGCGTCTCCTTCCTCTCAAAAGTTGCTTTAGCCTTACAACATTCTCCTAATCGAGGATATTATAATAGAGAACTCCAGTCCAATTTTTTTAATTTTTTTTATGAATGATGACCTTCTAACTTAAATAACTGCATATTTATTTTTATAGTTAGTTTTAATAGTTAAAATAAATTTCAAAGTTTTAAATTTTCAAGATCCCCCGAAAACCACCGAATCTAATGTGACGTCATCATGATCAACCGAAGTATGAATTTTGTATGGAATTGGAATCAGCTGTTCGACTCCCGCCATTTTGAATTTCAGCATTGGAGCGTTTTACTGGGCATTATGGTCGTTTTTTGTAAAGTTAGAGTTTTTGAATAATTTAAATAATATAGATAAACTAATAGAGATACTTAATTTTTGATACAGAATTATTTAGGCCTAAATAATGTTTCAATAAAAACAAAAACTATTATATGTCCAAATCTCTTTGTAGAGGTTTATACCAATAACACGGAATGTCGAACGGCTTGCGTCTTACATTTCTATACAACTTTGACCCAGGTGACGCGGCGCGGTAACGTCACGCCGCCAAAATCCAGCAATACCAACTTGACAGGATGTTTTAATGACACGTTTTAAAATGGACTTTTTAATATTTTTTTTAAAACTCTACGTTTAATATTATTTAATAAAACTTATATATTCAGAATCAGCGTTTATTGGTCTATATGAACATATTTTTTTAAACCCATAATATTTTTCACTGGAGTTCCTTATTACACTCTCCTAATTGAGGATGTTATGGTTACATTCTCCTAATTGAGGATGTTATAGTTACATTCTGAGCAGTTTAGACTAGAGATGGCCGATATTAGTTGGAACCTATTGCTTTGTGGTCAATGTTATTTCTCTAGTTATTTTTTAATCGATTCCTTTTGAAAAAAGTTAGAAAAATTGTAAAAACTCAGCAAAAAGTGCAGAAATTTTTGTAAACGTTTTTTTTCATAATTTCTCTAATTTGGGAACCGCCGCCTCTAGAACCATTTTTGGATAACCAACACTTCTTCCATAGGTCATACCAATTAGTTTGCTACGTTTGGTGACTTGGTAGGGGTGCCTGGGTTCATGGGGTGAGGTTTGTCTGGGTCTTGGCAATGGATGCATCTACGGAATCGGGAGAGACTGGTCGAGGGAGACCTTTTGACCTCTCCAGCGTCTGTCGTCTCTGTGTGTTGAAGGGATGGATTCATACGTCTGTCACTCCTGGAGACAATGACCCCGAGATTCCTTCCCCCTCCTCACAAATTTTTCCCTCGCAGAGCTTCCTTGACATGACATCAGGGCCTCCTGTGTGGAGCTAATATAAGAAAAAAAAACTTTTTTTTAGGAACCAGTTCCACATTGGTAACTGGTACCCCCAGGACAATTCATTTCAGTTTTTAACCATCTCTAGCAGAAATTCGATTGCGAGGTATTATTTGATTCAAAAGAATTACCCCCATAATTAAAAATATGTATTGCCAATTTGAAGAAAGTTGTGAGGCTGAATGGGAGTTAAGCAGGGAGGAGATAAGAGAGTGTGAGCAGTTTCGAGGACCATTGACAAAACCTAGTGTTTTATAAACTTACTAACTAAAAGCATTCACAGTACAAAAGTATTTTACAGAAGGCAATAATCGTACAATCGACCATTGTGAAGGAATGGCTTGTATTAAGCATAATATAGGTAATATTAAACAGTTTGACCAAAAATTTATTTTTATCTCTAGGACAATAATTGAGCGCCATCGCTCATGATAGAAATGATGATGCAAGCTGAAAAAAGTTGCATCGTCCTAGGATTAAAAAAAAAAAAATTAATGACAATTTACACGAGTTTGAGTGAGACAGATACTTTACTTGCAAATATTTCTATTTTGTGGTTTGCTATTAAAGTAAATTTTAGGCCAATCTGTAAAAGTTATAAATTATTTGGTAATAATTTTGCATAATATTATAATATATTGCAAACATACTTTAGGGTACAAACCATCTAGGGTAGGGTCTATGGGTAACTTGCACACATGATAATTGGGTACAATAAATTCCAGCTAAACAACAATTTACATTTTACCAATAAGCAATCAGTTCTAAATTTTGGTTCAATGGATGTCTAACATTCATCAGTCGATAGTCGATAGTATAAGATACTTTTGTCTCATTTCAGAAATTTAGTTTTCCGATAATTTAGAAATACTTTCTAATTTATAGGGAAAAGGTTGCAAGCACAGTTCATAAGGACCAGACCCAGCATGCACATTTCTTATTTTCACAAGAGGTTGAAGTGCTTCACACAAATTAAAATTTAACATTGTCACCAAATTTAACATTATCATCAAATGTAGCATCGTCATAAAATGTAGCATAATCATCAAATATAACATTGTCATCAAATGTAACAAGTATCATCAATTGTAACATTGTCATGTAGATAACATTGCCATCAAATGAATCACTGTCATGTAGCTAACATTGTTATCAAATATGGCATTGTATAAAATTTTACATTGTCATCAAATGTAACATTGTCATCAAATGTTTAATCTGATCCATCTTGTTTGTTTTTATACTTTTAGAAGATCCCTGTTAAATGGCGATTCTAGATCATTTTCAGCTTTTGAACAATGTTTGATCAGTAGAAGAGTACAATGTTATTATAATTACCAACTGATTACAGTTACAGTAGAAAGCTGGTACAGGCCGAAAATCAGTATTTGCAGGGGATCAATCGAATTTTTTTTTTTTACAATAACTCCACACAGGATGCCCTGAGGAAATCAATCATGTCATCAGAGATGCTGTGTGGAGGGTCGAGAGGAAGGAATGAACATTGGTCTTGAAGAGACCCATGTTGTAGGAAGGAGGAAACACAGAGGCCGGCAAATCGTTCCACAGCCGAGCAGTTGAACACAAGAACGAGTCGAAGAAGCGACCCGTTCTCATGTAACAAATGTCAACCGTGTACATACATTGGGCATGCGTTTGGCATGTTTCCCGACTATGCACTGGTGCCTAAGGGATTAATGACGCTAGTTCCTCGGAGCATCTTCCATTGAATTACCGGTAGAACAAGGATAGCATTCCCACCCGACGCCTGTGCTCTAAAGATTGCAATCCATTTGTTAAAAATAAGGTCTATCTGATTCAAATGTAAAAATTCTAAATTAAGCTAATCGTCGATTTGATGATCATCAAAAATGTGAAAATTTGAAACACCTCAACCTTTAAATAATTATGCTTTCCATTATTATTTTGTTAAGTATTTAAAATAAAAAATTTCAATGGAAAATTTTATTAATTTAAAAAAATACATACCTAAATAAAACTTATTTGGTTAGCTTTACACTCTTAAGTTAAATTTATGGCTTTCATAAGTTTATGTGAAGTTACTTACAAGTGCGTTTATATATTCATACAACTTACGGTAATTATTGCTGCAAGTTGTTCGGAAGTTAAACTTACGTAAGTGCTCACAGCAACTAATACACTTGTTAGTTTATTTGCAGTAAGATGTCGCCGCTGACTTTGACAGCTGATCTGTCAGTTTGTAAATAGTTGACCACTAGATGCACACTAGAATTATGTTTATTTTCCAGAATTTCAGGAAAACATTTAGAAATGTCATGAAACAAATACCCACAAAATAGTTTTTTGTGTGTTAATGTCACATCGGTCAGCCGTCAAAATGACGGATGCAGTCTTTTGATTGTTAACACCTCAGCAAAGCAAAATTTAAACTTCTAGAATAAATTTTTCTATGAAATGGGGATTTAAAAAAAAAAAACTAATCATGTAAGTTAATTCGTGAAAAACAGTTTTTTTGTATCAGAATAATAATTGTTATTTCTAAATGATTGTTTAATGCGTGATTTTTGTGAAGTGCAGTGAACTTAATCTCTATTCACGGTACTCTTGGAGGCCTGTAAGATTACAAAAATTCACACTCAAAGAGCTAATGATAAAATGTACATTGGCACCAGCAAAGCACCAATAAAATGTGATCTTTCTTTTTAAAATTTTTCTTAGAAGGTATAACAGTGGTACAATGACAACATAAATCTAAAGGTAAACAATTCATCGGGATAATTAATGTTTCTATCGGTACATTCACTCTTCTAACAAATACTTTTTACAACCGTTCTACTTCAAAACACACCGTCCATTTCTACATGTTGAGGATAGGAAGCCATCGTTTCTGGTTGCGGTAGGTACAGTGTACATGTGAAAGTGTAGAAAGCATAAGAAATTTAAAACGGTGCAAAGTAATTTAAATAATAAAAACCAAATGGAGGGGAAGGAAAACTGTGGTTGGAGGGGGAACAACCAATAAAACTGAAATAATAGGAATAATTATAACTTACACACTGCAATGCATGGAAAAAGAACGAAGAAATATTTGAAATATATATCAAAACTTCAGTTGAAACTACTATTTTGTTAGTGTGGGAAGAAGGCGAAAGAGCAGCTTCAATATTATTTACGAAGGAATCAAAAAAAGATTACAAATAATATTTCCACATTTAAGCAGTGGCGGTTCTTCACAGGGGACAATGGGGACAGTCCCCACCAGTTACACCCAAATCCTACTAAAGAAAATAATAGTCGATGCTTTGTCTTTATCAAAATGAATGAATTCTTTCATAAAAGTAATTAACATTTGTTTAAATAAAATATAAAAATTATTCCGGATGTTATTAATAAGACCCGACGAGCGTACAGCCGACCAGCACCTGAACCATCAGAGTCCATTTCTCAGTGCACAGAGCCTAGTGCGCACTTGGGGGAAAATCCGAGCTTTCTCCTTAGGTGTTTTGGTTCATTCCTTCATTCTTTCGCAATCGTATGCAATCCGAGAACCGCGCATGCGAACTCGTACGTGAATTTCAAATACCATGAGGACAATCCATTGGATCCCCACTGAACCATTTTTTTGCGTATTTTCGGGCGGGAATCGCTCGCGTTCAAATAAGTTTGATAATAATCTTGCAAGAAATATAGACAAATATCTATAGACATTTAATATTATTTTGTGTTTAGATATTCCATTGGCATGATTAGACCATCAACAATTTTTTTTGAGGAATTTTATATTATATTCTATGGGTGGTGAGATTACGGTACAGTACGTAAAAAATGTCAATCCCCACCATCAAAGAAGTGCTTGAGCCGCCACTGCATTTAAGTGATAAATACATAGTATAAAATGTACTTTGTTACTTAGATTTGTGTTAATATTTTAAAAAGAAGTAAATTCCTTTTCTTTCTTCACGGGTTCAATTTTTGAAACCATAGTGACAGAAGTAGTATGCATTATATATAGTAGTATTCAATAATTTATGTACAGAAATTAAATTCAAAGTTAATGCGTTGTTATTTGAGAAGAAAACTATGCATTTTGATTCATAAGTAACACAAAATTATTATGTAAGCATCAGATAATTTAATTTATTACCATCTCACTGGCATACCAACCAGCTTGCTGATTTTTGCCTGACATTATTTTGCAAATTTATCGAAAGGGAAATTAAGATTTTAATATTTTAAAGAAACATAACTTTGATGAGAATCCATTGCCGCATTTATGTCTTACTTGACTAACTCAGACAAATTTACAGATTAATTATCACTTAGAACTTGCCACTTATCACTTACGAGCAACTCAGGCGAAGATTGTCGAGCAACGATTGCTTGTTTTACTGCAATTAGGGGAACTGAAATAGCGAGCAATAATTTCACGCATTACAGTGATAATCTATTGTCGTAAGACTATTTACCGTTTTCAAACATTTTAGTGTACAATAATTGCTGCTTTGAAACGGTTTTTCAGTGTGACTTATGTGGTGATGGATTCTCATTGATAATAGGCTGAATAGAAGTAACTAAGAAGTGTTCTATGTAAACTTGTGCAGTATGTGATAAATATGTAACAACTTACACTCTGAAATGCATGAAACAAGGCATAATTATATTCATGTTAGTCATAGTGCAATAATAGACACTGGCTTTAGTCACGGAACTGGTTAATTAACACTTTCATACAATCTAAATCTGGAACATGAAAAGGTATGATTTGTATGTATTGATATTCTTCAAATTGTTAAAGGGTGTAACATGACATATCAGACAGGCTTTAATTTGAGCCAGAGATGCCTGAGTGTATTTGCTGTAATGTAAAGGGACCTGAAAATCTTGCATTATTTTTTTTTTTTTAATTTTTGTAAATATTTATAATATTAGAATAACTGTACACGGTGTTTTTGACGTGAATTAGCCGCAATACATCTTATGGCTAAAAAGCTTGTCAAAATCATAGATAAAGAAATATTAAGAATTTAAGATATTACTTTCTTATTTTAAAATACCAGAAAAGTGTTTGAAAAATACGAAAATTCTCATTATTTCTATGAGAATTTCAAATTTCGAGTAATTCTTCCGAAAATGTCAAAATTGGCATTTTTGCATAAAAGTTGTGAAATTTTCAGGTCTCTAGTAATGCATTATAAATTTGTAGGTAGTGAAAATGTACATAGTTACAAATGAAATAATTAAAATTAAGTAGCATTATTTTCAGAATTAATGTGTAAATTGAATATGTGTTGATAGTAATTTGATAACTTGTATTGGGAAATACATTACGGAATGAATTTTCTCAAAAAGGTTCCTAAAACATTTGTAACTGGCAGTTTTCAGTGCTGAAAATTAGAGTGTTTTTTTTTTTAGTTTAATTACATGAAAATTAGATGAATAATTTTTCCTTTTTAACCTTTTCAATGCCACCGTATCCTTAAGGATACATTTAAAAAATCATTTTTCTGAATATAACTAGTGAGTAGCTTCTCTGGGGAATGTAGATAGCGAAAATTTTGCATCGGCACACTATGAACAAAGATTTAAGACTCCTTTGTTGAATAAAATAAAAATAGACCAAATACTGCAGGCCTGGGAATCGGCAATTAACATTACCTGTAAACCTAGCATAAAAATATTGTCGATAACTTGTTTTTGGCAGCTACCAACGAAATCTTTAACGATTTATTCTTGCTAGGGGGCTGAAGTTACAAATGTTAAAAAATCTAAATGGTATTGGCAGCCCATTTCATGACAGACTGACAAGGGAATAAACAACTAGGTTAAAGTACAGAATTAATGAATTGGTTATTATTAAGTTCATTATGTAGCGTAGTTGCAACTGACCTGCGAGTATTGTGCCTCTTCCTAAGGACTGTCCGGCCGCAGGTATCTCCGCGTAAAGACACCACTTCGGACAGGCTCTCCATGTCAGCTGAACCCACTGAAACAAGAAGCCTTGTTATTCATACCTAGTCATTATTGTTCAAAGCAGAAAAACTACATAGAAACAGAATACATGAGCTGTGTAATTTCTATATCCACTACATCAACTTTCACTGATTTGGAGAAAACTGCACAAACTTTCAGATCTCTAGCATAAATAAGTAATTGCATCTCAATTTTTTTATATAATGAATAAATTCGAAAAGTGTTTATTTTTCCATGTATGTCTAGCAAGTAATTTTGATAAATAAAATGGATACAGCAGATTTTGATACTCACTTCGTGGTATGAGGCTTTTGAAACTCAACTCAACAAATAAGGCTTATTTAACTTATATTTCTTAGAGTTTCTTATTAAACAAAACCAGGTTTCAGGCATTCGAATTCATTTCCTGGCTTTGTTTTTAAATGATAGTACAACATTTTCACTTGAAGCTAAACACAATGCTTGAGCATGGCATCAGAGCAGCGGCCATATTGTATATTGGCAAAATAACTGGTTGTGATTGGTTGAATCCGATATTAGCAGGTTTTGACAGTTACATCACGAATGATATAGGTGGCAGATTTTGTTTCTCACTCGCAGTTTTAACATGGTTTTTGGTTGTGACAAGGGAGGTTTAGAAACTCAATTTTAAGTTCCTCTTGTTCCACGTGAAAATGTTTCAAGATGTCATACGCAGATCATTTTGTCAAAAAATCAGATATAGCGGATATTGAAATTATACAATTTATATAAATTGTTTTATACACTTAACCTCGTGAATGCTAGTGTATCCTTAACGATACATTTAAAAAAAAAACATTTCTCAGAATATAACTAGGCATTCTGAATAACTATGTTTATAATATAAATATACTAGCTTTTACCTGCTGCTTTGCTCGCATGCTATTAGGCCTAAATGCTGTACAAATAATTTTCCACAGGAATTAAATATTTTTCTCAGATAAAAAGTAGCCTACGTCACATTGCAGTTCTCCAACTACCCCACTCAAAAAAATCAAGTCGATCGGCCGCTCCCTTGCAACGTGAAAGAAGGATAAACATATAAAAATGCTTTGGCATTAATAATTTTAGCTAGAATTATCTGTTAAGATGGTACAACCTACAAAAACATCATTTTGAAAAAAAACAATTAAGTTAAGACGATAATAAAATCTGCATTAGCATCAATTTGCATCGGCACACCAAGAGTTAAATCTGTTTTTACACGGGGGTTACGTTTCACAGAATTCAGTTCATAATGTTTAAGAAAATGGAAGATAGGTTCCATTTTATAAAAATCTCTTCCGTCTGGAGTCAACGGAACTATGGAATCTCCAAATTGTGTATATTATTTGTGAAGAGAATGGAGAGGAGAAGGAGTTGGGTGAGAAGATGTTCCGAAAGTACCTGGCTATTCAGATCTGGTTACCAATCACTCATTTATTTCAAAAACTAAATGTTTAATGTTATCCACATGTGAGTTGGGCATACATTTGAGAGCACCTTCCGTATAATATATATATTTATATATATTTAAATTAACTTCGCCCTGAGGAAAATAATTACCCTCAGGGTCTCTACCGTCTTTGAAGATGCTGTGTGGAGGGCCTTTTGGAGGAAAGGAAGGAGTGATTGTGGGTCTTGAAGAGACCAATGTTGTAGGAGGGAAGAAACACAGAGGCCAGCAAATTGTTCTACAGCTGAGCTGTTGAACTCAAGAATAAGTTATAGAAGCGATCCTTTCTCATGTGACAATTCACCGGTGCAGAAGGGATCAATAACGCTAGTTCCTCTGAGCATCTTTCATTATAATACTGATAGATCAAGGACAGCATACCTACCTGATGCCTGTACTCTAAAGATTGTAATCCGCTTGTTAAGATAAGGGAACTTAACAAATGGATCGCCCGTATCTACACAGGGTCAACAGTTTTTTACAGGTATTTTGGGGTTCCACCCCAGAACTGGCAGCCAAATTCAACAGTGGGGCGCACTTGCCATTTGTACAAGATCAGCAGTTGTTTGCTATCTGCAGTATCAGCGTATCCTTAAGGATACAAGCGAGTCTTATCCGGTGCGCCCAGTTGCTGAGATGTTATCTTGACTCTGGCTTCTATGAATTATTTTACCATTAAAACTGGAACATCGCTCTCACTCTTGCCAGAAATATCTGTAACGGTATTTTCGTACCACAAAGGCCAACCGTGTCAATAATTAAGTTTTATGAAATGATTACATGCACGCCATATTACTAAATTCTCGATAATGTAATAGAATCACAAATTTTAACATTAATTACTCCTAGTCA
Source organism: Glyphotaelius pellucidus (assembly GCA_936435175.1). Classification (NCBI taxonomy): domain Eukaryota; kingdom Metazoa; phylum Arthropoda; class Insecta; order Trichoptera; family Limnephilidae; genus Glyphotaelius; species Glyphotaelius pellucidus. The sequence continues at coordinate 1,978,457 of OW386553.1, read as the reverse complement.
TAGTGAACCCAATGTTTAAATAGTGCAGGTGAAGGGACAGAGTGTTTGAACGGCACAGCTAACGGCAAAATGATGACACTGGTGATGGTCACTTTGGGCTACTAAGGGCCAATCTACATCAAAAATATTCTAAGACAGTGGTGATAATGAATGAAAAAATTCAATGAAATCTTACATTATGTGCAAATTTGAAAAAATGATCAGGTACTACTTACTTAATCATTTTGTTTTCTGATTATCGATGTTAAAAATTACTTATAAATTTTACATAATTACATAATATTTTAAACATAATGTATTATCGGTGTCATTTATTACGCTGCTTAGTATCTTACAACTTCAGAAAAATCTCTGATGTACATTCCAGTTGATAATCCACAAAATCATTATCATTAAAGATGTACTCTGTACAGTGGCGTAGATAGCGTGGGGGGCACCGGGAGCGGATATCGCATATCAAAAATAAATGTGGTGTCACCCCAACAATTAGTAATCCTCAAACTAGATTCAGGATATTGTTCTACCTAACATTGAAGAAAATAATTTAGGTATTGATTGGCCGGCGCTAGTAAAGCGAGGGTGGCCTCGTATCCAAAGAATCAACAACTGAACGAAATCTGAGTGAACTCTTACATTTGGTTGACGAATTACCTTCACTTGCCCGGTGAAGGCGGGAAACTACCCCAGTGTAAGCAGCTAGTCGTTCGACGACTACAGTCCACGGTCGAATAGCAAACTCAAATCGCCACTCGCCACTTCGTTCATTTCTCATAATTCGTGGTTCGTTTGGCATTTTTTTGCATGCATGTACACCAGTGATTCCCAAAGTCGAGACTCCGCGGGGGTCCACGAAGACTTGAGAGAAAAATGGGGGTCCATAAGTTGTAAGTGGGGGTCCACGAAAAAAAATCTGGTTTCGATAGTAAAGAACAAAAATGTTGGCTTGGCTTTACCTATCAATAAAGGCAGATAATACACTACTCAAAAAAAAAATAAGGGAGCAAAAAAAATTTTTCTATAATTTTTGACAGGCTGTATTTTGGTGAAAAATGGTCATATTGAGACTTTAAAAAAGCATTTTGAAGCTTTAAGATTCTAATTTTCAGATTTCTGGCTAAAATTTTTTAGGTGATAAGGTTCTCATGCAATCCTATAAGATAGCGCGAAAAAAAAAATTTGAAAATAAAAAAAAATAAAACTGTTTCAGTTCAGCCGGCATATGGATCAGATAGAAGGCTTGTTTATTTAGCATTAATTTCTTTTTTAATTCCTTTTTTTAAGCCCTCCCTTAATTTTTTTGATTAGTGTATTTTAAGAAGGTCATCGACTGTTACTTGTAAAAACTTGCACATTCGATATTCAGTACGGGCTTGCCTTTACCTGTCAATGTAGGCAGGTACTATCTGCCTAAATCTACTTGTATTTTGTTGAAAAATTGTCATATTGAGACCCATCCCGTGCCCATATCCCATCCCGCCCCCTGTCTCATATCACAATACTTTTGTTATTTTAATATGATCTATTCTCTTCCTTAAGTTTCCACTTTATTATTTTTTTGGTTGTAACACATATGTAATTGTATCACAAACACTTGAATGTAAAAGCCATTTTATGGCGTTGAAATAAATAAATAAATACTACCCCCCCCCCCCCCCCCCCCCGTTGTGACAGACCACAACTCCAGCGTTATAGTCAATATTCAGTACAACGCGCGTTGAGTTTTGGGAATATGGTAGAAATGTTGCAGCAGGGGGTCCACCGAAACCAGTAAAATTTTGAAAGTGGTCCACGAGAAAAAAAAGTTTGGGAACCTCTGATGTACACGCAGCCTAAAAGAGCCCTTAAAGTAACTTTGAGAAATTGAAAATTTCGACTTCATAAAAAATAAAACATTACTAGCTAGTCAAATGTATTTTAAAACGTTTTTCGAAATCCTCTAAATTACTTGTCCTGTAAATTACTTATCCCTATAATTTATTATTATTCCTTAATTATTTATTTATGTTGACACAACAATGAAATACAGAAAAATACATGATTGATTGACCATTTTTTTAAAGTCAGTCATCGATCGATCCTGCTATAATTGTATTAAGGTTTTGCGTTTATTAGTTATCATTTACTACAAACAAAATTAACTATCCAATTCATTTTCCTTGTTTTTTGAAAGATATCTTTCAACACTTTTAAAAACATTAACTCACATCAATCAAATACTAGTATGAATATTTTCCTTAATATGTATGCTATATGTTTGTACTTTCATCTACATATATATGGATGATTATTAATATTATATACTTAATATCTTATGAATCTCGACTACCATAATACGGGCATTTGCCTAGCTTGGTAGTCGAAACACCATGTAAAACAATCCTGTAATAAACAAAATGAATAAAGAAAAATTTAAAAAAAAAATAAAAAATCAATGGGTAACAATTCATTTCACAAGTTCGCGTCAACCACAATATGCGAAAGAAATGAGAATTAGAACAGGCGACAAGCAATGAATATTTCAGGGGAATCCCCAACCGAGCAATAGTTAAAGTTAGGAACGAAAATAAAACAAAATAATGTTTGGGGAATCCCCGACCGACCGATCCATAGAGCTATGAAACTATAAAAAACAGACAGTGTTCATGTGTAAAATATTTTCATGGCAATATTCTACCTTCGTAATTTTTTTTCACGGTCGAGTGTCTCCCCCATCGGGTGACATCCGGTGCATGCCGCCCCCGCCGCCCCCCCCTATCTACGCCACTGACTGTAGACATTGTACGATGAACTGGAATGATTGTTTCAACTGGGGTAACAATAAGGCATGCTATGTATTCTTCTGGATACACAGACAAATTCACAACATACACAAATTAGTTTGTGTCACAAACCTCCTCTCTTACGCCTGTGTCCTTCAATGGGTTAAATCAAAACAAACTACAATGAAAAGCAGAACAGACAAAAACGCCAAATAAAACCCAGCAAAAATCCAACAAAAAACACTCACATGATTGACCTTTCTCCATCTCTAAATTCAATTCATGATTATGACATCAAAATTGACCCTTCTCCATGTTCAATGTATGATTACATAATCACAATTGACCCATATCTACGTTCCGTACAAGACTACGTAATCACAATTGACCCATATGTTTAACGCATGATTACAAAGTCAGTAAGTGTATTTTCTGACATGTATGGTCAGTTTGAAATGTCGGTATAACCTGATCGACGCTGCTGTCGCATATGTGATCTGTAGGCGACTTTTCCTGTACGCGGATGTCTCATATGTGATCCAAGAAGTTTCACTAAAACACATACATTGTGATCACATACTCAACATTTTTGGAATATTGGATTACACTTAAGTAACTTGAAAGTAAAATAATTGTTAAAAATTAATTCTTAATTAATTCATGCCAAACAAGTCATCTGAAAAGGACATCATTAAAAGATTTAGCAATTGCTAACTGGTTGTAGCCTCTTATGCAGCGTTTTTTTTATTTATTTATTGTCATTTTTAGACATAAACCTATTTTTGGTTAGCTGAAACTTTACATTTTGAACTTTGTTCTCATGCAAATTTTAACATGTAGTATATTATAAAAGACAATGACGTAGAAAATATTGTTAAAAAGGAAAATCAAAACTAAAGGAACATTCATTCAAACATATTAATTTGCGAAACATTAAGATTTAAGCAGAAAAATGGTAATCGCCAAAAGATTTAAAAACAAAACGAAATTAAAAATATTAACCTCTCCACGAGTGTGGACGAAACGGTTCATCGGAGCGAAAAAATGCCCAGAAGAGTATGGACGAAACGGTTCGTCAGTGGCTATTATTCAAATAACATCATATTTATTGAAACTATTTGATTTGTAGTGTCTTCTATTGACATCTGCGCGTAGTTTGTTGAAGTTTTGGAAGACATACCTACAATACCAACTTAAGGTTAAACGCAACGAACGTTATAATCTACGCATTCACAGATGGCGCCATTAAAATTATTTTAGGTTTTAGACACTTTTGCAAGTTATGCTTTAAGATATTAAGAATAATTAATTGTTCGCGCCCGTACTTACGCAAAATGAATAAATAGTTTTGTCAATAAAAAAACTCAAATCTTTCAAGAGAGGCTGACAAATACAATATTGGATTGAATCACCGATGTAATTTTGTATTTGTCAGCCTCTCTTGAAAGATTTGAGTTTTTTTATTGACAAAAATATTTATTCATGAATATTCATTTTGCGTATGTACGGGCGCGAACAATTAATTATTATTAATATCTTAAAGCATAACTTGCAAAAGTGTATAAAACCTAAAATAATTTTATTGGCGCCATCTGTGAATGCGTAGATTATAACGTACGTTGCGTTTAACCTTAACAATTTTGTGGACAATGGACATGTTTTTTTTCGATGTTGGTTTATTTTCGTGGATTGATGTTGACGACGTTTTTATTCAAAATATAATATAATTTTTAGTCAAACTATGATATTTTATAAAAAAATATTCAAAAAATTAACCAAAAAAAAACTCACTCCTCACGTACGGTTTTGCTCGCCAAAACTCACTCGCGGAGAGGTTAATCACTTAAAGCCCAGTTATTGTGTCACCACTTACTGATGAAAATTATGAAGTTATGAAATATATGGTTTACATACTAAAAAGAACCCTTAATCTAAAGTTTTAAATATGGTTTCTCTAAATCAACTACTCACAAGAAATTAACATTTTTCAATGCATTAAAATCAAATTTTCCAAGCAATTCAAACCATGAATTTCAGTTACATTAATATAACGGTTTGTGGAAATACAATATCTGTGCTCCAAGCCACCGATATGATGTATTGGCTAATTTTAAAGTTGGTTTAAGCACGATTTTAAAGTGAAACAACTCTGCCTTATTGAGCTATCAAACACTTAGCCCGAAAAATAGATAAAATATGTTTGGGTGAACAAAACAATAACAAAACTGCGCTAGATAAATTAACTTTTATTAGTATTATGGTTAGTAAATTGGTTAACTCACATTTACCATCATCTGGATGTTCATCGGTTGTTTCCCTGGAATCCGTGCTAGCGGGCAGCACCTGTGGCTGAGCTGGTACTGCCACCGGAGTGGACTCCCCCTCCGTGTTGTTTTCTTCTTCTTTCTCCGCTAGTAGATGGTCCCTGTCCCCCCCGATCCCCCCTGTTCCTGTTGCACCCCCGGTGGGCACAATTGATTCCATGATTCCACCACCTCTCCCCCCGTCTGAGGAACCGGATATTGAACCCGGGGGACGCAGGCGGCCATCCGTCTGATGGGGAATGTTCAGCTAGATGAAAAATAGTATTTATTTAATATCACAAGCAGTCCAAATATTTTTTCTTCAAAATCAAACAAAAAAAAATTCTTCAGCATGTTGTCACTGATCACTAAGCCGAGAAACTGCCCAACCTCTTATCCGCACCCAACTGTCCAACAACTACTATTTTTTATGTTTTTGTAGAATTTTTTTTTTTTAAATATCAAAAATGTCACCGGAGACCAAACTTTCATTTACTTTTTTTTACTTCCAATAACGTCAAGAATCACTGGTTAAAGTAAGTCACGTACGTCCGTTAACACCCTATATATATTTTTTTCTGTTAATCCATTGTAATTTTCCTTTACAATAACAATTTGTTTTCTTGGTCACCAAATTAGGCACAGCCCACATTATGGTGTTTTGAGGATTATTACACAGGTAGAGAAAAATATGAATTAACTCATACCATAAGATTAAAGTAAAAATAATATAAAACAATGTATACCTTTCTACTCTTTAAAAAAGGTTCGCCTCCTTTCAAATATCCAAGACTGAACACCAACAGCAAATTGGGACAAAGAATTGGATGACTTGACATTGTGGTTTAGTGCATTGAATATTTTGGAGGCGATGAACCAGAACTGATGTTGAGGGAATGTGATTCTTATCTTAGGGACAATGAATGAAGAATTAAAAAATGTTGTAGTTTTTTGATTTTCTGTGATTAGGTACTTAAGAATTGAAGCTAAACTTTTGTTGATAAACCAAGAACAGAGATCATAAATAATTTTTTAATACAAGAGTTTGTGTCCCACTAAACCTATTTGTTGAAAACTAATAATAATGATTATAATGCAAAAAAATATTGCTCTAGTTGAATGTCTTCACTGCCAACCTTTGACCTCATAAGATCCAGCGACCCTTCATCTTCGTCCTCCTCACGGACAGCCACCTGGAAATGCGGCGTTGGCATATCCTCGGTGTAGAAAGTGTCAGGTCTGCCCACTTCCGTCAAGGCTCGAGTCAACCGGGAGCGACGAGGAACTACCACGGACGTTCCCCCTTCACCGTCCGAATTGTTGATCTGGAATGAAAAGATAGATAAATTCAATACAAAAACAATAAATCTTTACCATTTTTTTTCAAGTGAATACCTAAAAAGAGTTCCAAATGCTCTCAAACTCTCCAGAGCCTGTGGGACTATGGCCTGCCCAATGTGAGTTATTTTGTTACGCTGAAGGGACGCGAGAAATAAAGGAGATAGGGATGTGGATAACAAAGGTTAGAAAGTATCTGGCTATTCAGATTTCGTTCACAAACATAACTAAAGCCATTTCAAGCAATGTTTCAATTCTGAATGGTAGTCTTTCATGAGGGTGATACTGAAAGTATCTATCTCAGATCTATGTTTAATGTCTACTGTAAAGTCTAAAATCCCTTTGCATGTCCCCCTAACATGAAATTCTCAAGCAATGAGTTCTGGCATCAAGCAATTTGCACTGTATTTTCCATTTAATATTTTTTTCAGTTACAACATGAATAAGTTTGCATTTTTCAATTGAAGCATTTTAGCCAACCAAAAATTACTTATTGATATGAACTTACATCGGATCGTTCGCTGAACCTCCGAAGGCGCTCCGTGTGGCGTATTTGAGGGGCCAGCGGAGGCTCCACAGTGAGAGTGTCGGCAGAGCCTCCGCGCCCTCCCATGTGAGGGTGTGTGGCCATGAAGCGGTGGATCACGGCCAGGTGGTTCAGGGTCTGGTCGGCCAACTCCTCCAACTTGCGGATGCGGAACTCTACTCCCTGGAAAGACATAAAACACGGTGTAGAATACATCAAAGTCCATCCAAATATTATATTTCATTTTTAAGAAAGACTAAAATGCCCAGCTTACGAATAACTTGACAATAATTTTTCAATAGAAGGTTAATGGAGATATCCCAAAGATTGGATAGAGAGCTGAAAATATGAAAATCCGATGCCACAAGGCAAAATAGATTTAGGAGTGTTGAGGCTACTATTGTAAATGTATATAGTTGTTATTACCTGCATGGAAGTTATTTGCAGATTTTCTTTTTGATTTATGTCTTCTATTTTCTGTGACATGTTCTCTACTTTCTCTGTGGTGTTTCGGACCCGCTCTTCAGTTGATTGGTTGAGTTTGAATTCCTAAAAATAAAATAAATATTTTCAAAAACAATAAAAATATTTCACATGATAAGTACTCGCTTTTTTACTCTAATAACTCACTTTAGGGACAGAAAACATATAATAAAATATATTAATATTTATAATTTCATAACGCCAGAGCATACCATTATACACATCCTATATTACTCGCGTATAATGTAGCTTTCATTGGTGAAAGAATTTTTAAAATCGGTTTAGTGGTTTATGCGTGAAAGCGTAACAAACAAACACACATAGTTTCGCATTTATAATTTTAGTACAGATGTGTTGTAAAAAATAGCTTAGATATTGCCCATCTTGTTTGGGGAAAGTGTTTTACCCCCTTCGGAGCGGAAGTGTTAAAGAAAAAATGTACATGTAAGAATTTCAAATGGGTGCCTCATATATATGTCCATCATTCTAATACATTGTAAACACGGTGGCAAGGTTAAGGGTCATTTTCTTCCATTCTCTCTGTACACCTCATTCAATTTGTATTAACATTGTCTCCGTACACCTCTTTCAATTTGTATTAACATTGTCTCCGTACACCTCTTTCAATTTGTATTAACATTGTCTCCGTACACCTCTTTCAATTTGTATTAACATTGTCTCCGTACACCTCTTTCAATTGCCTATGAATATCGCAAGGTCGCACATTTCTTGCGTTTAGAAATTATATTACAGCTCTAACTAATAGTAAAATAAAATTCACCTTACTTTTGGCACAACTGACACTTCAGTTTATATAAAATTAAAAATAATAAAATATTAACAAACCTGTTCTCTGAAATAACCTTCAACGCACTCCTCCTCAAAGTCGTACAGCCTCTCCATGTCGTCCTTCTCCAGGAAGAGCTTCAGTCCGTTGTCGTAGGCCTCGCGCACACCGCGCGCCTTCCTCTTCAGCCATTTGAGCAGCAGGTACGCATGCGAGAGGACTATCAGCGGCGGGGGCAGCACTGGCTTCTGCTCGTAGGCCATGACCACTGTGAAGCGTTGAAACATCCACACCTGGACGTGCAAACAGACGTCAGATTGGTTATATTCAAAGGTAAATAACAAATGAGAATGTGAGGTTATGTGAACTTGAATTGCAAATTATAATGTAAAAAAAGATGCAATAAACCCCAACCGTTTGCTTATAAATGCTATGTAAGTGTATAAGGTCAGACTAGTGAAAAACGACATATAACCACGGCCTAGGTATAGTTTTAGTAAATCAATGCTGAACTGGTGTTTAAAAATCTAATAAGTAAAATTATTCATACTGACATTTAATTTAGTTTGAAAACTAACCAAGTGCACAACCAACAATGTTTAATTATTTTAGATTGTGTATTTGTTTCTATTAATACCTTATTAAAATGATTTTGGTTTCGTCTCAACAGAAATCAAAGTTAGTTTTTTTTTCATTATGATGTTTTAATTTTAGATTAGTAATAGAAAATGAAAATGTTTTAACGATTTTTGTTTTTAAATACTTCTGTTAAAATTTTCAAGGTATACAATGAATATTAAAAATTACCAAAGTTTAAATAAAAAAAATCATACTTCACCCGACAAATGTTTGTTGTGAATTAGATTAAATATTATGTAATAAACTTCCTGTATAATCCAAAATCTTGCAATCACTTAGAAACACACGTGTTAGTTGTTGTATTATTGTAATTTATTAAAAAGCAATCAATAAATTTGTAGTCATTGATACAAATACTCTATAATATTGTAATACCTCCAACCGATGCAGCATTCTACACTGGCGCCTTCTAGTGGCGTAAATTGTGCGCCTTGGTTTTCATTCTTACATTTTAATGAATTTTACGTGAAATATTTAATAAATTAAAGAAATAAAAAAAAAATAGGAAAGCTACTTACAACGATTTTTTGAGCTTCAACATCGTCGATGATCTATAATTTCAACACAAACACAGAATACTGTATGGAACTAGAACAGCTTTGTTGAATTGCTTAAATTTTTATAATTATATTTTTCATGGTAAAATCCACTTATATGTACATTACAAGAACAACAACATTTTATTTGAATGATTATTGGAATCCTGATTCATGATAAACGACTTGGAGTGTTTAAGTTGTTTGTAATTAATAAATATGTAAACTGCACAAAGAATCTACTTTTTGGGACATTTTTTTTCAATACTTAATAAATTCAATTTGCCGCCATTGAAAGGTATGTCCATGTCAGTACGCTACACTAGCCCCTCTAGCGGTCAGCATTGTTGATACTGCCAATATTTTACTGGAGTTGGATGTACTATTAATATTGCAGGATACTTGCTTATGTACAACATTCGATAACGCATATTATACAAAACTGGTTAGTGAAAAAAGCACACATTAACAAATTAGCATTTCATTTCATATATTACGCATATTATTAGTTGTATTAGATCCCCAAACCTCCATCACCAAGCTGTAAGTAAAGCATGTTACATCAATAAAAAACATATATCGGTTATCTAGTTGATAGTCAGACAACTCCTAATACTAAGTGAAGCCCGATTGGGGACTCAGTTCATATGACGGCAGAACAGATATAACTTGCGTAACAATTCATCCATATCAATGAAACTAAGATTGAGTGAATGTATTTTAAATTTATGATCTTCTAAAGTGAGAATTTGATCATATGATGTAATTCTAAGGAGACTTACGAAGTTAGCATAGAAGACACCATGCCTTAACTGGAAATTAAATAGAAACACATGCATTCATAATCGAATTTATTAAATAATTTTATTTTAAAATCATAATTATTATTGCAAAACTAATAGAATTTATTGATTAGTGCATCTCATAAATGCAAGCAAGCTTGTAAGTATTATTATAAGATGTTTCATGTTCTCTGTAAAAGGGTTATACACCGACGGAGAAGATTATAAATTAAAAAGTGCATTGGGGCAGTTTTACTATTTTGTGACAGTCGTTAAGCAGTTGAGTCACTCTTTTTATTGACGCATTCTGATAGGCAGAGGTCCTCGCTTTCGGAGCATGAAAAATGCATGGGATCTCCCACGAATGTACTTGTTAGAAACATATAAGTTAATATCTTTCAACATAGGCGGATTGAGTAAAGTACCAGCTTAAAAAAAATGTTTACCTAAAATATTTTTCAGCGGGATTCTAACATATTGAAATCGAGCGTTCCTGTTAACCCATTGGCCACAGAATTATTGAGCTAAAAAATTGGCCTTCACCACTGAATTAATTTTATACCAAAAATTGAAAACCTGCATTGATGTACTAAATCTATTGTAACTTTTGAACCACAAATTCAAATGAATTAATTTCTTTAAATTTGTTTACATATTAGATTAAGGCAAAGAAAAACATAAAAATAAAAATTTTAAAAATATTAAAATACTTGTAAATAAGGATGAAAATATAACTTTCTCTTTTTTCGTAAGTTTTTTTTCACATTTTTATTCATAAAGTTACCAATTCATAAATCTAACATTAATGATTTTTGTTTTTTGCATACATGTATACTAATAACTAATAAAATAATTTGGTATTATAGTCCTCAAAGCAATCAGGGACGTGCAGGGTCACTACGAAAAGCTTAGAACCACTCGCAATTTTGAAGAAATTAAATGGCGACTGGCTAATTACAAAACTTGTAATACAAATCTTAGGGGAAAAACCTAAGAAACTTATGATTGCCAATTCTTTCAAATGAATGGTTTGTTATCTACAAAACGTTCAGCATTTAAAGTTTTCTCCAAAGATGTCACTATCATACTCTTTTACGTTTTTTGGCGGGCATACTCTAGGCCGGCGGCTCGCCGGGGTTTGTGGTAAAGTATCTCAGTTGCACACCCGGTAGGACGCCGGCGTTTGTGGCCAATGGGTTAAGAACAAGGATGGATACAGAAATGAATATTATAATATGTAATATGTAGGTATGTCTTATAACCTATTTAATAAGAATTTTAATGATTTGGTTATATTTTTGGGTAATTTAAGAACATTAAAAAATATACCTTGGCTAACAATGAATAATTTTAAATATCACATTACAGTTTTCGTGTCGTTGCTATGGGTCCTGTCAGGTTACACGCCATTCATTTTATAAAGATGTGTGCAGTTTAGTTGTGGGTATGTATTAGTTATTATCGCTGTTGTGTAGTGAGGATAATATTTTTAATATAATATGTTGTGAAATGTAATAGGCAGTTTATTAGTTACGTTATAAATAGTCAGTTATTTATGTATAAAAAGATTTTTTTGTTAACCCCTCAGGCCTCGGCCATATATTGTCAGAGCTTAGCAATAAAATCTAAAAACTGTCCGAAACTTTGGTTTCATAAAGGTGTTTGTTTTACTTCTATTGTGGTTAATTTTTTAGTTTTGAATATAAAGTATGGGGTTTTCTCTTTCCAAAATTTGTTATGTTACATGCTTGTCCTACATTTAAATTAGCTGCGATTAAAATTTAGTGCGCAGAATAGACGCGAGATCTTCACAAACTCCTGCACATGTCGCTTGCGCAGAAACGGGCAGGCGAAAGAAACAGCCCGCCACACCTACTCCCCGGCAGACTCTGAGCCAGCTAGCTAAGAGACAGACATATTGCTCGTTTCGGTCACAGCAATTGAAAATATGAGTGGCGTAGCGTCGCCATGTTGGCGATGGCTTTTTCTCTTGTGTGGACTTCCTGAGTACTGACTGGTCTTGACCACCTCCTTCAATGCCGTAATCTAACCAAATTTTCTCATCTAATGCGCCAATAACAACCTAAATTCACGTGTTTGCTTACTAATTACTATTACTTGAGAGAGATTATTTTATATTTTAGTAGAGGTAATATTCGAAGATAAAATTAATATTCAAGGTTGACATTGTAATTGCAGTGCTTCATACCATGTACATGCATGATTCTACAACACTGCAAATGCAGGGCTCCAGCCGCTAGGGGTTAATATTTATAATCTTTGTATTTTTTGTAAATATTTTAGCCCACTAGTGCTGGACCCGTTGTTTTTTTGTTACAATTTTATGTTTTTGTGAAAATCTGTCTTTAGATATTATTTGTATTATTTATAAGTCTATTAAATGTAGATGTAAAAAAATATGTTGATTTCCCAAATAATAAAATAAAATAAACAATACAAACAGCGCTTTCATAATATGTGCACATTAATAGAAACTACTATATAAACTTTAGCAGATATTATTCTATGTTCTTTTTACATGTGCTTTTCTATTTACCTTTATAAAATTACCGTCAACAAAGTGTGAGCACAGCTTTACACTAGATACTGAAATTGTACGGCAAATTCTTTGTAATGGGTTCATGCGTCGCTCAACCTCCAGTTTGTTCTGACTGTTTTAGTTAAAAATGTGGAGCAAGCAAGTGGTTAAAAACTGCATTTTTTTTATTTGAACAACGCACAAGAGTCACAACTGCTCCCAACCACCTAGCATCAGTGAGTCTATGACATCCCCAATTGAAGTATGTTATCTAGGGTAACCAGCCACCAAATAGTTATTTCAAGCAGCGTGCACCCAAACCATTGTGTAGTACAACCACCCTCGACATTCCACTCGTCTGACCTGGTGTGATATCGCATTCACTTCCTGGAAGATGTTATTGAAGACGGCTATCAGCAAATTGATGAGAAGTATATTGGCCACGAGGAGGTAGGTGGACATGGCTATAGGGGTAATCCAGCGACCTGTTTCACACGGTTCAAGTCCTGGACTTGTGTCGCACGGGGGGTCTATGTCATCCGCAAACACCTCTCCGTATATCATGAAATACGGTTGGTAGAACACCTGGGATAATTGGAAATACATTGCCGTTATAATTAATAAAAATATTGTCTATTTATAGCTGCTGATGTCTGCCATTGCTGTTACTGCGAAGACCGTTAATTTTAACAGCAAAATTATGGTGGTGTTGCAATAACGACAACTGTTTGAAGATGGTTTGTTTTACGAAAGCAACAGGAAAAGTACATTATCTTATTTGTAAATTAGTTGGGTTGGGGTGTTTCAAACTCTATCACATTTGAGGACCATTAAATCTTTCTTAGCCACTTGGACCCCTAAGCTTGTTTACACGACAATATAACAATAGCAGTCAAGTCCAATAAGCTCAAGCTAGCGTGTGTACTCCCTCAGAAATTGTTTTAACTCCGTTTCTGTTCTAGTCACAACCATAAAACAAAAAGGAGAATATCTATAATAAAACCAGCTACACAACTCTATTCAACGTTGTCCATAGAAATAGATACAAAATACTTATTTTGTAGAAACAGTTTTCACCCGCCAAACCGCATACGCGCCGTTAGACAAGGTTAATTTTTTATTAAATATTTTTTTATGAAATGGTAAAAAAGTGAGAAAACAAAATTGTTTATTATACATTTATACAATGGAACAAGAGTTTTTTTTTTTACATAATCTTCAATTTTAGTACCGTTTTCACATAAAAATACCACATGAGTCATTTTTTCAATTTTTTCATGTTTGCATTTTAAATTGTAATATTTACAAATTTTAATATTTATTTGTAATCATACAATTTGAAAGCCAATTTCATCACCTTTTAAAAATAATAGTTTTTAGTATTTGAATATGCTTAGAAATATTTAATTTATCGAGTTAATTGCAATGAGGAAATAACGTTAAATTTTTATCAAATTTGACAGTTAATTAAAACCAGAAACCTACACAAAGGCAGAAGACTCAAGTAGTTAAACTTCTTAGGCTTCTCGGCCCGTTTCAGGTTTTGATCGAAATGTAATCAGCTGTCAAGCATTACAGTCTCGTCATTATGCTTGTTAGCCGATCACAAAGTGATTAAAATCTAAAACAAGTCGAGAAACAGCAATGACTACTGAAATATAAAACGTTCAAAATGGCGCCGATCATCGATTTATGATTATCAAATTTGCTAGGGTTTCTAACCTAACCCAGCCCAAAATAATCTTAAAAATAGAATCTTTAAAGAATTTCTGTTTTTTTAGACCACATTCCATATCATCGTAATTGCAACACCGTCAATTCCTGAAATAAAATTCTTTATTAGGTTAGCTTCTCTTGTAGGTTCCGACCTGATGGGAGATGCTGTTGACCTCATTGAATATGTTGTTGAAGACGGCGATGAGCAGATTTACGAGGAGTATGTTGGCCACCAGGAGGTATGTGGACATAACCAGCGGGGGCACCCAGCCGCCGGCAGTGCAGGCCGGGAGCCCCTTCTCCGTACCACATTCCGCCTCCATCTGCTCGGCAAACACCTCACCATACAGCATGAAGTAGGGCTGGAAGAACACCTGCCACGCAACAACTGGGTGTTAGATGGGTTATTTGGTGGAGTGGAGAGGAAATAACGGAATTAGCAGTTGAGTGAAAAGGAAAAAGATGGAATTAAAAATAGAGAGAAGAGGAAATAGACAGATTTGACAGTGGATGGAGAGAAAAAAGATGGAATTAATACCTGCCCACAACTAGATGATATTTGGGATTCAGGTTATTTGGTGTAGTGGAAAGTAAGTATATGGAAGGAAAGAGATAAAGAATACAAAGATAAAAAGGAATTACTCCTCTTACAACATGAAGTAGGGCTGGAAGAACTATGAAATACAACTGGGTGTTGGTTGGGTTGGTGATTATTTTGTGGAGTAGAGTGGAATAGATTAAATTGAACTATGGAAAAAATAAATCCTTGAACACTATGAAGTATGGCTGGAAGGACATCTGCAACATTACAACTGGGTGTTATTTGGTTGGGTGGAATGACAATAAATGGAATTGGAGAAAGGAAATGAATTATAAAATAAATTGACCTACCTTTCAAACTAATAAACAAAATAAAAGCCTGTAAAACAATAAGCTAGGTCATAAAATGGAAAAACAAAAACACATATTATGTAATTAAAAAATAAAAAAAACAGATAAAAAATTAATGCACCTCTTAAGCAAATAAACAAAATATACGAAAATTTTCGAAGAAAACTTCTTCTGAAAGGTTTTCACTTTGTGATGGCATTTTTTTATTTTATTAAAAGACATATAACTTTGTTTACATCACATTATTTTATGTACAATAAACATTTAATTCTGATGATGTGAAGATTGTTCAGGTAACAAGTAGATTGTGTATAAAATAAAGTGATGTAAACAAAGTTAGTTGCCTTTTAATAAAATAAAAAAATTAAAATAAGTGACCTAGGAACAAAGCAACTGAAATATAAACACAATAAATAAAAACACAATTCTTATTAAAATATATAAAATAAAAATAATTCTGAAATTAAAAAATATATATGAGAGTATATTCCATATCAGAGTTTTAGCATACAGAACACAAAGTTTAAAGGAAATTGAAAACAAAGATACTTAAGAGGAAAACGGGCAGCGTTTTTTTATTCAAACATTATTCCCCAATTTCCTCTCTTAATTTTGACACCACTGCAAATGTTTTTAAGACAATATAGACATCGACCACTAGCGTATCATAACATCGTTGGACTTGTACACGTCCGAAAGTAAAAAAAAAAAAATTAAACCAAATTTAATAATGTTATTTTTTAGTTCTGCAAGTATTTTAGTTTGTATTATTGTGGCAGTTGTTTCGGCTTACCGGGCTATTTTCAAATCGTGGTTAGGCCACTTTGAGACAACTTATTTATATGATTCTATTTACCCCCGATTTCAATTTCAAGATGCCTAAAATGATTTTTTACCGGTTAAACCAATTAATTGAAAAAATAATTGTGACAATAGATTCTCAATTTTGTGGGGTACTTTGAAATCTGTTTTCCCCACATTAACAGCCTTACTGATTTAAAAGAGTCTGTTGGGTGACCGTTAAAAGGTATTTTTAACAGCTTTATAATTTGATGATGTTTTTATGTTGGCTGCATTGACCTTTGCTTGATTTGCACTTGCGCGGCGGCAAGCGCCGGCCATATTTTTTTATTAATTCGTGGCAAGTGACGTGTGGGTTTTTACGCACAGCTGATTTAATGTTTTTGAACAGAATTTCCATTGTAATGATCAATTCACTATTATATTAGTATAATCGAACCTAATTTCTATTATTTGAATTGTTTTGTGAGTTTCATAATTTCTTTGTTGTTACTTTAATTTTGTTAACATAGAAAAATAGGTTATTTTGGATAAATTATTTTTTATCCGCTAAGTTTAATAAAACTTCCATAAAAGTAATGTTATTTAATAACATAAAAGGCTTATGTGTGTGTGTGTAAATAAATACCAAATTCGAGTTATCAGTGTTACATTGTTCAAAAATAAATTCAAAGTGTTGGATTTTGAATTGGAACAATTGTTAAATTTTTTATAATTTTTAATTGTATGAACGAGAAAAAAATTAAGCAACAATTTTCTTCCAAATTCATTAAATAAAAGAACTGTCTTTTTAAATTTAGAATTTTCAGAAATTTTTAGATGTTTTAATAGAATAATGCTTACGGTGAGCTTTTTTTTCATCTTTTTCTTATTTGAAGCTTAAAATACTGCAATTTTAAAACACGAAAGTATATTTCAGACACAAAAATCTAAAAGGTAATTTTATCTGGTTTCTATAAAGGTTTTCGTTTATGAGTTCTTCAAAAATAAGAAATATACAAGACATTTAAAATACTTTGGAAAAATTCCAAAATTCGTTCCGAAATTATTATTAAAACAAGCATATACAATAGACAAACAACCCCCTCTCGGAACTTAATAACATTATTAAATTCTATTTAAATAATTTAAAAAATAATTAAACAAATTAAATACAAAAACAATTTTAACAATACTAATAAGTAAATAATAGGAAACACTAACATCCCGAACAAGCTTCCAGCTAGCATCATTGTGAGGGAAGAGGATGGCCTGTCTGCAGACTCCAAAGGACATCAACACCACCAGCAACAGTACCACAAAGTAGATCATATTCTTTACCATCTTGCCCATCATGGTTACCAGTGGACCTGAAACATGAAATGTTTATTTTTATTTTAACTTAATGAGTAAAACTTCAAATCGTAATATTTAATCACTGAAGACAATATTAGCGACTCTCAATTGAAAATTTTAAACAAAAAGATCAGAAAAAGATCTAGGAATCTAGGAATTAAACCCGGAACCTTAGCCTTGCCAGGTGCCTTGCCGCTCTACCAATGAGCTACTGGGACCCTCACTCCTTTGATCATATTAAACTGTACCATGCTTCGACAAAGAACTACCAACATTATCTATGTATATCATATATATCATATTTTACTGACTGCTATTTTTATGTATGATTGCAAAATTCTTCTCGAACTAAATGCTATTTAGATAGCGTCTTGGATAAACACATCCGTTTTTAGTTAACATGCGACATCTACTGACTTTTCCACAAGTTTAGGATGAATATTTATTTTAACTTAATGAGTAAAACCTCAAATTGTAATATTTAATCACTGAAGACAACATTAGTGACTCTCAATCGAGTTAAAAATAAAAATAAAGTTTTTCTTACTTTTCAAAAATTATAAGACTGAGGTTTGAACCTTCCTTCCCAGTGAATGGAATCAACTGAGCTAACAACCTTGATAAATTTCGATTTTTAATACCAACTTGTATTTTGTATATTATATATTTTCTTTAAAAAAAAAAAGCGTATACATCCATGGGTTTGTGAGTGCCATCAAAAGTTGACAGAATGCATTGTCATCCACAACGAGTCTATCTGCCGAGTTTCTGCTCGATTGGATGTCGGGAAGTGGGTTAATTTCCACTTCCAAGATTCTGCAGCAATCATTCATTCCATCAAGAAAACAAAAGTGAAATTCAAGTAAAATTTTGTAATTAGGATTTTATAGCTATTTCAAGCACACAAAACGATGATTATTTCAGAACTGAATTTTTGGAGTTTCAACTGTGATTTTGCTTGCAAGCCCATAATGTGATACCCCAAAGAGAGAAAATAAAGCACATATTTACCCAGATATTTGTTAACCCCCAGGATATTCAGTATCCGCAGATACCAGTAGATGGAGTCCACGCAGTAGATGACCCGGCCGATGTCCTGCGTGGAAGGACGCAGCCTCAAGGACAGCCCCACCAGGAACAGGATGATGGTTGCCGCATCGCACGGATTCCACATGTTCCAAGCCCACACGGAAAATTTATGACTGGAAAATAAAATTTATGACTTAAACATGAATAGTAACTAGGTGACATAAGTATTATGAATATTTAATAACAATAAATACTATAATTGGTTAATGAGCAGGCAACATTCTGCAGTTGAGCTTATATCGCACATCCCATAAGTGTAAAAATTTTCAATTTTACATTTTATCTCTGAAAAGTAAATTGATTGTGATTATCCATGCCCCACGAAAACCGAATTTAAGTTAGATCTCTCCATCTCCGTAAGATGTCGTTAGAGCTTGACGGCCGTCAGCCGTAATCCAGCGGTAAGGCTCTTGAGTCGCATTCCGAAGGTTGCGGGATCGAATCCCGACGTGGTGTATAAATTTTATTTGGTTAATTTGTGTTATTTCACAATTTATTCATTTTAAAAAATATATGGTATATTTGCGGCACTTTCCAGAGTGGAAGATACTCTCAGTATCGCCCTGGTGTAAGATCACCATTCAGAATTGAAACATTGCTTGAAATGGCTTTGGCCGTGTTTGGTAACCAGATCTGAATAGCCAGGTATTTCCCACCTTCCTCTTCCCCATCTCCTTCCCCTTCCACTACCATCGGCTTCACAACATATCCCAATTGGGGATGCCATAGTCTCACTGGCTCCAGACGGGCGCAGTTGTGCGGAATTCATATAAATTTTTTTTTTTAAAAAGTCATTCATTTTTTTCGCTCTCCTGTAAAATTGACTTTTTGACTTGCAACACTTTTCTACGGAATGTACGATTTATAATTTCAATATGTAATTGTTAGTTAAGTAATGTTCAATAGTAATTGATAGTGGTGTACTGTTCTTTTCCCCGATTAAAAATACAATTCTAATAATCAGGAGTTTCATAATAATACTTCGTTTATTAGAAATTACGAGTCTTGTTTATTATTGTGTCGTATTTACAATGAATATCTAACTGGACTTGACGTCCGCCCTAAAGGATGCTATGGGTTAATCTGCCGGCGGGGAAACCGCCACTGAAGATGCCCACCTGTAGATCGGATGTGATCGGCTATCTTCATAGCCATTCAGGTATTAGACTCAAACTTCCGACAGTTGTCTCTATCATGGAACACTACCGATACCATCTACAGGGACATAACTAATGACATCTGTTGAGAGATATTAAAACTACAAATATATTTACCAACACTATGATTTATATTTAAAAAATAAGTGTAATGAAAGAGTTTTGTGAACAGAATTTGTGAATGCGCAATAAACTATAGACACCTTATAATATTTAAAGTACACCTGGTATGGCGGTCAGAATGGAAGAGACTCAAACTAATCAACAAAAACTAATTTTACCGTTTGGCAACACCACGACCTACCAATAGGCCGGGTGGACAAAAATCTGCAAATTCATTCTGTTGTTTACGACCCGACCTTTTGGGTGTTATCAATCTCCCCTAATGTAACGCGACTTGCCGTAATTTGTATAAAATTATTGTAAATATAAAGTGACCGAGTTAATTCGAGTTATTATTCATACACACATCTCCATACACACAATTGCAGTTCGACAATTGAAAAGGATCAGCTGCCGATCTGAGGAGGCCAACATATAGCTCACAATAATAAACAATTCCTTTTCTAAAACGCGAACAAGCTTTTTATTCGTTCGATTCAAACATTCATAAGAGAGGTAAACTTTCACTATATTCCATAATCTACGTTCATTAAAATAATACTAAAGTTTCTTCTGTCTAAATGAGAGTACAATCGGGCTTGAAATTGATTCATATTTGTAGCATCGATGACATGATGACGGAAGTTGTTCCATACTTCAACTACTCTATTTTTTGCAAGAATTGCTTCCTGAGATTGGATGATAAAAGTAAAGGTAAATAATGCTTCTTTTTTCTTTCAATCCGAAGCAATAGCTTCACCATTGATGACTACCTGATGGCCACAGGCTCGGAGCAGACTATCTCTCTGATCTTCTCGCAGCCCAGTGATGTGATGTAAGCGATGGAATAGAGCTCCTGCCAGGAGGGGGTGTGCTCCATGCGGACCAGCACCGTGTATGTGAACACCATCAGGAAGAACATGTAGGCCAACTGGAACAGGGAAAACAATTAGACACATATTTATATTGGTGTGAGGTAGGGGCATAGCTACTGCTGTATCAATGATACGGGGCCCCCGGGCTTTTGTTTTTTTTGTGAGAAATCTTTACCCTTCATTTGGGCCCCCCAGCTAATTTTGATACAGGGCCCCTCCAAGGCACGCTACACTGCTGGTGTGGGGTCATCACTACTTCTTATAAATTCATATTTCCTTGAGATTTCTCCACACTAGTGATCAAATTTTTGTAAAACTAAGTATCAACATCAGTGCATAATTGGGAAACGTGCCAGATATACACCCATTTGTAGACCGTTACATTATTTGTCACATGAGCATGGGTCGTTTCTCCGATTGATAGCTCGGCCGTGGAATGATTTTCTGGCCTCTGTGATTCCTCCCTCGATAACTATATATATATATCCTTCCATAACATGGATCCTTTAGGTTCAGTACTTCCTTTGCTCAAAGACCCTTCATACAACATCCTGCCTGAGGCCTGCTTTGTGGACAGGTGGAGTTAAATAGAAATTAATAATTCTATGATTCAATTGAAGATTGCCAAAAATTGCAGAAAAAATCGTAAATGAAGCTCTGCTTACTAACCTAATCTAAAAAATTTTCTACTTTATATTTGTAAATATTAGTACAAAAAAATTAATGTTTCTTTGTTTGTCCCTTATGCATTCCTAAACTAATAAACCGATTGCAAAGAACTTTGGTAATTTGATGTGCGCTTGCTCACGATGGTTTCTGTATATAATCGTGAGCTCTGGCATGATGAAATTATTTCCTGTACTATTTAATACTAACTTTGGTGAGTGTAGTGCCCACACCCGCGAGGGTTTCAATGTGTATACTGGGGAGCTCTGGCTTTATGAAATTTGTATAAAAAATTGCAATAGGTGTTGCATGAGTTTTTTTGAAAAAAAATGTGTATTTCATATAGTTTAGCAATCAAAAGGGAGGGAGAGAAGGGGAGGGGAAAGAAAAAGAGGGAGAGGGTAAGAGAGAGGAAGGCAGGGAAGAGGTCTCTGGGAGGGAGGGGAGGGGGGGGGGGGAGCGAGACGGGTGGAAACGGAAGAGGGAGGGGGGAGAAAGGCGGGAAAGGGGAGGCAGAAGGGAAACGGGGATGAATGTGGAAGGACATGCAGGAAGAAACAATTTCTTTATTTTAAGTGGCATTGCAACGAATGCCAGGAACTCGCTGGTAGCTTATAAAGGGTTACATTAAAATGTGAAATATCCTGTATTCATTTGCAATATAATAATGGTGACTGGAAAACGCAACAATATGCAGCTTCGTCACCTCCTTGGAAAAGCCATTGAAAATGAAGAAAGCATTTTTAAAGAAATTGGTTTTGGGCAATTTAAAATTTTTTTTTTTTCATAACTTTTAACAACTTTTTCAAAGGGGTGTTTAAATGACACTTTGTTGAGTTGTCGTGGAACGATAATAACACAAATGTACTATTTCAGTTGTGGGTCTGTCTATGAGTGATTATAGCTCTGGTTCAATGAACTCGGACTTGTTTTGAATTTAAGTGTCATTTTCAAACTTGGAAAGAAAATTTTTTTAATTTTAAATTTGAAATGTTTATTCCTTTGGCTGAAATTTATTAGGGTTAATCTTGCCAAGTAAAGTCATATTTAGTGATTTTTCACATCTTTCATTTTGCAGTATTAAATAAATAATAAATACGCTCACAGAATCAGCCCAGAACTTGGTGATAGGCGCAGTATAGAACTCGTACAGTTTCTTCTTCAGCCGCAACGGTCGGTTCTGCTTCACCTCGTAGTAGTCAAGAGCCGGTGGCTGCTGCAACAGGTCCAGGCCCACCTTCCCGTTCTCCTGCACTCGGGTGTCGTACTCCCCCCCGATCAAAGCCTGGAAAGTAATACAAACAAAGATAATGGAACGGTCATAAAAATATTTAAATAATTCGTCTAGCGCCATTTTTGTGAAAAATCACAATATAAGATAAAAGAAATTCTGGAGATGCGGAGGAAAGAAAATGTTAGCCATTGACCTAATTGGGTTTCCAGAAAGCCTCGGAGACCTGCTGAATGTCAGTACCATCGACTGTTTTATTCAATGAACTGTTAGTTTGCTACTTGTTGTTAATTGACAGAAATATTACTTTGTGTGTACATACTTTACTGTTAAAAAAATTATTGAAATATGTAAAAAAGTTTTCATGTTAAAAGATTTAAAATTTTGAAGTTTTGTAAAATAAAAATGTCTGTCAAAGATAAGCAGAAATTATTGTTAAGGCGGTGCACCTCGGCGTGTGACATTTGGAATGGGGCAAATCACGCACTCCTTAGGCAGATGATGGAAAGGTTGAAATTCCTGCTTAACACCAACCAATCAATTTGGGAGGCAGTATTCTGGGAAACATTTATTGAATAACCCTGCCATAGGTCACTCTAAGTGGTTCGCTAAGTTTGGTGACTTAATAGGGGTACCCGGGTTGATGGGGTGAGGTTTGTCTAGGTCTTGGCGATGGATGATTTTGTACACCTACCGCGTGGCGGGCCATATCAGGACAGACCGTTTGAGAGAGACCTTTTGACCTCTCCAGCTGGACTCTCTCAACCCATCGCATTGCACCGCAATGGGAGGGATAGATTCATACTTTCGTTACTCTTGAACACATTGACCCTCAGATTCCTACCCATCACTTATACCTTTTCCTTCCCAGAACTTCCTTTTTCTTTCCCTAAAAAGACCCTCCTTTTATGGGGACCTTTTTTTTATGGGGGCCTACTGTATGGTGGTAATGTAAAAAAAACACTGATTTTTGCAAAATAAACAATCGCCAAAATGATTTATTTATTTTGTTAAGTTTAGACGCAAAAAATTTAACATTTTTTGTGATCATAATCTGAAGAACTTTATTTGCCATATTAAATATCTAATTAAAACCACACCCGAAAAGGGGTTTATAAGTGGGAGATTTAGCACATTTGAGCACTCAGTACTACGCTCATACCACAAACGAGTTAGGCCTGTATTTTAAATATGCGCAATGCTTCTGGACGCAATACTTCTGGCACCTAGTACCTTGCCCACGTGCTTATGCTTACGATTCACGGCGAATTTGCCCTTTTTGAACAGGCACTTAGGGATCAACTTTTCGTAAGATCACTTAGAAATATTTTATTATTAAATATTTACATATTTATGCCTGAGCATCGCAAAATAAAATAAAATAAGCTTTTTGGCAAGGTTTTTTCTTGAATAAAATAAAACAGGCGGCTGGGGTTAAACGGGAGTTTAACTTTCTCATCACCTACATAAGGAGTGTTATTGATAGCGGCCTGATCCTGAATTTTACACAACCCGGTGCATCATCTTAAATGTAACATGCAATAATTACTGCAAGTACCTACACAATGTAGATACATATCCCCTTACTAATAATAAACATACTTTAAATTTTACACAACTGATAAACAATCATTTAAATGAAAAATAATTATTTATGTAAAATTAATGATTGCCTATCAGTTGTGTAAAATTTAAAACATGTTCATCATTAAATCCCACATGTTTAAAGATAAAGCGTTAGGTGTGAACAAAGAAAACAATGGTAAAGTAGGAATGAAGAATGTAATCTTAATTCATGTAGTAAAATGATGTAAGTAATGCATAAAGAAGCAATTGATGTTTAAAAGAGAGGAACTGTAAATTGAATAAATTATAAAAGAGACAAGTATTAATGCACGAATAATAATTTAGTTAATCGTCGCCTCAGTTCTTATTTGTCTAACAGACCATTTAAGTTTTTGTTCAATCTCCACTTTAAAATTAAAAATAAAGTATAAAAAATGATAGTTAATCACTTAACTAAGAATTATTTAAACTAATGAGACCTTTATCTTTACAGATTTAGCTTAATCTTAAACACCTATCATAATGTTTCATTGAAATAATGAAAGAAAACCTTCTCCTCCTGTAAAATTTTCTGATGGTCTGTTGGACAAAAACGAACTCAGGCGAGGTAATGTAAAAAAATTGTTAGATGATGCTGGAAGGAAAAGCCTCATTCAAAATGTCTCCAAAACATTGATAAATTAATATCTACGGTCATTAAAATAAAAATAAAATCAATTGACGATGAAACAAATATATATTTTTAATTAATTTTATTTACCGTTAAAGTAAACAAAGTAAAAGCCTTCTTTCACGGAGAAACTGAAATGAAACTAATTGTCAACGCACCAGCACTTTTGCTTGTGTGAAAGTTGCTTTGTCAACAGGTTGCCATGGTAGCGCTCACGAATTTCGAATTGCTTTGACAACTGGTTTCATTTCAGTTTCTCCGTGAGTGAAGGCCTTAAATAAAGTAAGAATCATTTCATCACTGTAAAAATTCTGTATAAGATTTTATTTTTACAATTCAAGACAATTTGGTGAACAGAGAATTGTTTATTTGAATATTGAAAATAGAAGAAATGGTAAAAAACAACATTTATATGTACTGTGACTACTCAAACATTAATTTTATTAAAGATAATAAATGTAGTTTCAATACAGACAGCCCCTGTTGATGTACATATTTATTTGCTAAGTATCATGTTGTTATGTGTTGAATGTGTTTGAAAACCTTCTTATGAAAATGTAGAATTATTCAGGAACTGTCTGTGATAAATTCAAACCCATCGCATGTGCAAAAAAAATAGACTGATTAAGAGGAAACCCGGTTGCAGAGAAATTTGAACAATAGGTATTTTACCAAACTGTTGCCTTCACTGTCGCTCTTACTCCCTTGAATACTGAGCGAAAGAGACAACTGAATCTCAGGCTGATAAAACTTAAATAAAACCATTAAAATTGAATTTTTGTATTCCCCATTTTCCTCCTCCAAAACTGGACTGATTTTAAAGATTTTTTTACTAAAGCCTTGATTGAGTGAGTTTATAAGCTACTAGCTGGCGAATTCACTATCTGCTAGTAAACTCACTCAGTTAATCGTATTACTAGCTAACTAGCAGATTGGGAACAATCTATGAAAAAAGTTGAAAGGGGGTCAACTTTGTTCGTTACTCGCTAGCATGTACGGTGGATGGCAAACGGCGGCCTGCGAACAGCTGATTTCATAACTGTCAAACTACTGCTTGATCTGGCTTGATCTGGGTTATTCATTGTACAATATGTTAAGTAGCCGGCAATTAGCTACAAGTGGTGAGCTAGCTGTGAATATCTCAGTTTTCTACAAAATGTTGACAGAATTAGTTCGTGCGGGAGTCGTTATTTTAGCTCAGCTTTTCACTAGCTAGTTCATTACTGAGCGAGTGGAACGTTTTATGTGCCATCATCACAATCGCACTCGCCATACTCTATGTCTGTACATTTTGCTTTTTTAAAATATACATTATCTAGTTTGTTTTGTTTTCTGTTGATAGTGTTCAATTTTAAAGATTTTGGAGGGTCCTAACTCCTATAAGAAATAACTTACAAAAAAAAGCAAAATGTACCCACACGCTAGAGTTTAATATCTATATTATATTGAAAAATATTTGCAGTAGTGTCAAAATCCAGAGAGGTAATTGGGGAATATGTTTGCATGGACAAAATGCTGCCCGGTTTCCTCTTAAGAAACAACATTTCAATCTGATGATTTCATTAAAAACACATACATAGTAGAAGTGGCAATGCTCTGAAAATACAAAATATAACGCAGGGATAAAAGTAATGGTGATCCAGAGTGGTAACTTTGCCCAAAGACATTACTTCCAAAGCTTTTTATTTTCCATCAATTAAATAATAATTCTGACCTCAAACTGATAAAAATTCCAATGAATTTAGCAAAATGTATTATACTATATATATTTTAGTAATTATTATGAATGGTACTTGAAATAAATAATGCCTCCATCACAACAAAACTTCTTCATTTAGATTAGAAACTCTCTTAATCACGAACAAGTGTGTACTCTGCTCTCAAAATGTCTCCATTGCTAGAAACTGCTAGCTCACTTCGGTTCTGAATATGGAGGGGCAAACTCATCAACCAGAGACATCTCCTGTAGATTTCTATAAACTCTTTGCCATTAAAAAGCCATTTTCACTAGAGCCATCTATGCTACGTATCTCAAACTACGAAGGTCTCCAAGATCTTCTAGGGATATGAGCTGTCTTCAATTTTTTGTAAAGATGCTACATATTTCTTCTGAGCAGCATCTTTCAGTGAAATACTAGTACCAAGTGACGTAGTGTGTCAGGTTTTGAAAGGATTATTTCTTTTCTTATTAATTGGACCAACAAAATTCATGCAAAGCCAATTAGTTAGATTTTATGCCGTACTTCTGAGGAGCAAGCTTAAATATTTGGCTTCCTAGGAGCAAAAGTCTGTACTTTTGTAGAAAAAGCTTTGATCGTAATGTTTTTGAACAAATACCAGAAAAAATACCAAGGCTCAATATTGGTTGGTTGTTAAGTGAAACAAAACAAGACAAGACGTTCACAGGAGTTGATGATGAGGCGGTACCTTGGAGCTCATCTGGTCGGTGATGCTCTTGGAGCGAGCTGAGATGGACTTTCTTCTCATTCCCACCTGAGGAAACCGCTAATCAATATAACAGGATAAGCCTCATACTTATAGATTATTTAAGCTTGTCATACAAAAAATTTCTTATTCTAATTTGCGTCCCTCTGTAGGTAAGTTCATTTCTAGGTAGCTCTATCAACAAATGTTTAATGTGAGATAGGAACAACATCTTATCAATTTTGTATCTAACAGCTTTGTACAACATTTTAGAGATATAATCAATTTGTAATAAAATTTTCATTACTACGGCAACACTAACTACTCACCTTTGAAATTTGTTCTTCACATTTAAATTTCTTTGCATTCAAGTTTGAGAGATCGTTTTAAACAAACGAGGAAAAACAAATTCAAAACTAGATTTTGTACATTTTATTTAAATTTTTATAATACTTAAATTAGTTATTGTTTTATTTTAATTTAACATCTAATAAGTGGCAATTCTGATATAAAAATTTCAGTACCACAAAAAAATCTCTTTTCAATGTAGTGAGAAATTAAATTATCTTCCTTGCGTAGCATCAAATAATAAAAAAGTTTAAACGTGAAATTGTCTTAGATATATATTTTTTTAATGTGATTATTGCAAGTCTCAGTTGCTCCCAACCATCTGGAGTGAGTGAGACTAAGGCATTCTCAATTAGGGCATTGTTGTAAGGTAGTGGGGAGAGGAAGGAACGAGGGAAGAGGAAGGTGGGGGAGTACCTGGCCATTCAGGAACTACCCGGCTAATCTGGTCGCCAAACATGGCTGAAGCCATTTCAAGCAACGTTTCAACTCTGGATGGTGGTCTCACACCAGGACGATACTGAGAGTATCTTCCACTAATGGAATGTGTCATTATTTTAATATTGTATATAATGTCATTGTACCTACCTGTATTAAAAAACACAATCAATGCATGCATTTGTTAGTAAAAAAAATTAATTAAATAGGTTAGGCTTCAATGTGAGAGAAAATATTCAAATTTACACTGTCACTCCTGATAAGTTTTTTTTTTTTTAGAAGGAGGTAGCGCAACACGGCGTAACACCCCAAAAACAAATAACGAAAAAAAAAATACTTCCGTCCAAATTAGTTATTCACAGTCATGGAGTTAAGTTATATTAGATATAAAATGCATTACAAACAGTCGTACAGTCGATTTCGCCTAACTGGTATGCAGATTTATCCGGACTTTCGGTTATTTGGGACAAAACTCAAGGGACAAAAACCAAATAAAGAAACTGATAGAAATTTACTTTGGTTATCTGGGATACCATTCCGTTTAATTGGGACAAATTCCGATCTGAAGTTGATACAAAACATATCTCAGTAAATGAATTTTATGAAGGGTGGGCGTGCAGTATGCGGCGCGGGTGAGGGGGGACGCGCCGTGCACTGAGTGTTCCGAGTTTGTCTGATAATTTTCTTTGCGCACGCTGGCTGTTCACCATCTGCACATAATTGTCAGCGAAAAGTGGTTCAGTTTGCAATAAACGTATGTATGAAGTCATTTTTGAGGTTGAGATTATTATAACGATTTTTTTAATTTGTACCAATCTTTGATTATTTTTGGTTTTCATATTCGTATGTATCGGATAATTCAACAAAGTGGTACTTCTTCACTCCTTTAAAGAGTCATTAAGAACGATGAAAAAAAAATTAGGCTACGTCAGGTTAGGTTATGAGCAATTTTTTTTTCAGCACATTTAACACTTCCGTACCTGACCGGGGGAACGCACTAACACTAACGAGAGTTTTACACTGTATCTAAGTTGTTTTTAAAACCACATACTCAATAATTTGGGTAATCTTAGAAAAACTATTTGGATATCGATCTGCATTCAAAAAATTAATATCTCTTTACTACTTTTCTTAATATTAAATAATTTCTATCAAATTCCGGCGGAGAATCTGTCCCGCCCGCCCTTCTTCCCCTCTGTTCGGGCGTTACCCCCGTCCCTATCTGCTGGACGTATCGAGACAATTCTAAGCGATAGCAAGTAATTTCTAAGTTGTTGGTGGAAAGGACCAGATCCCGTTCGTTTACACTGCGCATTTCGTTTGCTCTTTTTACAATGCTATAATGTTCGCTTGCCGGTCAAAGATCATTCGGTCTGGGTCGTTTCCACTAAACGCCACTCGCCAGTCGAGATTCGGAAACAAGGAGTTATGTTGGCTATCGGCCCGCCTTCTCTGTTTTCTATGGAAAAAAACATGTTATGGTCTAAATTCATCAGAATACTAATTATGACTTTATTTATCAAACGATTTTGAAAATGACTACTGAAACACGATGAATATACTTCACTCTAATTATTACCAAAACAAATTACAAAAAATTATGTCACTAATCCCTTTTAATAAGCAAAACAAATTGGGGTCTCCGAGTGATCCCCCTTCGGATCATGTGTGATTTTTTTCTTTCCGGGACGAAAAGGTTTATATCTTCACAAAGGAGTGTTTAAATGCCACTTTGTTGAATTGGAACCATGTGTACCTACAGTTAGTGCATACTTATGTTTTTGTAATTAAATATTTTTCAGAAATTTAATAAAATTTAACCCCTAGGAGCTGAAGAGCGGTAATTGCAGTGTCGACCTTATAAAGTTTTTTTTTTTCAGATATTACCTCAACTAGTTTAGTTAAACATAAAAATAAAATGTCACTTTATCAAGTGTAGTATTGTCTGCATGTTGGCTTTGACAAAAAATCTTTTTATGTTTTTAAATTTCTTACCGTCTCCTAAGCATTAAAATCATATTTGAGAGAACTCAGTAAATTTAATATGTATACCAATGTGTCCCAAGTAAGGTGAATCGACTGCATTTAAAAATATTGTTTTCTGGTGATCATTATGTTATATTGACACTCTATGAAGGAGTATTGGGTGTTTATACTCTACGAAGACAAAACTTTTTCTGCCTAAGATCAACTTCTTCTTTCTAATAGAAGTCAATAAAAGAATAGTTAAAATCTTTATTTTATTTCTAACAATCAAACCAATATGTAACACTACTACACATCTCTCAATCATCATTCATTAGAAGT
The DNA here is from genome assembly GCA_936435175.1 of Glyphotaelius pellucidus. Taxonomy (NCBI): domain Eukaryota; kingdom Metazoa; phylum Arthropoda; class Insecta; order Trichoptera; family Limnephilidae; genus Glyphotaelius; species Glyphotaelius pellucidus. The sequence goes on along the minus strand of OW386553.1, from coordinate 1,948,149 downwards.
CAATAAAATAATAGTTAATCTTTCTTTTATTTCTAACAATCAAAACAAAATGTATCACTACCACACTCACTCAATCATCATTCATTAGAAGTCAATAAAATAATAGTTAATCCTTCTTTTATTTCTAACAATCAAACCAATATGTAACACTACCACACATCACTCAATCATCATTCATTATTAACTTGCATAAATTCTTCATTGAAATAGGAAAGAATCATTGTTTCAAGAAAATACATTTTTAAACAAAGCATGGATGGCACAAAACAAATCCGTGATTTTTAACCCTTGATGTCACTACAAAATACAACACAGTATTCTCTCATTAATCCGCCGCTCCATTATCAAACTACAATAATCAGCCGTTATTTTCACTAGTTGAAAGCAGAATAAAGCTAATAATTCACCTATACTCATAATATTGATTGTACAGTTTAATTGTCAGACATCTCCGAAAAGTCGAAATTTGATTATGTAAAAGTGTACCCTCCATCTATTACAATACTCAGGTTACTAATGAACACCACCAAATCAATTATTATCTAGAAAAGCTTGTAGTGAAATAAAAACAAAATTGATGTTTTCCATGTTAGTAGTAGATAATTTCAAAATGTCATTCTAATGTACCGGACCGTTATGTAATACGTAAAACACATACACGTAAATAATAATTGATTTAAGGTAAGCGTTGTTTCACTCATTAACTCAACACAGTATTAGGAGAAGTCTGACTAATCATCTGGATGATCGATATGTCAAATTGAAGATTGTGATGAAATGTGTGTTATTGCCATCTTCAATCCTCTGCGAGCTGGTATTGTAGCAATATTTAAAATGATTTTCTATGTTTAATTTTGGTGTATCAGTCAAGTACCGGATACCAAAAACTATTGAACCCGTCAATTAACCCCGTCGTCTTTCTTAATATTAATGGAATTTTTCTGAATTTCTATTGCCTCCATAATTAGGCGTTTTGGGTCTTCCCAGAATGCGTAGATAAATACATGATAGCTTAACTTTAAAAAAGAACAAGTAGAAAATGCACAACAAAAACTGTTAAGTTATTTATTTATTTATTGTTGTTATACGCCCATATGGGCTTTTACAAAATATTAACTATTTTAATTTTTATATAGGTATTTAGAATATTTTGTATGCTTGTACTATAATCTGCCGCTTTCACTAAATTGACACTTGTCCAGTTTTCGGAGTGGCCGATTAGTGAGAGTACTGTATAGGGACAGAATACATATGTGGTTTCTTTCAAAGGAAGCGAACACTTTTGAGCAAGTACCAAAAAATACAAACTCAATATTGATGGGTTGTTAACGCAAGATAGGATGATGACGGGAGTTTAGAGGATGAATGGGTAATGCGGCAATACCTTGGTGCTCATCAGGACAGAGATACTCTTGGAGCGAGCTGCGGTGGACTTTTCCATTATTCCCATCTGAGAAAACCGCTAGTCAATATAAAAGGATAAACCTCAGACTTATGGGTTATGCAAGCTTATGGCACAAATATCTTAAAATAAAATTTATAATATGCGTATCTGTCTCTTTTATCTGTATGTAAAAATCAAGCAACCCCTAATTTTTTTTTTTAAATTGTATGCTTTATTCAAATGCTGACAGCCTCCATTCAAAGTTCTGGAAACACCGTAACTTTGATTTGGATTCCTGGACATGTTGGCATAGTGGGTAACGATATTGCGGATTCCTTGGCAAAACAAGGAGCATCCAACCAAATCTGATATTTTTTCCATCATCAAAGATAGATGTTGCAATGTTTGGACAGAGTTTTGGACATTGCTAGTCAATCCAAGGGAGTCTGCTACGCATCAACGCAAAGGACGATACCATCAAAACAGTGGTTTCAACAATTCCCCTCCTTAAAATTCACGTCCTTGACTCCCCAGATTGTATATTCCGTGGTCTAGAAGTGGGAACTTTGGATGACATGGTTTTTGGTTGTCCCTCTCTAAACAAATATCCTTTCTTCTATCAATCCTTATCTAAAATTGCCTTCCCTCCAATCAACATCTCATCTCTGAATTCGATTCCAATCTTCCTTATAATTTTGAAGTTTGCCCATTTAAATCAAATCGATGTATAAATTCACCTTTCCTTTCTTCATAATTTAAAATGATGGCCTAGAACGGCCCTTGAAAGGCGAAAGCCAGAAACAATTGGAAAAAGAATTATCTTAATAATTCTATATAAAAATATAAATTATTAAATTATAAAATCGTTAAGGAGGTAGGTAGGTATCTACTAACTTATTTACCAACCTAACTTAATCTAATCCTTATTAAATTTATTACTCACACTTTTTTGAATATCTATCATGACATCATCAAATATCAAAAACTTTTGAAAACAATAAAATAATGAGTGATCACCATTGTATGTATGTATTTCTTAGTATAAAAATAATCAAAATAGATTAGGACTTTATAAATAGATTTTTGAATATGAGTATTCAAAAAATTGCTGCACTTTTGGAAACGGAATAAGAAAGGAAAGCAAAAAACATAAATATTAAAAAGTAACCGAAGAATAGAAGTAATATCAGACCTCAGCATCAGGATTGTGGTTCCTCTCATCCTCGCGACCCTCTTCAAGACTCTCATTCTCCAGATGCTCTTCCTCAGTCTGCGGCATTAGCTGCAACTCCTCCTTGGACTTGAACTCCAGCTTGATGATGTACAGCGGGCAGATCAGTCCCAGAATGACCTGAAAAAATAATAGTTAATTAAGATTATACTTTAAAAAATTCATAATTTGCTCTTTCATAGATGGCGCTAAATTTTAGAAAAAAAAAAAAGATTTTTCAAGCTAACAATAAAGACTAATTTGTTCGCTTGTAATTTTGAAGTTCGGAGTTGGAAGGTTGGCTTTGGTGTGGAAGTAGCATAAAATTCACTTGCTAGCGAACTTCGTTACAGGTACTTTATAAATTATGTCCCGTCTTTCCGGTATATAAAAAAAGGTCCGATTTTTCAGATTGAAATTTTAAAAAATCACCAGGGTTTCAAAACCACAATTAAAAAACTTAGAATATTTGCCCAAACCGAAATATATTTTTTTTAATGTGATGCAAGTGGCCTATTCAGTCCAGCAATAAAGTACTTACCTATTATACACTATGTCAGGAAACTCGTAGAACTGCTGTGGGTAACTGTTAAATCAGCACCGGTAAGTCGATTTTGTGGTTTACTTTTTTGATTTGATCTTTAGTTTCCGAGCCATTTTTAAAACTTTTTATGTTTCTATTAAAAAATTTTATATTTCAAAAATTATAAGTTTAATTTGAATTATAAAATAGAAAGCCTATTTTATCGCCTTTTAAAAACTGTTTTTAGTTTTCGGATATATACAGAAATATTATTTTATTGCAAAGCGGAAATATTTTGACCTTCTGACAAAATATGTCCGAGGCCTGAGGGGTTAATATTATCGTAACAGAGCATGAAACTCGAAAAATATGTTTTTTTATTTAACTTTGTGTTAATATACCTTCAGGTTGGTATTCTTCCTGGTCCGCAGGCCTCCCATCCACAGGTCTGCCAGGATGATCTGCGAGCAGGGGTGCGCAAGCAGGGCCCGATGGTTGGCCGCCACCGCCAAGCTCAGGCAGGTCTGGCCCGACCAGTTCTGCAGCTCGCACGTCAACAGCTGTTGCGCCTGGTCATCGTCCTGGCGGTAGCAGAAGTCCAGGAGTTCCAGGGCTGGAATTAGAAGAAAAAGACGGGGGGAGGTTTTACTCAATTCGATCTGGGGGTAATCTGTTGGATTGGTGAGAACTACCAATAATCAATAAAACTGGAAAATACCATATAGAATAATAGATACTACATGATTCACAAATGTTGCCTGAAATTACTTTAGCCTTGTTTGGTGGCTAGATTGTTAGATTGTGGGATTGTTACTCAGATTATTTACAAAAAAAAAAAACAAAAAATGAAGATTTTAACGAAAACGACACGTTATTTTAAAAAAACTAGAAAACCGATATAAAATTTATAAGAAATGGTTTGAAACTATAGACATTCAAATTGATAAGCCTGCCCTAACGTAAAATCTTAGTATCATTTCGACGAGCTGGAGGCAAACCATGTGACCATATTTTTGGCACCAGGAGGGTTTGCAAATGCTTTGAATAAACTATGACATCATACATTGACTGCCGAAGAGCGTACATTGAAATAACAAAACCCTGCGCAGAAAAGTTAAGTTTGCTAATATAAAACAATGTTTTGCAGCGCAATCCATTTTGGGACTGTTCTGCGCAGGATCTAAGTGTTCGTTTTTAACCGAACCGCTTAGCGTAGCTAAAAATGAGTGAGGGGGTAAATTTTAACGCAATTGTAAAAATGTCTAACTAATAAATAGTGTAACATAATATAGATTATGGAAACAAGCCCAAACTTTTGTTCACTGATGGGCTGATCTATTAATTTGGATGTTCATGTTTGACATCTATTCATGTTCAATGTAATTTGACTATTTATGTTCAACGTATTCAGTACCTTTAGTCTCAAACTCCTTCCCGCAGTTCCTCAGTTCCTCATAGATCTCAGTCTCCAGGTCATCCTCTGCTGCCTCATGAGCCATGGCCTTGTACAGCTTGCAGGCAGCCAGAGCCTTGGCGAGGGCTTCCTCCCCGTGGGTCCACATCAGCAAAGCCATTTGGTGACGCTTCGTCAAAACAGCCCACATCTAAAAAGCGAACAACCACAATTCCTCCTTTTACACCTTTTAATAACTAAGGGTCTCCGAAGGGGTGTGCAGAGCGGATGTACCGCCAAAAAACAAAGTATAAAACATATTTGCATTCAAATGCAAAGGAAAAAACTACTTGTCAGCATATTAAATTGACACTAAATAAATTCGGTTGTAATCTTATACCAACTTATTTTTAACCTTTTTATATCCTTAAAGAATTTTCGATATCCTTAAAGAATTTGCAATACCCGTGGATAGATATTTCAAATTCTAACATGTATGCGTCATGTATAGATGACGCTTGTCTTTTAGGCACATGATCGGTTGGCATACATACATTACGCTCGTCTCAAATAGGTTAAACATATTTTTGAAGTCGATTTTAGGTTTGAAATTGATAAATAATGCACAAAAAATTATAATCATTTCAGGGGGTCAACTGTCGGGGATCAAATAGGCACAAAAACGGTTGGCAAAAGGAGTATGGAACGGTTGATTTTAGCGTAAGAGTGGTTTTTATTTTTTTTATTTGTTTTATTTGTAATTGTTTTGTGAATAATTTTATATTTAAAAAAAAAAGAAAACTGTCACAGATAATCTTAGCCAATTGTAATTTTCTTTTTTTTTTTCTTATTTGGGTTCATACCATAATATAATGAAAAAATATGTTTTTTAGTAGTTGACACTTATTTTTTTACAAATTAATTAACATTTTTCTGTAAATTCTACTCAAAGGGAACGACAGGAAAAGCTTCAATTTATCCAAAGCATTTTTTGGTGTTCATAATGCAAACCGATTCGCAGTAAAAATAAATCAAAAATGGTAACATCACATTAAGCTTTGCCTTACACAAAAAAGAATTTGGGTTCCGCCATTCCTATAAAGTACTCTTACAAAAGTAGCCTGAGTCCGCTTGCTGACCAACGCCTGGAAGTCAGGTCTACAGAAGATGGGGTCTATTTAAATTATTATTTTTTTGTATTTATAGGCACACCCACACTCAAACATCAAATTGTTTAGTACTTTTACCAATTAGTTGCCTTTAATAGGCAAAAGCTAGTAATGTAACATTATCTTACCAGAAGTTCATTAAAAGGATAGTCGAACAGCGCCATCTCTGAAGTGACGGGCATAAAACCGGTGACAAGACTGAGGGGGTTTCCGCTGTAGTGACGGACGAATGACGCAGAATTTCGGTGGACGTTGGCGTTCTTATTCATTACTTTGGCGTAAATTGGACGAAATTTTCTTCTGGTGTAATATGCTCTGAAATAAATAAAAAATTTGTGTGAAAATTTTATGCAGGTGCACAATAGGAGTACTTACCAATTTTAAGTGAGCGTTAAGAAAAAAATACATACATCTTCAGGACCGTCGATATGTTTATTGCCTTTTTTTGCCGTCACGGTATTGTTACAGTGAATCGTCACGGTAATAATAAAAGCGTTAATGTTAAAAAACCTGATTTGTTTTAAAAGCACAGCAAATTAATTTTTTAAAGGATATTTTAAAAAATGCATTGTTAGGTTGGCCCTTCCTTTCTATATTTTAATAGCACATTTCCGTACTAGAATTTGCTTTACCTTTTGATTAAAAAAAGAATTATTCAGTTGGTCAAGTTCCTCTTAAGGTGTCATGTTTACACTTTTTACGACAATGTTGTTAAAGAATTTGCAATACCCGTGGACAGTTTTTTCACGATTTATAAATCTCATTTTAAATGAATACACTGTCACAAAAAAATTTCAAAGACTTTTCAATACAGTCTAAAGAGTTCAAAGAAAACAAATCAAAAACCACAATCAAACATTTCGCTATCTAAACAATTATAATAACATAATAGCTTTGTTTATAGATGATGCTCGTCTTTTAGGCGCGCGATTGGTTGGCACATATGCATGACGCTCATCTCAAGTAGGTTAACCTTATTATTAAAAAAAAGAAAACATTCGGCGGACCATTGAATTTCACATGCGAATACCGGCGAATTATAGAGCTCGATTTTGTGCTTTCAACCAATAAAATTAATGGCAGATTTTAATAGTTTACGGACAGAGTACTGCAAATAAATTATGAAAATATTTCTGGTTTGACGCATCTTACCTATAAGCTCCTCCCATCAATTTGTTAATAACTAATCCTACATCGTGCAAGGTGTAGAGGTACCCCCGGGGTATATGGGGCCTCAGGTCCCTTAGGATATGTCCCAGGGTATTGCTGGGACCCTGTCTCGTGTTGTAGAGCTCTTCCAGTCGGGGGATGGTGAGAAACTTCCTCATGGAGACCCCGTTCTCCAGGAGTAGCTTCACAAAGTCTATCCGGTCGTGCTCCAGGGCTTGCATCATGGCTTCGTCCAGGGCACCTGAGAAAAAAAAAATTGTGCACTAATGTAAACATTTATCCAATCCGTTTCCTCATAATGATTATTAATCTTACTAATTTCGGTGGTCTGTGCTGTGCGCTCAGTATATAAGCATGAAGTTTGGTTCAAAGAACTCAATTTTCTTTGAAAGTAAGGGTTGTTTTCAAAATTGGAACTGATTGTGTGAAGAAATCAGACAAACCGTAAAACCTTTACATAATAATATAATATTTTAACATAAAATAATTCTAAGAGCGTGTTCTCGCCATACATTCCTATTGGGAATGTATGGCGAGCGATATGCTGAAATAGACCAATCTATATCTTTTATAGCTGTGTATGAACACGCTCTAATTGTCATTTTCAAAATTGGAATTGATTTGTCAAGAAATACAAACTTTCCTGTTATTTTTCGTGGGTCTGTGCCAGTATTATACAATTTTTTTTTTTTTGTGAGTAAGTGCGTATGTCTGTAATAGCTTGTACTTTTCAAAATTGGAACCAAAGGAGAATCTTTTCAAATTCAGACAAGCTATTAGGTAGGTACCTTACCAAGTTTCTTAGAAAGTATATACTTGATAAGGTTTGATCATCAAGGGGTTAGAACGGTGATCTAGAAAGTTGTGACGTAGCACTTTCCACTGGGAGATTTCCATTTTCCACTGGGAGATTTCCATTTTCCACTGGGAGATTTGAATTTACTGCGATACAAGTGGCGTCAAGCGACTATGAAGGCTTTTGCAAAAGATTTATTTATAATACATTGGTAATAGTATAATAATTATTATTATTTAGGTAACAATTCGGAATAAAAGTGAAAAATTCCAAGAATATTTGCATATTTACTTTTACATTGATGATGTAGAATCGATTATTAGCACCTTGCATATTGCCTTTGCGGACATACATCTTTTCAAATTGAAAGTCTCATTTAGCAAACTATATAAAAGTGAAAGTGTTGAGAGTAATTTTATTCATGCAACACTCAAAGTATTATTTTTATTATTTGGGAGGTGAACTACTGAACACAATGTACTCTAAATTCCTACCCAACCCTCATACCTATACCTTCCCAGAACTTCCTCTCCTTCCTTTTCTTAAATATACCCTCCATACAACAACCCCAGAGATGATATAGGCCTCGGGCCTGCTATGTGGGGCTAACGAATAAAAATAAAGGTGGTTTTATTTACCTGGAGGCCATTCTTGCCCATAGACGAAGATCTCGGAGCGGGCGATGTCCACCCTGTTCCATGTTAGCGAGAGAGACAGCTGTTCAGATGGCGCCAGATGCTGTGAGCGGAAGAGAGCTGTAAGGATTGTCTGGTCCAGCTCTTGGGTACCGCCTTCAGCCCTCTCCTGTATCCTGAACACCGTTATCTGCAAGATAAATGTTCATAGAATAAGTAAATAACAATGTATGCATGACCATAGATAATGGAAACAGAGGAGATGGGCCAGGAACCATGAACCAGAAAGGCCAAGAACAGAGCTATTCGAGAACAATTTTACGCTGCGGGATGAGGGAGACGATGTCAATCGTTCAGTTGCTTAGTTGCACCATACATCAAATATGATTTAAATGAGTCTTGGTTTAACTTATTAAGCTGTAAAATAACACTGGGAGGCATAACGATCCGGTACATTACTATGACATTTTGAAATGACTACTAATGACAGAAAACATTAACATTTTGTTTAATTCACTACAAGTTTTTCTGTATAATAAATGATTTGGTGGTGGCAAAGATATTGAAAGATAAACCGGTAAGATATTGAAATTTGACTGGTCAGTGGTTGAGTGGGCATCGCTTTTGGGTCCCACCCGGGCGTCCCGTGTTCGATTCCTCGGCTGGCTAAGTCCTCCATCACAACACAAGCAACGTTTTCGGCTTTCTGTGGTGGTAGTAGGAGATTTTAAAACATTTCCCGGTTATTCGTAACCCGGGAATGTTTGTCTATATCCGGTTTCGGATTGCGAGAGATTCGGAGGCCGAGTCTATCTGCCGAGTTTTAGCTTTGTCGAAAAGTGGGGTATTTTTCAAAATTTTCGTTTATTCTTTCAAGAATACAAAAGCGAAATTCAAATAAACATATTGAAAAAGGAACAAAAACAAATATTAAATATCTTCTTGTGATTTATTACCTACATAATTTGTGATAATTACTGATGAAAGTTGTGTTGACATAAAAACACTTAAATAATGAAGGTTGGAGTAAAATATTACTTATCAATTCATTTACTGCTGATAAGGGATATATAAAGTGAATTGTGCAATGCACTAACCGCTCAGACCTCGGGCCCATTTTATCGGAAGGCCGAAATATTTCCGCTTTGCAAAAAAATCCAAATAAAAGGAATATTTATGAACTCATCCAAAAACTAAAAACTGGTTTAAAAAAGTGGTTTAAAACTGTAAAACTTTTTGAAAGATTATTAAATACTCTTTCAACACACCCATATTTTATTAGGCAAACGTATTATATACCTTATCGTCAACTCATTTTTAAGTCGTTTCATGTGAAGGTAATTAATAAAACATTCTCAATGTTTTTTTCAGATTGCGGTCGGTAACTTTGGTTTCATAAAGGTGTATATTTTAAGTTGTGGTTAACTTTTAGATTTGAATACAAAGCGTGGTGTTTTCATTTTCTAACACCGTTTAGATAATATTTCTAATCATGACAGGGTATTTTGTCTACTATATCGAATCGACGTGTGGACATTTATTTTGTTTAGCAAATCCGGGCAGTCAACTTTAGAGTAATAAATAATAATAATTTTGTACAGGAGCATCTGATCAGCGACAAGCCTCCTGTTGAGTAGTTTTGTGATTCGAAAATGTTTCTCGATTTCGTCGTAAGCGTTGTATATGTTGAATGATTTAAAATTGAGGAATTTGAGAAATCGCTCCTGAACTCTTTCTAACCTGTTAACATAAACAATATAGCGCGGGTTCCAAACCTGTGAACAGTATTCCAGGTGAGGACGAACATGTGAATTGTAGAGAATCAGATAAGTCTTAGTGTTTTTGAAAAATTTGCATGTTCTCAGTACGAAACCCAGACTTTTTGTTGCTTTAGTGACAATGTTATCAAAGTGCTTTTCAAATGTAAGTTTAGAGTCCAAAATAACACCGAGGTCACGTACATAATCTTTATTTGTTAACTGCGATCCGGAAATGGTGTAATCATGCAGTATTTTCACACGGTTACGTGTGAATGTAACTTTGCAACATTTAGAAATATTAATAAAAAGTTTATTTCTAAGACAGTAATCCGTCAGTCGGTCAAGATCTGCTTGTAAACGCGTAGAACAGTCCGGGGAGCTTATAGGAAGGTATATTTTCATGTCGTCAGCAAATAGTAAAATTTGAGAGTTGTGAAAACATGTCGTAATATCATTTATATAGATAGAGAAAAGCAAAGGACCCAAAAGAGACCCCTGAGGCACACCGGAAGTGATGATTTTCCAGATGGAAGAAAATCCACCCACCGTCACAGCCTGGGACCTGTTTGTCACGTATGAAGATAACCAACAAAGGAGATCTCCATGAATACCGTGATTAGCAAGTTTTCTAAGCAGGACGCTGTGATTGATCTTGTCAAAGGCTTTGCTGTAGTCGGTGTAGATTGTATCAACTTGCACACGTTTATCCATGTAGGCAGACAAGAAATTTATAAATATTATAAGATTTGTAGCAACAGAGCGACCTGCAAAGAACCCATTGCTGAAATTCATTGATTGAATTCTTTACCACAGGGAATAACTGGTCATAGACTATGTTTTCGAACACCTTTGAAAAAATGCAGAGCTTGGAGCACTTAGTTCCCGATTTATGAATTGGTGTGATGTAGGCTCTTTTCCATGTGTCTGTAAAAATCATTTAATATTGGACAGTTAGGGGCGGAGTGAGGGGTTACTCGGCTGGGTGACCAGTGACGACACGTCGAAGAATTTTTTTGTTTGATTTGAAGAAAAAAAAGATATCTAAAAAGTCACCGGAGACCAAAATTTCAATAACATTTTTTCTCCAAATAAAGTCATGAATCACTGATTAAAGTAAGTAAGTCCCTTAACACCCTGTTTATGGAGGAATCTGATTATGTATGAGATTAAGCCCTTTATTAGCTGATACTAAAATAATAATAAGAATGACTAGATATTGAGAAGGAACAAAATACCTAGAAATGGTGTCGAAATATTTATCAATAATTTAAAATAGCCATCCCACTATCAGACGGAAGATAAGATTAAAACACGATTAATAAGTTTGTTCAAAAGTAGACACCATTCCTGTACACTACTGACTGTTGACAGATCTGATCACACAGTGTGTCAACGTGCTAGCGTACTTATCGTAAGAAATAAATACAACAATTTTGTTCACTGTTAAAGTCGTCAGAAAATAAAGTTACTTCACGGATCAAAAGTAATAAACTAGCCCGTGAGTGCCGAAAGGACATGGTTGCAGTGTATTGTCGACTACAGAAGAATAATTAATAGTTTTTGGGTTACATTGGCTACACAAGCCTAGTGAAGACTCTCAGTTAATTGTTGTACCAAAACACAGGTGGAAAGTGCTTCGTAGAAAATACCAAACGAAGAACATTTCTTTGGACTCTACTACTTGGACGACAGAACACCAATATGAGTGTAATGTTACATTGAAAACCAAGGACCAAAACCTGTCCCACATTGAAATGCCAGAAATTCATGACACCATTCAACTTTGTTAGCGAAGAAAGTGTATTCCATCAAGGTGTATTCAACCAAAAATTAATAAGTAGGACCTTGCAAAAGTAATGGATCAAAATGAATCACTTGGCAAATCGAAAACTTCTCCAATCAAAGCGAGAGAAGTTAGTGATATCACAGTGCAAAACCTGCAAGGAATACGACCGAAAACAAATAAGATAGCTAAAGCCATTGGTTGTGATGGTAACAATGAATTAGAAGAGGATGATATTATATTAGCTCCGGAGGAAGTGTCTGAGATTGACAAAGGTGACAAGAAGCAGCCATTTATTGCCGACTGCATCGACGACCACGGTGATGTGCTTACAGTGAAGAAAACAATTAATTCAATAGAAGAATCTAACAAAAATGCTCAAACACTAGATAATGAAACTCTGGAGGTTGATTTTGGCCTAAAGAAAAATAAACATAAGAAAAGACTTTCTAAAGCAGACATAGGTGAGCCACGAAACTTTCAGCACTTGTATAGTATTTCAAAAACTTCTATGTGGAGTGACAATAACGAAAGAGACGAAAACGGCTTGGTACACATTAAAGAAAAAGAATTCTTAGGTCTGTCAGGAGTAACGGAGATCGACCTGAGAAACAGGAAGACACAGTCTTGCATCGCAAGCATTAGTAACGACCAAGAAGACGTACTCATAGTGAAGAAAAATATCAATTCACTCAAAAACTCTAACAGAGCAAAAATATCAGAGGAAGAAACTCGGGAGAATTATTTTGGCACCTTAAAGAAGAGTAAATCAAAGAAAAGGATATCTAAAGCTGATATCGGAGTGCCACATAATTTTCAACACTTGTACAGTATTTCTAAATCGTCCGTGTTAGATGAAAATAATGAAGTAGACGATGGTGGTCTAGTTCACAATATCAATAACGATTACCGAATTCGGTCGGAAGCAATGGAGACTGACCTCAGAGACAAGAAAAGTTGGTCATGTATCGCTGGTTTTAGTGATGACCACGATGATACGTTTGCAGTGAAAAATATAGTAGAAAACTTTCTTAACAACGCAAAAGTGTCAGACGAAACTCGGGAGGTTGGCTATGGCACTCTAAAGACGAATCAACATAAGAAAAGGCTAACTTCAGATAAAATCGGCGAACCCAATAATGTTAGACATGTCGGTGGCTTCTCAAAGGCTTCAGTACGAACAAACAACAATGAAAGACACAAAGACGGACTTCCGCACAACATAGATAAAGATAGATTAGCACTAGTTGGAATGTCGGAGACGGACCTGGATGAGAGTACGGAGCGGCGGTCGTTTATCGCTGGCTCCAGCAATTACAGCTGTGAGGTGATTACAGAGAACAAACAAGTAAGTTGGCAAATACAAGATCATCAAGTGGCTGATATTGGAATAATGAAGAAAAGTGAACACAACAAAATACCAAGTAGAGTAGAATACAGCGAGCCAAATAAATTTCAACACGTGCCAGAAATATTGGAAATTAGTAGGTCGCATTTCGCTGTCTCCAGTAATGAAAATGACGAAGTGCATGCACAGAACAACAAAATAATTTCACAAGTAGAAGAGGCTGATATCGGAACCTCACAGAAAAGTGAACTCAAAATAAGGCTTAGTGCAGCTGAAATCGGCGATCTTGTAAAAGCTCAGGGATGGAGTGAAAATAATGGACTAGAAAATGATGGCCTTACAAACGACGGCGATTTAGCTCTGGCGGAAGTGCCGGAATCCAATCGGAGATATGAGAAGACGCGGCCACGTACTAAAGAAATCAAAGAGGTGCTCGTAGTGAAGGAAGATAATAACGCAATCGAAAACCCTAAAGTGCCAGTGAGCGAAAGACGGGAGAATGGCTTTAGCAATTTAAAGAAGAATCAACATACTCAAACAACATACAAATTCAAGAAAAAGACAAATATACTTGAAATCGGCAATCCCTACAATTTTCGACACGTAGGTGGCTTCTCAAAACTGCTAAATGAAAATATTGGAAAAGGTGGGAATGGTCTAAAACACAACGAAGTTGAAGAATTCTTAAATCTTGCGGAAGAGACATTTATTACTGACAACGGAGTTACCGCAATGAAGAAAGATATAAATGCAAACGAAAACGTGAAAACCCAAGATTCTATCGAAGATACCACCAAGAAGAATAATGAGGAATGGTCCAATTTAAAAGCAATCAAAGATACAATCAGTAAACCTAGTAATTTTAAACACGTTAATGCGGCAAGTTTCCCACCTTACGATGTTGCCCAAGAGGATGACGAAATAGTTCCTCTGTCCTCAAACATTCGCTCATCATAATCATTCGCTGTGGTTATTATTTTTAGTATCACTCTAGTGGAAGACCACCGTTCAATATCGAAAAGATGTTTCAAAATGCATTAGCCATCAGAAATACCCACTTTTACCTAAATTCTTCTTAAAATGTTACTCTTGTAAATATTATGTCTAGTAATACATAATTGAAGTGTGGTTAAATTACACAAAAATATAAACCCATTTTTAATATACCGATAGAAGATGTCAAATAAAACATACCAGAAATGTCCACTTTTATGTTAATTATTTTCTAAAATGTTACGTTTGTTAATATTAAATCTAGTGTTAATAAATACACAGTTGAAATGTGTTTGAATTACAAAAATATATAGTTTTTAATAAATTTTTACGAGATATCCTAAACATCATAATGGATTGAACATAGACACTGATCTCTTACAACAGTAATTGTTTTTAGTTTGTTAATAAATACTTTAAATAAAAAATACACGTTACAGATTCTTTCCTGTTTTGCGTGTACCTAACCTACCTAAAAAAATTTGATTTGTAAATATTTTTTTAATAAATTACATAGTTCTTATTATTTTTTCACAGAGAAAAATATGGTGATCTGAAATAAACAGCAAATAAATACGAGTAGCAGCGTATACATAAGTTAGTGGTAGGTATTCATAAGATGCAAAATAACGCTGTCGATCTTTTGAAAAACATGTATTTTAATTTCTCTTTTGTTTTCTTGATTAATCCTCTTTGTAATAAAATATTTGTAATAATAATTCTTTATTCCAGGATGTGGGGAGGATAGTGCAATCCCACACATCCCATATAGTTATACATATTTATATATTTACACAGTTCTTTACTGTACAGAACATAAAAAGAAAAAAATAATAATAACAAAAATAAATAATACATTATTGAGCAAGGCGTGTTCTTGCATTTAAATCACCATATTTTATTGTTGAAGAAAAAAATAATATTAATAAATTTAAATGAAATCATGAAAAAGAACAAGACGAAGAAAATAAAAAGGAAACGGTCAAAACCACTTGAAGAGTGGAAGATACTCTCATCGTAAGTATCGCCCTGGTGTAATACCATCATTCAGAAATGAAACGTTGCTTGAAATGGCTTTAGCCGTGTTTGGTGACCAGATCTGAATAGCCAGGAACTTCCCCACCTACCTCTCAATCTCCTTCCCCTCTCCACTACCTTCAGCATCACAACATACCCCAATTGGGGGTGCCATAGTCTCACTAGCTTCAGATGGGAGCGGCAGGGACTTTTCTGAGATATTCACATTACAACATTATTTAATATTTTATTTTGATACTTATGATAAAATTTATGAAAAAATGTTTAAACTGTAGATAAAAGATGTAAATTATAACTTTAAATATATTTGTAAGTAATTATAAGCACCTGCTGTCAAGCCAATTGCAATTGGCTTAGCGGGACTTGTTTGTTGATTTATAAAATAAAATTAAAAAAAAAATAAAAAAAAATAATTTTACCCATATCTTTGGCTGCTACATTTTTAAATGTTCACAAATATTATTGGTAACATCCAACAAAATATTAAATTAAAATATTAATAAAACAAGAATTCAAAAAAATATATATATTTTATCTCCCCCTCCTCCTACGGAGTCTCGTTGATTTTAATATGTATTCTTATGGAAACTTGTGCATTGATCACTCCACCGATTCCTGGGTGTCATAATATCGAATCTCAAAACAAAAAAAGTGTTTTGTAAAAATTATGGCAAGTCAGATTCATTCCCAATATCCATTGTTCACCAAGCTATTGCCGTAGTTGTGCCACGTTGAAAAACCATATTTTTTATTACAGTCCATTGATTTGCGTTTAATTTTTCTACGACTACATTTTACATTAAAATAATTCACTTCAAACTAGACTACTGCACCTAATCTGCTTGGCAATTGAGCTACTGGGCAAAATATGTTATTTATTAATATAATATTTTATTGTTTATGATCAGAGAAACGACCATAAAACAGCAACTTTCCGCCAAAAAAAACAACCTGTTAATCGCAAGAAATATACTGATAAGAAACAAATTTATTGATAACATGCTATTTATCAACTCGTATCACACCATCGTGGATAAGATTAGAAGTGGGACTGATGAGTCAATCCGATTCGAGTGTAAGTCAGAACGACATACACGTTATATAAATAATACATTCGATTATCTAATCACGCCTCGCCTGCGCCTTTACGTAAACTGGTTTGCGCGCATGTTTAGCCGAGGAGGATACCGCTCAGTCCTATTTTGCCAACTACCATCAAACCAATGACACACTACGCTGTCATACAACTTCGTAAGTGAGTTCATCGCTTAATTCATTAAATTCATACAGTGTTTGTGTTGCAACTGTTACTGACGTCTCACGCGAGTGATTCCGTAAAAAATAATTGCAATATGACTCAAAGAGTCCGGGATGCAAATCGGCCTAGTGTATTGTTGACTCCAGATGAAAATGAGTTAGTGTTCAATATGGTCGGGCCACGTTCCACCAGTCTCGCTACGGCGGTGGTTCAACTGTTCATAACTGAGGGCCCGGCACACAACGAGTGGATACAAATAGATACGGGGGTACTTTGTTTCATTAAAAACAACTCAAAGAAAGCGTATTTCTTTGGCATCTACTGCTTGGAGCGCAAAGTTCTCATATGGGAACACGAGGTATACAAAGAAATCCAATACAAAGTTTCCAAGCCCTTGTTTCATACCTTCGAAGCCCAGGAATACATGGTAGCCTTCAATTTCGCGAGCGAAGATGAGGCCTCAATACTTGAGGCATGCTTTCAAGCTAAGACCAATAAGGAAAAAAGAAAACTGGAACGTCTTAAAAGGACCATCGAACAAAGTGAAACGTACAGAGAAGCGAGATCTCCTCAAATCAACCAACAAAAGTCTGTTAATCACGTCGAGGTACGGAACCATAACGGAACACGAGCACCAGTGCAAACTGCTCCAGAGATTAATTATGGCACCACAAAATTAAAGAAAAGAAAGAACCTAACCAAAGCTGAAATCGGAGATCCATGTAACTTCCAGCACGTGTATGGTCCCTCGAAGATTTCTGGATGGAATAATAATAAAGGATTAGATATTGAAGGCCTAATGGCGAAAATAGACGTGAGTTTTCTCGCGAATGCGGGCGTGTCTGAGAGCCATCTGAAAGATGAGAGAACGAGGTCTTTCATCGCCAGCTTTATCCACGACCACGGCGGCCCGGACGCGGTAACGAAAGAGATCAATGAAAAGGATAACCAACCCAACAGCACAAAAGAAAACACCCCGGTATGGAGTACAGTCATGAACTATGCGACCGGCGGCAGAAGGAAACCGAAACAGAGAAAGAACACAGATGTTGGAATCATTTCGAGGCCCCTGGTTCCTGTGACCTTTGACGACTTTGAGAGCAAGAAAAAGACAGAAGATAATTTTGCAAAGCCTTTAACTCTACCGCCCGTGCCACCAGCGCCACCAACTCGTGTAGCTCCACCGAGACCCCTACCACCACGGCAACCGCCTGCAACAGGTCCTCCTGCTGCAGGAGGACCTCCACCGCCCCCTCCCCCTCCCCCGCCGCCTGGGCCGATGTTCTCTCCACCCGCTCACCAACTACCCAATACAAGCGTGGCTACAGCGAACACAGACAACAGGGCTGATCTATTTCAGAGCATACGTAGCGGACAAAAGTTGAAACGGGTGCAGACAATGCCAGAAGATCAAGACACGCCTCAAGAGGAAAAAGGGGATCTTCTTGACGAAATACGGAAAGGAATCACATTGAAGAAGCCCGTGACTGCGGTAAAGAAAGATCCCAAAAAGTTTCCAGATGGCAGTCTGGCGAGCGCGCTAGCATTGGCTTTGGAAGAACGGTCCAAGTCAATGTATTCCGATAACTCGAGCTCGGAACAAGACGCTTCCAGCGAAGGCGAGGAGTGGGAGTGTTAGGTGTTTTTTATAATTCCCACGGCAACGGGGCGGTGACGGCGTCCGCACGCAGCAGCTCATTTGTTTAATACGATAAAAGGGAAATGGAAGAAAATGATTACTTTTTCCCTTGGAGGAAGCGGACATACGTACACTGTTTGTTTCATCGTTTGTCTCACCATTATTTAGTGTGTAAGAGAGAGGTGCATTATTATTGTTAAAAAGAACGTACGTCTATGTTTTGTGCCGTCACCGTGCCGTAAACGTAGTTATTAAAAAGCGCCAAATATTACGATAATATAACACACCGTAAACCGGGGTATCTTTGCATCGATTTTTTTGTAAATTTTCTCAAAATATTTTTTTATGGCTTTGAGCAGGTAGTTTAATTGAAATTTAATGGTAAGATAATATTAGGTACGAACAACATAATCTTGTCGGTTTAAGAGTACTTAGTAGTTTTGTAGATTAGTTATAGTTTTTTTTAGTATTATTTATTTATTTGTTTATTGTAAAACACAGTGAATCAAATTATTTTTAAAATGTGACCAATAATAACCTTACATTTTTTTACATAAGCTTAGTGACTTAGCCTTGTATTAAAAAATATTTCTTGCAATCTTGAAGTCAGTTTAGCTGAAAAATGTCTACCTCAGAAGAAAGGCGTGATCATTGATATTTGATAGGTTGTTCATATTTTTGTAAAATAACTTTTATTACGGGGTGACTGCATCACATTTGCAATTTGGGAGTCGGGTTTGGGTACCGCCGTCCCGGGAACCATATATTGGATAACCAACAACCCTGCCATAGATCGCCCCAAGTGGTTCGCAGAGTGATTTAGCAGGGATGCCCGGGTTCATGGGGTGAGGTTTGTCACGGTCTTGGAGGCGGACGCGTTAGCCACCCACTGCATGGACTGGTTGAAGAAGAACTTAAGACCTCCACAGCCGAACCCATCGACTTGCACCGCAGTGGGAGGAATGGATTTATAGGTCCGTCAATCCTGGACCCACTGGCCCCCAAGATTCCTACCCACCCTTCATAGCATTTTCCTTCCCAGAACTTCCTCTTCTTCCTTTCCATAAAAAGACCATCCCCAAAGACAACATAGGGCCTGAGGAATTTTTTTCCTCAAAGCCTTCGGTGTGGATATAATATTAAAAAAAAATATATATATATTTCTATTTTACGTCATTGGATACCGCGCACCGAAGTTAGCACAGATGCAAAGTAGCCCCGCTTTACGGTAGACAATAATAGTTTACATGTAAGTGTAGCCTCACCACGAGTTATATTGATAACAAATTTAACCACAACGTATAGGTGTAGGTACCTACGAAAAGTTTATCACTATTTTGAAGGTCAAGCTAATTTGATAATCTTCAGATGCCCATACATAAATAAATGAAAAAAATAATGCGAAAAAATATCTGTATTACAACTAACGAAAACAAAATAAAATCTACATAAATAAGAATTTTTCCTGTTAATTATTTTATGATATGCACGTACACACACGCCCCTAAATAGAGTGCATGCACGTTGAATAATATGTTGAATATATAACACGTTAAGGCAGTATTCTAGTCTAGAAAAAAAATAAAAATAAAAAATTTCTTAATTTTTCCAAAGTTTAAATATTAAAAAATATCTCCTCATAAGGATTTTTTGAAATTCGCATTATTTAAAAAGTTATAACTTTTAATTTCACGATTTAGACGGAATTTAACCAGCATCTGAAAATAACAAAATTTAAAATGCATTTTTCTCAAAATCACTTTTTTCGAGACGGTTGACACGATATCTCAAGTTCTACTATACCAATTTGCTTGAAATTTGGTGTGAGCTTTCTCTATACATCACTCTATGACGGGAACTAAAACTTTAACAAAATTTTAATTTTTACTGGTAAAAAAATGTTTTTTATTTCAGACAGCCGCCATTTTGCGTAATATATATATTTTTTTACTTTCTTTTAGTTCGGGCTATAGCCGCATTTCTTTGTATAAAGAATTTTTTTATTACTAGGATGGTTGCAATCGTGTTAACACTTCCTTACCGGACCGGGGGAACGCACCTACACTAACGAGAGTTTTACGCTGTATCTATGTTGTTTTTTTAACCACGTACTCAATAATTTGAGTAATCTTAGAAAAACTATTTGGTTATCGATTTGCATTAAAAAAATTAATATCGCATTACTACTTTTCTTAAAATTAAATAGTTTATAACAAATTCCGGCGAATAATCTGTGCCACCCGCCCCCCTTACCCTCTGTTCGGGCGCACCCCGTTCCTATCAACTGAATGTATCGGGATAATTCTAAGCGATAGCAAGTAATTTCTAGGTTGTTAGTGGAAAGGACTAGATCGCGTTCGTTTACACTGGGCATCTCGTTTGCTCTTTTTACAATGCTATAATGTTCGCTTGCCGGTCAAAGATCATTCGGTCTGAGTCGTTTCCGGTGAACGCCAATCGCCAGTCGAGATTCGGAAACAAGGTGTTATGATGGCTATCGGCCCGCCTTCTCTGTTTTCTATGGAAAATACACGTTATGGTCTAAATTCATTAGAATATTAATTATGACTTTATTTATGAAACGATTTTGAAAATGACTACTGAAATACGATGATTATACTTCCCTCTAATTATTATCGTAACAAATTACAAAAAAATATGTTATTAACACCCTTTAATATGCAAAACAAATTGGGGTCCCCGAGTGACCCCCCTTCGGGTCATGTGTGATTTTTTTCGTTCCGGGACGAAAAGGTTAACCAGGGCGCGGCATTTTTTTAGACCCCCCCACTTCAACACCCACTAACTTTTTGAATTTTTAATTTTTTCGTTTGATTTTTTTTTTAAGAATTCTTTAATGTTTAATCAATATTAGGTAAAATAATGGCTTGTTACAATATAATGATTTTTTTATTGCACCTGAAAAAATACCTACAATTCAAGCTTCTAGATTAGAATACCCCCTTAATTAAAGAACATATTGTATCCAATATTAAAAAATAGCTTTTCCAATATTATATGTTCCCAATTTTGTCCCCTGTTTGCAAGCAATATCTAAATTTATATAATGAACAATTAACAAAGTTAATTTTAAATAACTCAGATATATGACTGAAATAAAGCAGATAAGTATGGTTTTATAGGTATATTTTCTGCTTGTACAAAATATAATTAAAAAATATATCGATTGTCCAATCGATTAGTCAGACTTCTCATAAAGTTTTTAGATAAAGAGGAAATCAATATTTGAATGCTGACCATAAATCAAATATTATTTCAACGTGTATTATTTTTTTTTAAACTTTTTATGATACTCTCAGCCATATACAATTAATTTATTAAGGTACTTGAAAACAAAGGAATCCGTGGTAAACTCCTCTTATTTTTTAAAAACTACTAAACTATTAGAAAAATGAATGTGAAGATTTTAAATGAAATGAGTAAATCAAGATAAATTAAATCAGGAGTACCGCAAGGATCAATTTTAGGTCCGAAATTGTACATTACATATGTTATTGCTATGTGTAAACTCTTTAAAAAATCTTTTAGATTCATTTTTTCTGACGATACTGCACTTGTAGTATCCAATGAAAATCCTATAATAGCTATTCAACAATTGCCAAGTGACTTTGATGGGCTACTTAAATGGGCTCATGATGTAGGATTAATTGTAAATGTTATATTAATTAAAAACCAAATGTATGTACAAAAGATCACCGAGCCTGGGAATATGGAATATACCTAAAATAATGACTTATAATTCTGAATGTATTCATAGAAAAATTGAAAATATTTGCTATTGTGAAACAATTGACTTTGTGAATGAATATACTTATCTGGGACTAATAGTAGATGTTAATTTTAAATGGGATAAACAAGTGGCTAAAATTTGTAACCAGCTCCGATCTTTAGCGAGTAATTTTTATAAATTAAAATTTATTTTGCCCCACTGTACTCTTAAAATTTTTTTTTCTATGGTCGAATCCATTCTTAGATATGGAATGCGAACTTGGGGGCACACAAGCATTACTTATATTAAATATATACAAAATTTACAAACTGCTACAATAAAAAAATAGTAGCACCCAATACTTACAAACAAAGAAGTAATCTAAAACTACCGTTTGGTTCTGAGGGCCTACTTCCAATAAAGGGTCTTCTTTGGTACATTATTATAATGGATACTGAGGGAGTAAGCAAGTATAAAAAGCAACTGGTGCATAATCACACCACAAGATTCACTGAAAATAAGGGCCTCATAACTCCAAGAATAACAAATAAGTATGGAAGCCGAACGCATAAATAATACTTAATACCAGAGATCTTCAATAAATTCAATAAATTTTTTAAACCTCAGAATAATGCCCAATAACACTAAGGATGGGTCGTTTCAAAAAATTTGACGAATTCGTCAAATATTTGACGTTAATTTTCACGTTCTGTGTAAGTTCTGTCCAAGTTCTGTGATGATTTCAGTTTTGTGAAGCAGCTGGCCTATGATGATAAAAAAACAGAACTCGAAAAGAACGTACACAGAACCTGAAAATTAACTTCAAATATTTGATGAACTCATCAAATTTTTTGAAACAACCCGTCCTAAGCGTTGGCTAAAAAGACGAATCAATGTATCTGTGAACATCTCAAGGTACCTGCCTAAACAATTTGGGTTTAGGTAGGTACATTGAGATACATTATTTTGTATATAATATTTTATTTACACGTATTAAAAATTTTAAAAAATATATATCATTTGTTAGAACCTACAGACAAGCCGTCATGTGTCGACAGCTTTGTGGGACTACTTAAAACTTGTATTAAAAATTCTTTTCTTGTATTAATAAATAATAAAAAAAGAAAAAAAAAATATTTTTTATAAAAATCCATTTTTATTTGTTTGTTTGTTCGTATGTTATACGCTGCCATACCGTTCATCCGATTGCGATGAAACTTTGGTGATTTGTTGTGCGCGCGCTCACGAAGGTTGAAGGCTTTTTATAATGGTAAGCTCTGGCGTTATGAAATGTGTATAAATGAAAATGAGTGTATTTTATATATTTTAGCGGCAGGGAGTGAAGGCATGAGGGGAAGGGTAATGAAGGAGGAGGATGACGAGGGAGCGGAAGGCGTGGAAGGTGGAAGGGGAACGCGGGGGGAAGGAGACGCGTGAGGGGAACGGGGACGCATGGGAAAGGAAATGCAGGGAGAAACAATTTATTTCATGCCGCGTACCAGCTGATATGCTATAAAATCACTCCGGGAAGCTTAAAGTTACATGACATTTTGAAATTTCTTGGTCCGGTACATGACATTTGAAATTTCCTGGTCCGGTCATCGACCAAGTATAATGTAATCCTTTATTGATCGAAGGGTCCGGTACACGATAATTTGAAATTTCCTGGTCCGGTACACGACATTTTGAAAGTTCCTGGTCCGGTACATGACATTTTGAAATTTCCTGGTCCGGTACATGACATTTTGAAATTTCCTACCGGTAACCCAGAAAACATCATATTTTTTTTGTTTATTGTTTACAAGTTTTTCTGCATTACAATTGAGTTGGTGGTGTTTATGAGTAATCTGAGTATAGTACCAGAGAGAGGGTACGCTTTTACATATAACTGCACACTCAACTCAAATTTCGATTGCTTGGAGATGTCTGACTAATCAACTGTGTACATTTAAAAACGGCATCACTTTCATTGGTCAAATTGTACATATTTGTATAATTTGTAATAGTAAATAGTGATCGATGAACCATTGTACGCAATCCGTTAGATAGTCATAGGTTTTTATAATAGTTTGTCTAGTCTGTAGTCAACAGAACTTTGTAGAAATATGTAATAAATTTGTGTAGCGCCTTTGAAGTAATTTTTCAAAAAATGGCGCTATAATAATCGTCAAAATATTATTACTAATATTACATACATTGTTTTATTGTTTACCATAAATCAACACATTTATGTTGTAACTTCTTAGATAGAATATTCTGGAGTGGTATACCGAAGCAGTTTTCAAATAACAGCAATCGCTGGGCAAATAAATTGTGGAATTATAATTATTAACACTAGCGCAGACCCGTTCAAAATCACGGGATATTATAATTCCAAATTTGAAAAGGACAATGTAAATAATTTACTGTTTATAATTTATATTACAGGTTGGTACACGTGCTTCATCGCTTGTCTGAATTATTCTTCACAAAATCAGTTCCAATTTCGAAAATGGCACTTAAATTCGAAACAAAATTGAATACATTCAACCAGATTTTGCGCATCACAGACAACCGAAATTATTACATTTGATGTTCTTTGGCGTAAATCGCTCATTACTCATTCTCGTTACAAAATGTACCATCAAACACACTACATAATTTTGGTTGTCCGTGGCATGCGTTAGTTATTCATTGATCAAGTGTCATTTTTAAAATTGGAACTGATTGAGTGAAAAATAATTCAGGCAAGTGATAAAGTAGGTATCTGCCTTTAATATAATATTTAAACAGAATTTAACAATTAACTTAATTACAATATCCCGTGATTTTTCACGGGTCTGCGCTAATGATAACAATATTCATTACACCTTCAGTCCTGAAAGGTCTATAGATACACACATTTGTGTTATGCCATATGAACACACATTTGTGGTATGCCATATGAACACACATTTGTGGTATGCCATATGAACACACATTTGTGGTATGCTATGTGCATACACTAGATAGGTGTGTAATAACGCCGCTGGGTGATGTATTTTTTAATAAAAAAATAAAATTTTGACACAGAACATGGAATTGTTTTTTTAATTATAGAAACATAATTTATAGTTTTCAAGCAATGAAATTGACTCAAAAATAAAATATTACGGGGGACATTGGGTTTCAAAAGAATTCCTAATCTGCTCTTTCATAGATGGCGCTAATTTAATCATTTTAGAGAAAAATATTTTTTGTGAGTTATGTTTAAAAATATTAAGAAAAAAATGCGCCCGTATATACGCAACAAATACAATAATGGATTAAATCGCTGACACAATATTGTATTTATTAGTCTTTCTTGAAAGATTTGACTTTGTTTTTGGACAAAACGATTTATTCATATTGCATAAGGGCGAAAAAAATTGATTCATCTTAATACTTTAAGGCACAACTTGTAAAAAGCGTATTCCGTAAAAGAATTCAATTCGCGCCATCTGAGAAAGAGTAGATTTTGAAATTCTTTTAAGTATCACCTTGACGTGATAATTCATAATCTTCTCTTTCGTAGATGGCGCAAGTTTAATTATTTTAGGGAAAACGCTTTTCACAATTATGCTTTAAAATATTAAGGTTAAACGCAACGTACGTTATAATCTACGTATTCACAGATGGCGCCAATAAAATTAGTTTAGGTTTTAAACACTTTTCCAAGTAATGCTTTAAAATATTAAGAAAAATTAATTGTTCGCGCCCGTACATACGCAATATGAATGTGAATAAATAGTTTTGTCCATAAAAAAACTCAAATCTTTCAAGAGAGGCTGACAAATACAATATTGCATCGGTGATTCAATCCAATATTGTATTTGTCAGCCTCTCTTGAAAGATTTGAGTTTTTTTATGGACAAAACTATTTATTCATATTCATATTGCGTATGTACGGGCGCGAACAATAAATTATTCTTAATATTTTAAAGCATAACTTGCAAAAGTGTTTAAAACCTAAAATAATTTTATTGGCGCCATCTGTGAATGCGTAGATTATAACGTACGTTGCGTTTAACCTTAAGAAAATATTACTTGTTTGCGCCCGAACACAAGCAACATGCTATGAATAAATTGTTTTGTCCGTAACAAACTCACATCTTTCCAGAAAGGTTAACAAATACAATCCCACCCGGGCGTTGCGTGTTCGATTCCTCGGCTGGCTAAGACCTCCATCACAACACAAGCAACATTTTCGGCTTTCTGTGGTGGTAGTAGGAGATTTTCAAACATTGTTGGTTTATTCATAGCCCGGGAATATTTGTCTTTCTTTTAATAAAAAAAAAAATTTAAAAATCCCGCGACCTTTGGATTGCGAGTCTGTGTTCAGAAAGAGTCCGACTGGAAAAAGGACTCCCTCAGGGAGGGAAAAGGGACTCCCCCAACCATTCGGACGGCCGGCGTGGTCGAGTGGTAAGGCTCTCCACAGAGCCTTACCACTCGACCACGCCGGCCGTCCGAATGGTTGGGGGAGTCCCTTTTCCCTCCCTGAGGGAGTCCTTTTTCCAGTCGGACTCTTTCTGAACACAGCCGTGCACCCCAGATTCCTCAATCCACACCTCAAAACCTTTTCCTTCCAAAAACTTTCTCTCCTTTCTTTTCGATAAAGACCCTCCACACAGCATCGCCAAAGATAATATAGGCCTTGAGGTATTATCTTCCTCAGGGCCCCCGTGTGGAGCTAATGTAAAAAAAATTAGCCGGTGATTTTTTACGGGTCTGCTCTAGTAAATCATAATAGCAGGGGATTGTGCACTCACCAAGTTCTTCCTTCTGGTGCATTGAAGTAACTCTGTATAGAGACACTCTGCTTGTTGGGTTCCGACTTCAAAAGTCTTCTGGATCGTACTAAGCAGATACTCCTTCATAGACTCCAGCACCGTCTGTTCTCCGTTCTCCGACGCATACCTTCATTGGAAATACCAAATAAATGGTTAAAAAACATTTATAAGGGAAAGAAGTTCAAAATATGTAGTTGTTCTGTGAACACTTTACCTCGAGTAAAAAGAAGCACTTATCTCTTATTTAATAAAACAAAACCAAAATTTCCTCAGGGCTTCCTGTGTGGAGATAATGCAAAAAAAAGCAAAGCTTGCTGGTATAATATAGTGGATGCTGCAGATTTATAAAACGGAAAGGAACGCGAGAAGATAATAGAAGAAAAAGAAAACTCAAATTTCAATCATTTTCCCATGTCAGCGTACAGCACAAGAACAGAATCTAGATCTTCTGATAAAGGCAGTCCCGACAAGAAGGAGTGAATAGAGGGACGGCGGGGTGGTCTTTCGAACCATTCACACTGCCCCTGCGTCGCAATTATAGAATATACAAATGGCTCCAGATTTTTGCAGGCTAATGTAAAGAGAGTCAGCTTACTTGTGAACGAATGCGATGAGGTCTGCCGCCCTCCCGCTACCATCGCAGACCACCACCGGCACTGGAGGGTTGTCCGTGACGTACTCCAGCACAGCCCGGACGGTGTGCGTGCCGCCCTCGATGACCAGGCACACCACTGGCGTGGAGGAGTGTGTATCTGAAACGATTCGTCAATATTCATTAAAAAAAACCCTATATCCATACGATATTGACTAAATCCGTCGTCACAGTCAGTCGGCGATATTTCAAAATTACTGGCTTATTAATGAACAGAGGTGAACTAACGAAGCTCTTAGAATTGAAAGAAATCGTATACGCCTTCAATTGAATACGTTCGGGCCAATAACAATAACGTTACATTGGTTCGGGCCACGCCCGATGAGATGGAAATATAAATACAAATATAACAAGTAATATCACAAGTTAATATCACATTAACAGAACTAATAAACTCCCTTTTTAGTATCTAAAGTATATGCGGACTGCCAATGCGTATTAAAGATAGTATTTTAAATTCAACCTTGTCAACTGATTCATATTTTTACGTCATTATCGTTTTCGCCAATGTTTGAACTCCGCCAGAGGAGCCTGTTTCACCATGGCTATCGAGGTTGAGGTCATTTTTCTCAACGTCAATTATCGACAACGATGCAAGAATATGTGGGGAAACAAACGATCTTATTTCATCCGTCCCTGCCGAAGGAAACACGAAGACTTGGTCATTCAACAGTCCTTTTCGCCCTATCCGATCCTTTTCAACATGTTTCCTTCGAATTGGACAAACCAAAACGGATCTATCCGTAAGCCACTTTAAGATGCGCTGTTCTTTATCCGTCTTCAAACCAATATTTCGCACAGCCTTAAAGTCTTCTGACAAAATTGCTACTAAGTCAAACTTATCGTTTAACTTTCAGATATCTAGCGTGAATTTCAGCTCCTCCCAGAGAAGGTGCCGCCTATTTCAATGCGGTACTCAGACGAAGGTAAATTTTATTTCACTCTGACTCGTTAGCATGAGGTTTCTACGTAGGCCAGAAAATTTTCAGCTTTCTTTTCAGCACATTCAGTACTTTGAATCTCCTGCGGGTACCGTCAACTGTAAATAAGTAAGTGTGCCTTTTGTTGACGAGCGTGTGCTTCAATCTGATGTATTTCAGGGCATGAGCAGTCTGACTTCACTTACATGGATGAAGTTTCTGCGCCGCGATGAATTTCTCCAGCTTTCTCCTCAGCAGGATCTCAGCCCCGTACCTCCCCCCGGTGCCGTTGTCGACCAACAAGAAGTATGCATGCCTGTTGTTTAGCACTGCGTACTTCGATCTAGGGAAAAACAAATATCATAGAAAATTAGAATTTTTTGAGCATAATTGAGTTTCCATGTTTACCCTGGATATTCATATTGCATCTGCGTATATTCACAACTCGTACGTCTCATAGATCTAATGTATCATTCAGTCTACTTTCGTTGATCGTCCGTCAATTCTTTGCCTTACTACCAAAAATCAGAGTTCTTGTTGCGAACCAGCTCTTTTTTCTGACTTACAACGTTATATTATTTTCCATTATCTGATCTGCATCTGAGGTTTTTACATGATTGGGCCTATGCCAAGGGAGGCGGATTGTGTTTTTAGGAAAGAAAGGAGAGGAAGGTCTGGGAAGGAAAAATGTAGGAGGGTTAGGTAAGAATCCAGGAGTGCGGACGAATAAATCCATCCCTTCCACTGCGGTGTAAGGCGATGTTCCGAGAGAGCCCTGCTAGACAGGTCAAAAAGGTCTCCCGATTCGACATGCCACGTTGGTGGGAAATGCGTCCGCCGCCAAGACCCGAGCAAATCTCACCCCATGAACCCAGGCACCCCTGCTAGGTCACCAAACTTAGTGAACCACTAGGAGTGAAAAATTGCAGAGAGTTGCTTATCTAATAAATGGTTCCCGGGGCAGCGATACTCATCCCGCCTCCCAAATTGTAAATGTCCCCCAACAAACTTACGTTAAAATAAGTAAGTACTTTTTAAAGCAATAATTTACCTTAGTAGGTTGTGACAGATTGTTAGTGCTAAAAGCTCCAAATGATTTTGAATAACTTCAAAGTCAATGAAATTAAATATTTTGAAAGGCTGAGACAAATATTTTTTGATTAGATGAAGACACTACGAGCGAAACTCAATCGAAAATCTGGAAACAGAAAAACAAAAAACAATATTGGTACCTCTGGGATTCGAACTCAGGACCTCTCTCTTTCCGGGCGAGCGCGCTGTCCACTGCGCCAAGGTATCGATATCAAACTCGCCAACTTTTATCTGTATCATCATACTTCGGCCCATACATCCTCATTTTCTTAAATTGCAGAAAAGTCAATAGATCTCGCGTATTAAATAAAATGGGTAAAAATTTATCCAGATACCATCTAGAAGGCATTTAGTTCGGGTCTGAATCTTGCGATCTTACATAAAGATGGTAGCCAATAAAATATGGTAAGTGTCCGAATTTGATATCGACACTTTGGCGCTGTGGACAGCGCGCTCGCCCGGAAAGAGAGAGGTCCTGGGTTCGAGTCCCAGAGGTGCCAATATCTTTTTCTGATTTTTCTGTTTTCAGATTTTCGATCGAGTTTCGCTCTGACTTCATTTAATTAAATATTACAATTTGAGGTTTTACTCAAAAAAGTTAAAATAAAAAAAAAAAATAATATTTTTTGGATAAATACGTACTTTCAGCTTCGAAATAATATTCCGTAATTTGTCACGGGTCTGCGCCATTGCGTAATAGTTGAAAATACAATATGTATTGACGGTAGTTCAACTTCGCCATAAACAACTGAATTGTCCTCACTGAACGTAATTAACACTTCCATTTCCATCACAAATTGAATAAATCTTCGCTTCAGTGGACTTGGTAATATCCAATAACCAAGTGGTGACTTGAATCAATGGAGCCTAGTTAACTTCGAATTGGCAATATTCAAAATAATGCAAGGGTCTGGTCAAGTTCCCAGTGCTAAATTATACAAACAGTAAATTAATTATGCTCGATTGCCACAGTCAAAATCACATACCTAAGTCCGACATAGAATTGTTCTATTATCACCACTAGAGTTGAGTCGAATACAAAACACTATGTATTCACACAAGTAAAGTGCTTGCTGCATTCAACATGTTAAAAAGTTCCTATTTCAGAAAAGAAAATTAGAGTGAAAACAAAAAATAAGAAACAAGGACCCTTTTCTGAAGTTGAAAACAACCGTTAAAACCACCCTCATTAATAATGTGGAAGATGTCTTAAACTAACATGTACATAGGTCTAACTATATTGAACGGTTAGACAATTTAGCAACCCTTGACTCTGGGGGATATTATTATAAATTATGAACAAACGATATAGGTAAAAACTACCAGATAATTACAATAATGTATTTTTAATGTAAATACTTCAGTTCTATGGTATTTTCATTAGCAGATTATCTTTTCACTGTTAAAAATGCATTTTTACATTCTGACGGACAAAACCGCAAAACTGCGCTTACTGCCATCTATCGGCGTACAAGAAAACCTCAAATAGGAAATTATTAAACAGCAGTAATAGTAATGTGAGAACTTGGTAAAAAAACCTTTTTTTAACAAACGTACGATATTTTCATTCGAAACAAACAATACATATTTTCAATTATGTAAAGTAAAAGTGTAATTTATTTCCGTAATATAATATATTTTTATCCGTATTGTAAGAAAATATTTGTTTCACAACACAAATATTAAAAATAGAGGTTTAACGACTTTTACTTTGGAAGTCAAAACTCGTTGAAGGTAATTGCAGAGCAACACTTGCGCAAGCTCTTGCTTGGTACAAAACCACCGGATGTAAATCGATAGAACGTACCCGGTGCGCCCGTAATAAGCTCACTTTTCCCTTACTTCGGGCCAATAAGAAATTTTTGTCCATTTTTATTTTTTATTATTATTAATTATGACATTCTAACTTCCGTAAAAGCATATAAATTTTTATAGTTAGTTTAATAGTTAAAATAATTTAAATTTTTTGATGCCTTACCCACTTAACATTATTTATAATAAAACATGACCGTTAAACGGTGTTTTTGTTACCTTAGGTAAAAATTGTACATTTTCTTTTTAGGAACGTTACTAATTGAAAAATTTTAATATTATGTTGGCAACATTGATCTTCGGTACATAGGCGCATGCGCAGATCATTCATGTTTTTTTTTTGCAAGCGCAGCAAATTTACAGTTTTGACATGTGATATTTTACACGCGGTTCATGTAAAGTTTTCGTACATAACTTATTTTCTTATGACCAATTCACTAGTTAGTTAATAACTTAATTAATTAGTTCAACATAATTACTATTATTAATCGTCAGTTTTAATCCTTTAAATAATGTCATGTTGTTAATTTAGTTTAGTTTTTGGACCTAACATTTTAAAATATCGAGATTTTTTTCTTTAACAGATAACAGATTTGACAGGCCTGTTTGGGGCCTAGGAGTTGAACGGTCTTCTTTTTTCCTTTTTTCTTCTTTTGTCTTTTCTTTCAAATCAGTTTCGATTACACTAGGGATTTTCCCTTTCGGTGGATTTAACAAAACAACTTTAAAAAAGTAAGAAGTTATTTTAGTATTGGAGACAGAACTTTCAGTAATGAGAAAAGAGAATTGCGTTGGCGGAAAGAGTTGAGACTAAACTTGGTGATAACTTCTAGTTTTTGTCACATCTGGGGGCGACGATAACCATTGAAATAGAATACGAAAGAAAGTACTAAACTTGTTAACTTCTTTTCCGAAACTAAAAATAAATTAATTTAGTGGTTAAAACATTAGGAGCATCTCCCAAAAATATACAATTCGAAATATAAGCAATAATACAAATAAAAATGATTAGTAAATTCAGTACGCGTGGTTTGGAAAATGTCTAAGGTTTTCAGTGAAAACAGTTCTTAAGGTGATACTTAAAAGAATTCATAACCTGCTCTTTCATTGATAATTATTTTGAGAAAAACCTTTCTT
Source organism: Glyphotaelius pellucidus (assembly GCA_936435175.1). NCBI lineage: Eukaryota > Metazoa > Arthropoda > Insecta > Trichoptera > Limnephilidae > Glyphotaelius > Glyphotaelius pellucidus. The sequence goes on along the minus strand of OW386553.1, from coordinate 1,915,917 downwards.
TAGCAATTAATGCCTTAAAATATTAAGCTGAATTGTTTGTTTGCTTCTGTAGGAGGGTCAATCAAAAAGTAATGCGTCCTATTTTTTCAAATGTGAAGTAATAAAAAATGTAATTACATAGATCGAAAACCACACTATAAACGATTAATTTGTCACTTTTCAATATAGTCTCCGTCCAATTCTAAAGTTTTGGTCCATCTTTTAACAAGGGCATGTTTCCAGAGTGGTAAAAAGCACGATCCTGCTTCCTAAGGCCATCTGCCATAGCTTTGGTTGGGCGAAAGCCGTGCTTTAACTTTTTAAGGGTTGTGACGTATTGGACAAAGTTTGTTGTGCATCCCTGCTCTAAAAAATCAACCATTATCAAACCCCCTGCATCTCTGAATATTGTCGCCATAACTTTCCCTGCCGATCGCACAGTTCTAAATTTCTTCGCTCTCGGTGAGTTTGTGTGATGCAATTTATTGACTGCCTCTTTGATTCAGTTTCCATGAAACCTATGTTTCGTCTCCGGTGCACAATTTTTGTGCAGTTGCATCACCGTACACATTGTTCAGTCTTTCATGAATGCGAATAGGCGTTTCACCTTCTGCATTCAAGAATTCAATCACAGAAAGCTGACTAATACGAACATTGAAATCGGCCATTTTGCAAGCGATTGTAGTTATGCCACCTGTTGACGCAGAAAGTTATTTTTGCAGTAGATTGTACACGACGATTTGAGGAATAGCGCCCAATTCAATTTTTTCATTTAACAAATTTTATCCAACTAGAAAAAATAGGAGGCATTATTTTTTGACTAACCCGAGTATTTGTACGCCTTTCGTGAAAGAATTGAGTTTTTATACGAATAAAACTATTTATACATATTCTTATTGCGTATTTACGGGCGCAAACAATTCATTCTTAATATTTCACAGAACAACTAGCGGTGGGGGTTTTTCCTGAAATAATTAAATAACCAGACAACACTTAATAGTTTAGTCTTTTCTATTTCACATTTTTCTTTTGCGACTTGTTCATGTTAATTTTGATGATTAAATTATGTAATTTTTTAAATTTATATAAAATACGTATTTACTGGAATTTCAGATAAAAATTTAGGAAGTATGCATAGTTGAATTTAAGATTAGCTAGAAATTTATCGTGACTTTTTTAGGGCATTGTGCCGTGTTGCGTTACCTCCTTCTACAGATAACGTACCGGACAGCATTACATTACCCATCTTAGTGCAGATGAATAAAAAAATTGTGGTGAAAATTATCTCTATGAACTGGAATTATAGTATAATTTAAATTGGTTTTCTACGTTTAGTTTTGGTGTAGCCGTCAACAACTGGTACCAATAACTATTGAGCTTAACCTCGTTGTCTTTATTAATATTGATTTGTGATTTTCAAATGACTCCGTAATTAGGAGTGCTCTTTGCGTTTTGGGCCTTTCCAGGACTTCAGCAACAAATTGTATAAGATTGGAGCTGGTAATACGGTAACAAATCCATATAAACACATACATCGCCACAATATTCGATTACGCATCGCCCTGATGATGGACACTGTAATCCTGTACGAAAGGTTGGCTAAATAATACATATTATAGCGTAATACGACATGAAATACAAAAAATAAATCACGATAATACTTTTGGAAGTGAAATCTCAGATCATCTATCTATACCTATAGATTTTTATATTAATTCGGATTAAAAATAGTGCAGTCGGTGGGTCTTGATCATTTCATATCAATGAACAAAACTGATAATCTTAAGCTTTTAAAATCGCGTGAATAGTTCCTTAAGGTTTGAAAGTTAATTCTCCCAAACTTAATACAAAGTTTTTACAGGGCACATCCGTGCAACATTTTTAATAACGAAGTTTCTTTTGATAACTAATTGGTATTCTACAGAAGGAGTTACTATTTTTATTGAAAATTAAGAGGGTTGCAGGATTGCCTATCCACCATCTTGTGACAAAAAAACCAAAAACGATCACAATAAGTACGTACTTAGTAATTGCGTGAGTAAAGATTCGTCCGGCTGAAAAAATGTTTAAAAAAGAGATAATGTATGAATCCAAAAGACAGAGAGAGGTAGAGAGAGAGAGATATCCAGAAATATGAATAAAGTTTAGAATTATGAGGAAGTGACTGTTCAAATATTAAAAAAAAACAGGTTAATATGTTCGCTTTCGGGAACAGCTCATATAGGTCTGTATCTCCTCTACTGTCATCGTGAGAAATATAATCCAAATAATGTTAGAAAAGAAAAAACACTACGTTTTATATTGAAATCTAAAAGTTAAACATTGAAGAATTAAAACGTACACTTCTGCGCAACCAAAGTTTCCGACAACAATTCGATAAAAATTTTGAAACTTTGCGATTTTTTTTACTAATTATTTTTACACGAAACGACAAAAAAGTGGGATGACAGCAACATGTATAAAGCATTTGTCTAATAAAATTGGTAGGTGTGTTTTTTTTTCGATGTCGGTAATTTTAAGAAAAAAAATAAGATGAGCAATTTTTTAAACTTTTTATGTTCGCATTCTAAATTTTTGTGTTTCAAAAATTATATGTTTATTTCTACAACTTTCAAAGCGTCAGCACATTTCAAAAACAGTTTCCAGCTCACAGATACTAGACCCGATGTTGGCCAACGAAATTAATTATCTGCTAACGAGGGAAATTCGAAATTTGAACAATTTCAAAAAAGTTCACTTAAAAGAATTGAGCACCTATCGACACAAGTAAAAAGAAAAAGTAAGCTCGCTATGAAACATTTTGAATACGCGCAATGCATAACTCAGTAGTTGCAACGATGTTGAATCTAAAAAAAAGATTCATTTCATCGATTATTTAAATTATATATTAGATTTTTGGTAATACTATTCCCACCACGACGCATTAATGAAAACAAATAATTCTAATAAACAACGTCTAGGCCAGTGGTTCTTAACCTGGGTTCGATCGAACCCCAGGGGTTCGGTGAGTCAGTCTCGGGGGTTCGGTGGAGGTCAAGACTCCCGAGAACGAAGATGTACCTGAAATACCCGCGGAACTGAAGCAAGCAATTGCCACGCACTTAGATGAGCTTGCAAACTCTCTCGATGGATACTTCCCTACAAGAGAGTCATATCCAGCATGGGTGAAACAGCTCTTCACGTTTAGTGTTGAGACAGCAGTCAACATCAACCATGAATACATTGATGAAATCATTGAAATTCAGCAGAGCCAGGTTCAACAGCAACTCTTCAGAACAACATCGCTCTCAACGTATTGGTGTCAACAAATGGAAACATACCCTGTTATTGCTAAGAAAGCTCTGGAGATTTTTATACCGTCTGTTACAGCATGTCTTTGCGAGCAATCCTTTTCGAAGATGCTGGATATAAAAACGAAGAAGAGGAATAGATTTTGTTGTGAAAATGACATGAGAGTGGCACTTACCAAGGTGAAGCCGCGAATTTCTGAATTGGTTTCTGAAAGGCAACAGCAGAAGTCACACTGATTTGAAGTAAATATTAATTAATATGTTTCATGTTTTGATTTAACCATTAAAATTTAACTTCTTCAAATTTTGCAAATTCACTTTGTGGCACCATTTTATTAATGAAATAATTAAAAACACTTTGTTTTTACCACAATAAACTTTATTTAAAAGTCAACATGTTTCAAGAACGATGTGGTAAAAACAAAGTGTTTTTAATTATTTCATTATTAAAATTTAATGTTTTGATCTTTGTTTTTTATTTTTTTTTCATTTTGTACACACATATATAAATATATACCATGTTTTGAATTTGTAAAAATCTAATTTTATTTTTCAAATTAGGAGGGGTTCGGTGAATGCGCATATGTAACTGGTGGGGTTCGGTACCTCCAAAAAGGTTAAGTACTACTGGTCTAGGCTATTTATTGTAAGAATCTTGTAATATTTGAGAAAGACTTTCCGGAGTTTGAAAGTCCAGTCTCCCCGATGAGAAAAGTTTTTTAAGAAACTTTCTTGGAAAGTCGAAAAATATTATTTATAGATTAGCAAAAAAAGGATCAATTCTTCCAATATTTTTATGGAAGCTACTGAAATACATTTTTCACTTGTTGAATAGAGTAAACATACATAGTAATAAACAAACGTAGTAATTATTGTTAAAATAATTTTGCTGGTGAATCTACATGTCATCGAGTATGTGTAACTCAGGTGCAATGAACTCTAAATCTGAGATTTGATTTGATTTTCAAAATTAGAATTGATTGTGGGAACGATTCAGACAAGCAATAAAGTAGGTAGGTAACAAAATTATTTTATTGAAGTGAAAACTTCTTTAGCACCACAAATTTGTGTGGCGGTCCATCCTCTCTGCACACATAAGTGGCAAAAAATTAACTTTTTAATGTAAATAACTAGCGAGTACTCGGCGATGAAATTGTGCAGTACGCGTTGCAATTCCACTCAAAGATATAAAATGTTCTCTCGCTGAGTGCCCATTCCCATGCGTCCCCGTACCTGCCCTGTTCCCCTCCCACGTACTCTTCCCCGCCCGCGTACTCTTCCCCTCCCGGGGTTCCCCTTCCACCTTCCCAGCGTTCCCCCGTTCCAGCGTACCGCGAACCCCCCTTTCCGCGTTCCATTCCCCTATCCCGTTTTCCCTTTCTTCCTTCTTCCTTCATTCTCTCCCCCCCGGATTCCTCTTCCCCTCCAGCCTTCCCTCCCTTCCGCTAAACTACATGACACACACTTTCTCAAGAACTCACTTTATTGTGAAATTTGTATACAACTTTCATTGACCCAAAGCTCACCATTGTATTCAGAAACCTTCGCAGGCACGCGCACAACAAATCACCAAAGTTTCATTGCAATCGGATGAATGATTTTGGAACGCATACGAGACAAACAAAGAATTATTATTTTTTACATCAAAAGAAGATTACTATCACCAGAATGAACTACAGTTTTTTTCAGTAGAATTTGTAAAGTTATAAATATTAAAAAGTCTTAGCTATATACGTAACAAAAATTAAGTGAATAATGATTATTAATATCCAGGTTCAATTAAACGCATTGTAGCATCTAAAACAAACTTAAACAAAAGAATTTAAAAGTTTAGCCAGCAGGAAAATGATGCAAAGTTTGTCCAGTGCTCGCCCACAATCGGATTTGGTTAAACTTGCAAAGGAGGATGGATACACTCGCCAGCCTCGCTTCTCGCCCACCATTCAAACTAAATAAACTTTATTCACAAAGTTAAATTTTCAACAAGAAAAAGTAGGCACCACTAGCTTATGGGGAATACATTACTGATGGTTCCAGAAATAATGGCAGTCATAATAAATTGATGAGACTTTTGCATCTTTGTATCTATAATTATTAATCTCTATTTCAACGGAGTAATTATAGGTACAGTGTGCTATTAGCGGCGGTTTTAACAATTCAGAATTAAGTTTTAATTTATTTATATTATATTTTTGTTTAATTTTATTTGGGAGACCAACAGTTTACATTAAAAAAGAGCCAACTAATATCTAAGTTACATTAATTATACAATTTTAGGTCTCCAATTTCCTTTTGTCTAAGTATGTATGTATGCTATGCGTTACTCAACCATTCATCCGATTGCGATGAAACTTTGGAGATTAGATGTGCGCATGCCTGCGATTCTTACTATATACAATAGTGAGTTCGGGCATCATGAAATTACGCGTTGCTAACAGTTCATCCAATCGCGATGAAACTTTGCGGGTTTGATGTGTGCCTGCCAGCGATGGTTTCTATATATACCGGTGAGCTCTGGCATTATGGAATTTGTATAAAAAATTGCAATAGGTGGCAAGCGAGTTGTTTGAAAACTGAATGTATGGAATGCGAGAGGGGGGAGGGGGAGGCGAGTCACGGAGGGGGAGGCGAATCACGGAGGGGGAGGCGAATCAGGGAGGGAGGAAGGGAACTCGGTAGGGGGAGGGGAGCTCGGGAGGAGGGGTTCGCGGGATGGGGAAGAGTGCGAGGGGAGTGGGGAGAGGGAAGGCGGAGAAGGCGGAGAGGGAGCGCGAAAGGGGAAGGGGACGCGGGAGAGGAAGAGGAGGCGGAAGGGGTACGGGACAAATGGGAAAGGACACGCATGGTGCAATGCCATTTAATAATTTGCCATTGCTAATAATTTGCCGTTGCTATGCCATTTAATAATTTCTTTATTAAATGGCATAGCAACGCCGGGAACTCGCTCGTGTAATATATAAATGAATTAAATGTGATTATGAAAGATGATGATTAAGAAAGATTGCATAGTTAATAACTTTAATGGGATTACTACAACGTGGGACTTTTCAAGATTCCTGTTCAATCATTCCCCTCTTTGAAAATACCCTCCAAACAGCGTCTTCAAAGATGACATAGGTCCTGAGGGAAATTCCTTTACTTGTGTGGAGTTAATATAAAAAAAATTAACAATTTAATGAAAACAAATAACTTTGTGTACAACACTATTTAATTAACATAAGTTAATTAACTTATTATCCTGACGAAGAAAAGTTAGTTTTTGAAACATGTTGATAATGTTAATTAAATAGTGCTGTACACAAAGTTATTTGTTTTCATTAAATTAATAATGGCGCCACAAAGTGAATTTGTGAAGTTTGAAGAATTAAAAATAAACAACTTTAATAAACATCCACCATGCACAAAATATACTTTTGAAAAGGCTCCATCTTGGCTACCAAAGAAATTTGCGTGGGAAGGTTTTAGTTTAATTGAATTAATAATCACTGAATTCTTCTTCCTTATTTCAAAGCTAATCGACAATACAACCAGTTGATATTTAAGTATTGAATTACAATATTAAACCACTTTCCTTAAACCGAATAGCCGCTAAATATGCTGAAGTTCCCCAGCGCCGGGGCTTAACTACCTGAAATAATTAGTTCTAACTTACGACAGGTTTAGTGGCAGGTGGCCGCGATACGAGGCTTCGGTACCCAACTAAACCACCAGTGCCACCTACTAGAAAAGCGTTTGCATTCGTTATGATAACAATAACGTTGAATGTATATGGAGAAATTTAGTGATATTTCACCGCAAGTGCGCTACTTTGGTTAAACGATAACAGTAATTTGCATTTATTAAGAAAATCGACCGGTTAGTAAATGAGTGGTCCAATAAATCCAACAGTTTTCTATCCAGTCGTTTCCATTTCAATCATCTGTTAGCTAAATCCTCCATCATTGCAAACATTTTCCTAGCGTATTGAGGAAAAAATTCTAGATGCAATAAAATGTGTTTATTCAAAGCGATTGCTTTCTACCAAAAAAAATGTTCTTGGAAACATTGAAGCAAGTTTCAAAATTTTGCAATAGGTGGCGTGTGAGTTGAGAATCATTTTTTTTATGTAATAATACGTGAAACCGTACTCCCTCAAGTAAAATATCAAATCCAAATATATCCTGCAGTACAAGCATACATAAGAAACAAGAAAAAGAAAACCAATAGAATTCCCACTTAGAAAAAACGAGTCGAAAGTTTGTGATGTGAAGAGAAATGAAGATATTTGGAGGTTTTGATTTGTAGAACTCATCTTAGACAAGCCACACAAGTCCTCATAAAGGCCACACAACAATTAAAACTGATCTCAGGTAGATCGTACAACAAGTTTGGTATAACTCACCTCGGCAAGGCAAAAGTATAATTAAATCAGAAAATCTATTGAGGCCGTAAAGCAAGTAAATTCAACCAACAATTCGACATGCAACAGGTAAAATTCAACTTGGCAGGCCATAAAACTAGTAGAAGTCACCTCAGACAGGGCACACAAATTATACAGGCCATTGAGGCCTCACAACAAGTTTAAATAAACCCACGATTCGATCACGCAACGAGTACAATTTACCTTACAACAAAAAGAAACCCGATAAGCATCACAATAAGTTACATAGTTTAAATCATCTTCGCATATCAGGGTACAACCCTGTTGCACCTCAACAGTCATTGTTTCTCCATAATATCCCATAGAATTATGTATCGTCTGCTCGTTGAGACTTCTTCAAGGATAAACGTCACAATGATTTAAATAGTTAAACCCACCTCGGTGAAGCAATGGAGTGACAGGGCACATCCCTGTTGTGCCCCAGCAGCTCGTGGTTGTTCTCCACAATACCCCAGGGGGCTATGCCGATGCTGACCACTCTGCCCGCTCGCTGGGATCTCTCCAGGAGTAGAGCGTCTCCAACCTGCCGGGTCACACCTGGATAGGGAAAGGATAAACATGAAATGGTGACCATAATAGTTGGTAGGTAAATCATAATTTTCATCAGCGTTATAATCCTTACTGAGTTCTTACTGCCTTCAGGAAACGTCTCCAATCCTGCTGCATTTCCACTTATTATTCTTACAGGCTTATTACATACAGAGAAGCCTTCATGATGGTTGGAATCTTTCATCTTTGCAACACGTCCTGCCTATCTGTGAGCCATCCCAGAAAAATTTAATAAGTCGCATGGCTTCTAGATTATTTTGCGACGTAGCTGTAGGGTGACCAACTAAACACCTTCTCTATGAAATTGCCGATAGAATTCTGTAAGGTAGTCGTTCTACTGGCATCCGAAATACACCAAGTAATAAAAGTTTTACGACAATTTATTTCAAGACATTTTGAAAATTTACTAAAATAATATGCTGTTTTATTTTGCAAAGAGTAGAATAGCCGGAAGGCAATTTCGCCGGAGTTAAATAACAGGAATTTATCTTCACCTTATTTTCACATACATTTTTGCCCCCAGCGTTGAAATTGAGTCTACAAGTTTATGAGACAAATTCTCCGAGAATACTAAGGAGACATGGCAGTTTTAAGTACTCCTAGCTTTTGTAATAAGCCTTTATTTTGTCGAGCAGAACGATCCGTTTATTAATTATTAAAAAGCTTACGAAGAATCTAAATATCACATTTATATCTTCTAGAATATCTCCGACATCTTCCATTCGTTTGGTTTTCATAAATTCAAATTACACTTTTTTCGTACTTCCACACTACCTGCCAAACTATTATTTTTCTCCTGTATAGATGTTTCAATAAAATAAGTACTTATTATTTAATTTAATTTATTTGTCATTAAATTAATGATGACGCCACAAAGTAAATATGCCTATTTTGAAGAAATAACTTATTTTATTTTTTTTTGTCTTAAATTGATTACAAATAACTGAAATAAAACATTACTTTGTTTGTTACCACGATTTATTTATTGAAGTGAAACTTCTATAGCCCTGTTAGTGATTTAAAATTCGGGTGAAACGGAAGTGCGTCACTAAAGTTTATTATTTGACGGGTCCTTGGCTCTAATGTAATGCGCTAAATTCGCGCCTCGGCTCGAACCTCCCGTAGCGCAGCGACTAAGGAGCTTGACAAATCCAAGCGGCCAGAGAGACTGACATCCAGCGAACGGAGTTCGAATCCTACGAAATTCAAAAAAAATAAACATTTTTATTTTTCTGAATCCAATCTTCAAACCAATTTAAAATAAACTTTCTAGTTTTACTTCTATCTCGTTTGAATCGCACACTCTGATTTATTTAATTTTGTATTGTACGTTTCACAAGCATCTTCAGGGTATAAAATTAAACTGATTAAAAATGTGTGAGCTTATACATACGTACGGAAAGAGACAAAACATATTATAAAGGAACAGTGAGAAAATGAAATTCAAATCTTACATAGTAGAGAGAAAGTTTAATTTTTTGATCAGTTCAATTTTATACCCTGAAGAGTTTGTGTTAAGCGAAACCGGTCGGTATCAAACAAAATTAAATAAATAAATCATGGTTACAAAGCAAGTAATTGTTTTATTTCAGTTAATACGTCAAACCACAAAGTGACTGTTGTATACCAACCTTTACCATCTCAAAGTTGGTTTCCCTGCCTTTATGTATTAGAAGTGGCACTAAATGTTTAGAGCTTGTTGATGGTATTATTTCTAATGCTCGTTTGGACAGAAATTTCAAATGTAAAAAATTTATGGTCACATGAATTATTAAATAATTTGACATTCATTGTGAATTTTGCTTCCACGGATCGAGTTGGAATGCTACTTTATTTTTCATCAAACATAATATAACTAGCAGACACGGCCACAAGCTCCTGTGGCTAACGAAACACAACGCCATTACCCAACTTTTTTAAACAACGCTGTCTGTTAAGTTGCATACGTATCAAATCCACACCGCCCGCTTGCCAGCCCGCTGCCTGAATTGAATCTTTGAATTTCTCGGTTTTCTCTTCTATGCATGTATTATATAAATTTAAACCTTCCTCTTGAATCACTCTATTTATTGGTGAAACCCTCGTAAAAATCCGTTGCGTAGTTCAAAAGATCTAAGCGTGCAGACAACGGGAGCGACTTCATTTTATACTGTGTGATGATTTGTGAGAGGTTCCCTTTGTGTGGAAGATGTGAGCCTACTGGAACTATAAGAAGCGCTTTTTGCAGGAAGATATCGCTAGGTAATCACTTTTACATGTGTCTAGGCATTTATAAGATTACAATTTTTAAGATATTTACTCCGATGAATTAAAATCCTTCAATACTTTTAATGGAGAATTCCTGCATAGTTTGGGGCTATTTTTACACCTTCGAGGTTTATACAAAACTATTAGTTCCATTTTCCTTGCACTATTTTAGAATCCATAAATTCGTAATAATCGTATGGCCTTTCCAAGCCAGCAGTTTAAAGTCCGGCTACCGCGATGTTTCATTAGTTTCCTTCGACTAGTTCATACCATATTTTATGGTTTCTCTTTTAGTATTTAGTTTCTCATCCTCGACAGTTTAATCTCCCAGACAAGAACCCGGCTAGGAGCAAGATTCCAAGTAGTTAGGTACCCACTAGAGATAAGTGCCCTAGCGTTTGATATTAAAAATATTCTGGGAAGAGCGGGGCCAAAAGCCAGGTAAATATTCCACCCCAGGTTGAGGACATTCGCAAATTATGCCTCGTGCTACTCACTGAAAAATGAATTAATTTTGCTTTTTGCTAATTTTAGCATTCACCTTACTTCTTATAGGTCATTTAGTAAACGACAAAGAAGGCAGTATTGAAAAGGACCAAACTTGACTCTGGTCGGGGTGAACATTTCCGGCGTAGGTAACAAAATAAAATTTGAGCCTATATATAGTCCGGTCAAGTCAGCTACAAAAATAGGGGTCAAATAGCACAAATTCCGACAGAGCTGAAATTTGGTAGAAACCTTGAGTATACCGTTACAAATAAATGCCAAAAATTCCCATCGATCACCTGTCCGCTTAAAAGGTGTTCAAGGTCAAAGGTCAAAATTTTCTTTTTTTTTGGATTTTCTCGCAAACGGACAGTAATATCAAAAAACAAGTAAGACAAAAATTGTAAATCATAAAATTATCTACAAAAATTGTCTTTTAATTTTTTTTCTAAGAATTACCATTTCTGAGATATAAGTTGAAGGAGTTACATTCTATATAATATGCACACATTTCCACACATGTGATCGATGGGGATTTTTAGTACTTTATTTGTAATGGTGTACTCAGCACAGAAAAATAAAAGAAAGTTTAAAAAAAATTAAGTCAAGGACCATCACTCATTAACATAAACAGAATATTATCTGGTTTGAAAGTAGAGTCTTTGGTTAACCTTGCTTCATATAATTGTATTTTAGCGAAGAAACGTGGAAAAGAAAGCATTTCGTTAAAAGGTATTGCCGTGAAAATGTGGAGAAACTAAAAGATATTTATTAAATAGGTAGTGCCGAAGGAATGTGAAGAAAGAAACAAGAAGGCATTTCACCGAAGTTATGGATACTATGCAGTTTACACATTTTGCACAAAATACAAAAAAAAGTTATGGAAAACTTCGAAAGGCATAACATACGAATTTAATATTTTTAATTAAATGAAAACAAAAACTTTGTATAAACACCACTTTTTTCAACATGTTTCGATAATAATCACGTGTGGAATGTGGGAATCACAGGGCTATTAGCCTGCTTAGTTCAGTCGGCAAGCTGTATGGTAGAATATTGATAGAAAGGGTAAGAATGGAAACAAAGGAAAAAGTTTGGGATGTGCAAGGTGCTTTTATGAGTGGAAGGGGGTGCATGGACTAGATTTTCTCGTTGCGTATGCTCACTGAGAAGTTTCTTGCAAAAAACCAGAAACTCTTCTGTGCCTTTGTAGATTTACAGAAAGCATACGACCGAGTTGACAGGAAAAAGCTGTGGAAGGAGTGAATACGAATCTCATACACGCAATTGCGTCTGTATGAGGGAAGCGTTGCATGTATTAGGGTGAACGGCGATTTTACGGGGTGGTTTGACATCACAAAAGGTGTTAAGCAAGGCTGCGTAATGTCAACGTGGTTATTCAATCTATACATGGATAATTGTATGCAAGAATTGAAAGAGATGGGATTGGGCGCGAAATTGAGTGATCTGGAAGTATGTTGCCTGTTGTATGCTGATGATGCGGTGCTGATTTCTAACAGTATGGAAGATCTACAGTCGCTCGTGTCTAGGATGAACGAAGTATGTATGAAGAATGAGTTAATGATGAATGTAAGTAAGTCTAAAGTGATGGTATTTGAAAGAGAGAGTACGAAAACAATGTGCAACATAGTTGTGAATGATGAATACTTGGAGCAGGTGGATGAGTTTGTATATTTGGGAAGTATGTTTACGAGAGATGGAAAGACTGATAGAGATATCGAAAGACGGGTAAATACCGGTAACTCCATTAATGGAGGACTGAACGCCGTTGGCGCCAACAAAAATCTGTCAAAAGAAGCGAAGCTAGCCGTCCATAATGGAGTGCTGGTACCTACCCTGATGTATGGCAGTGAGGCATGGAACTGGCAGAGAAAGGATGAAAGTAGACTGAATGCTGTAGAAATGAGGTCCCTGAGACGTATGTGTGGTAAAACCATGTATGATCGTGTGAGAAATGTGGAGATCCGCAAAGAATGCAAGGCTGATGTAAGCGTTATGAGTAAGATTAAGAAAGGGACGCTCAGATGGTTTGGGCATGTAGAGCGAATGAATGAGGAAAGGAGTGTAAGGAGAATATATGACGCAAATGTGAATGGTAGACGAAGTCGGGGACGCCCGAGGAAGACATGGCACGACCAAGTGAATCAGATACTTGAGTCGGGCGATGTCAAGAGTCAGAATAATAGAAGAGCATGTATGAGACGATGCATGAATGTGAACGAAGCAAGGAGTGTGTGCCAAGATCGAGTTGTTTGGCGGTCCGTCCTCTCTGCCTACCCCTGCGGGGAAACGGCGTGATGGTTAGTTAGTTAGTTAGTTAGTCGATAATAATTATTTAAAAATATTAATCTTGCCATATAATCCTGCGAAAAGTGCCAAGACTTGTGGCTTGCCCTAAGGCTTTTGGAACGTTATCAAAAAGTTTTTGTCCTTTATAAAACACACTGTTTTGTGTGCACGTAAGTTTAGTTTTGGGAAGCCTTCGACAACTTGTCATGGGATAATTGTGAACGTTTTCATGGTTCATAATATTGATTTGTAGATTTAGGGAGCATGTTATTTTTAAGCTTGTAAATTGATCCGTGTTCTGTTCACTCGCTAAACCTCATTGGCCGCCGAATGTTGCACTACTGCAAAACAGAGGGCCAAATTAGGTTTCCTAGGAAAGCTCACAACCTGAACAAAGCCTTAAGAATATGTCTTGAGATGAGTCACAAATAAACAATCACCTGTGTTGGTCCCCCCAGTGAAGATCCAGGCGCCAGTCGTCTTGGCCGCCTTGAGCAGACCTTTCCTGAGAACTTTCTTCAGCTTGGGCTGCAGCTCAAAGTTGGCCTTGCCGCCCTGTACCGTGATCAGCAGCTTGGGTAGCTCCAGGCCCCACTCCCGGGTCAGCAGCTGGACGATCAGCTCGGGTCTGGTGTCGTAGGCGAGGCGGACATACTGGAACAAACAAACATACTTATTTATAAGTCACAGATACTAGGGACTAGTTTCACAAAAATTCAAATGTGTCTTTGTCATCAAATTGCTATTAGCACCATTTTGTTTTTTGATATTTGAAAGATCCCAGTGTACGCTGATTCAAGGTGCGTTTCAATTTCCTTCCAAGTTGTAGTAAGGTGACGAGCTTAATTGTTCTGGGGACCTTTCAAATGTCAAAAAAAAGTTTTACATTTGTTTTATGAAGGAGTTTCAATGTCAATAAACACCGTCACTGTGATTTAAAGAACCTAAGGACGGGTTGTTTCAAAAAATTTGATGGATTCATCAAATATTTTAAGTTAATTTTCACGTTTTGTGTAAGTTCTATTCAAGTTCTGTTAATATTTTAGTTTTGTGAAGCAACTGTCCTATAATGATGTAATAACAGAACTTGAATAGAACTTACACAGAACGTGAAAATCAACTTCAAATATTTGATGAATCCATCAAATTTTTTGAAACAACCCATCCTAAGTCTTTCAATAAACATCCTGTAGTATTGGAGAATACTGGTCCCAGTACTTACATGTAACAAACATTTCCCAAACACTCTGAAGGTTTACATTGCAAATATTTAAATAAAATAATAGTTTTATCTGATAAATACGAGTTACTTCAAATTCTATCACATTTGATGTCCATTTAATCGAAGATTAGAACCATTTCTAAGATCTTTGGTAAACGCTGATTTTTAGTCCACTTCACTTTTTAAACAAATTAATGTCAACTATCAAGCAGAAAGGTAATGCCATTGCTTCTGAGCTGATCCCAAATCGATCAAAAGCTAAAACAGTTGAGAATGCACATAACGTGAATCACACAAATGTCAAAATTAAGCTGATGACCTTAGAAATACATATTCCATTAAGTCCGCCAGTCTGATAATTGCGTTTATATCAAAGTGAAAGCCTCCGTGGTCGAGGGTAAAGCTCTAGACTAGCATTCTGAAGGTCGCGGAACCAGGAGTGAACAAGAGAAATTTATTTGAGTGTTTTGTGTTATTTCATGTTTAATTTATTTAAAAATAAAATAAGATAGATTTGCGGCACGTTCCAGAGTGGAAGATACTTTCAGTATCACCTTTTTTATATGAATACCGCACAAGAGTCCCAACTTCTCCCGTCTGGAGTCAGTGATACTATGGCATCCCCAATTGGGGTATGTTGTGAGGCTGACGGTAGTGGGGACGGGAAGGAGACGGGGAAGAGGAAGGTGGGAAGTACCTAGCTATTCAGATCTGGTCACCAAACACGGCCAAAGCCATTTCAAGCAACTTTTCAATTCTGAATGGTGGTCTTACACCAGGGCGATACTGGCGATCTTCCACTCAGGAACGTGCCGCAAATATACTATATATTATTTTAAATGAATAAATTGTGAAATAACACAAATTATTCAAATAAAATTTATTTGCCACGCCGGGATTCGATCCCGCGACCTTCGGATTGCTAGTCAAGAGCCTTACCGCTGGACTACGCCGGCCGTCAAAACCTCACCGTCACCTGGTGTAAAGACAATCATTCAGAATTAAAGCGTTGCTTGAAATGCGTTAAGCCGTGTTTGGTAACCAGATCTGAATACGTAGGTATTTCTGCACTTTCATCTTCCTCATCTTTCTCACCCCACTTCGGTCTCAGAACATACAACATACCCCAAATGGGGATGCCATAGTTTCACTGACTCCATTCTCATTCACATAAAACAGTCTAAAATAGAGTTTTTTTTTTATAATAATGAAAGATTGCAGCTTTAACAAATAGGACTGCGATAAATTATTTATACCTTAATCTGAAACCTGCAATAAATTGAGTAATCTACATTTTTTAAATAACCATTTTTTTAAAACCATTTGATTCCGGAAATCATCATAAATAATTTATTTCAACGTTGATTGTAAAAATGTTAAGCCCCCTGCTTTTCATTCCATTTCCTTTAAGATATTTGGCGCAAGTAAATACACTCTAGGAATCCATTTGAGTACATACCTTGAAATCTAATGGAGTTGGGAGATCGAAAACATTTAAAAACAGGGACAAGGGTTTGTTCAGGAGAATTTGATTTAAAATGAAAAATTTTAATTTTCAATTTGGGGGCGGGTATGGGTGCCGCCGCACCGGGAACCATTTATCAGATTACCAACACCTCTGCCATATGACACGCTAGGTTTGGTGTCTTAGAAAAGGTGCCCAGTTTCATGGGGTGAGGTTTGTCCGAATCTTGGCGGCGGATGCGTCCGCCTACCAATTGCGTGGCAGGCCGAATCGGGAGAGACTAGTTGAGGAAGACCATTGACCTCCCCAGCAGGGCGCTCGCGACCTATCGCCACAACGACCCTACATTCCTACCAACCTCTGATACCTTTTTCCTTCCTTTCCTAAAAAGCATTCCTCTCCTTCCTTTTCTAAAAAGATCCTCCACACAGCACCCCCAAAGACGACACAGGCCCTGAGGGGAATTATTTTCCTCAAGGCCTGCTATGTGGAATTAATGTAAAAAATGAAATACAAACATTTTAATGAATTTAAAACAAACAATTTTAACAGTTTCACCTTCACAAACCTACCTTACACCCAATAATAAAATTACAAAATATATTATGTAAAAATGTTTTCGAAATTGATCTATAGGTAAATACTGTAATACATAGAAATAAATAAATAAATAAATTTTTTTGTTCATTTAGCATTTTTTCTTTATAATACTGTCAATATTTGATAATAATTGCTGATAGCCCTGTAAATAACTATATTTAAAAAGTCAAGTTAAAATATTTTTTTGGATTGATCTAACGAAAATCAAAAATTATATCTACACCTCTTCATATTTTTAGTTTACAATGACCTCGTCGGCCGAGAGGTTAGAACACTTTGTCTACGAATTTGATCAAATTTACATGTTGTGTTATTTGACAATAATAAGTTTAAATTGTAAAAAATAAATTATATTATAAACCAAATAAGAAATTGGCGCACGAATGGCGTAACCATGTTTGATCATGTGCGAAATGTAGAGATCCGCAAAGAAAGCAATGAGTAAGATTAAGAAAGGGATGCTCAGATGCTTTAGCCATGCAGAGCTAATTTACGAAGAATGGTGTGTAAGTAGAATATATAACGCAAACGTGAATGGTAGAAGAAGTCGTAGACGCCCGAAACATATGGCGGAATCTAGTGAATCAGATACTTTTGTCGGACCATGCCAAGAGTTACAATAATAAAAAGATATGTTTGAGACGATGTGTGAATGTGAATGAGGCAAAGAGTGTGTGCCAAGAACGAGTTGTTTGGCTGTACTCTCTGACGACCCCTGTGTGGTTAGTTAGTTAGTTAAATACATGCTTGTGGGTACGGGAGGGGAAGAACGGTCGAGGTAAAAAATATTTTAAAAAAACTTTATGATTTGAACAGTTTTTATTTATTTATTTAGACTCTGTAAATATTTTATTAATAACGAAGATTAGAAGTTACAACCTAACTTCCGCCGCAAAGTGCCCTAGGATTATGAAGCCTTAATTATTAAAGTTAATTAGTGAGAACACAGCGCGGCCATCAAGACATGGAAACGAAAATTAATAAATACGGTGAACGCACTTAATTGGCGGTTTCATAATTATTTGTAAAGTATTTTATATTTAGCAAAGCAATTAGGAAGCCGTATTTTGATGGAGGAAAATAATATTTTGTTGAATAATAAAATTATTATTGACTATTAATTAGTCTTGAAAAATTGAAAGATGAAGCCATGCGAATTAATGAAAATCATACAAAATCATATATTTTTATTTTTGGTTTGAAAATTTGATCGCTTAGAAATATTATTATAGGTGCTTGAATTAAATACGAGTAGAACACACTTTGGCCTAGGAAATAATCGAGTGTTTTATTGATTTATAAATTGTTTCTTCATAATTAAAATATATTGTTTAGCATAAAATAATAAACCCCATTAGGGTTCCCCTGTTTTGAGCTTAATCAATATATACTCAATTAAATAAAAATACAGTGAGCGAAACTCAATCGAAAATGTGGAAACAGAAAAATCAGAAAAAGATATTGCCACCTCTGGGACTCGAACCCAGGACCTCTCTCTTTCCGGGCGAGCGCGCTGACCACTCCGCCAAGGTGTCGATATCCAATTCGGTCACTTTTAACTTCACTTGTCATACTTCGACTAAGAACCCCCATTTTATTTTCATTTTCTTTTATTAATTATTAGTTTTATTTTAGTAAATTGTACATTCAAGTTTACAATTTCCTAATTAATTATAACATATCATATTGCAAACTATATTTCTTCTTGTTTTATGAAGCTCCTTCAATACATTTTGAACTTTCCAATTGGCTCCTACAATTCTAAACGCATATTTTATTGGCTGCCATCTTTATGTATGACGGCAAGATTCAAACCCGAACTAAATGCAATCTAGATGGTGTCTGGAAATTTTTTTATCCACTTTATTTAATATGCGACATCTATTGACTTTTCTGCAAGTCTGGGATGAACATTATTTTTTTTTTAAAATATATTTTTCTGATTTTTCTGTTTCCACATTTTCGATTGAGTTTCGCTCATAGTGTCTTCATTTAATTAAATATTACAATTTGATTTTTTACTCATAAAAGCTAAAATAAAAAAATTAAAATAACAATTTATATTCTAAAAGAAAGTGTACAAAAGTGTTCGTCCCGCTAAAACTCGGAAAAGAGTCCCGGTACGATCGAGGGAGTTATATGGTGTGGTAGCCCCCTATCCCTCATCCATGAAGAAGGTTCCTGTTTTTACGTAAGAGGCGTGTTTTTGAAGATTTAAAGATTTAGGTGGAAATTTCGCCATCTAGAAATTTCTAGAACAGTCCAGAACATTCTAGAGCATTCCACAACATTCCAGAACATCCCGGAATATTGTGGAATGTTCGGGTTTGAAACGTTTGGGAACATCCCATAGCATTGTGGAACATTCCAGAACACTCTCGAATGTTGTGGAATGTTCTGAAACATTGTGGACCATTCGAAGCCTTTGGTATGAATGGGGCTACTCTAGTAGGGGTGTATATAGCAACGTCTGTCGTGGGTTCGAACGTCAGATCAATCTAATATCAACTCACTATGCGAAGCCGGGTACCCCAGCTGGTAATTTAATAAAAGTAACACACATAAATATCGGTCATTACCAAAGAGTATTGTAAAAGCCAAGAAATAAAATTAAAAAATAACAATGATAAATGGAGGAAATTCAGAAAAAAAAATAATAAAAAAATTGTGTTGAGAGAGATCAAACAAAATGTTATTCATTGTGTCATTAGTTCATACCATTTTCAACAATAAAGAAAATCAAAAAATAAACACCCTTACGGTTTAGAAAAAATAACATAATGAAAAGCAAAGATTTATAAGCGATTACATGTTAAAGGCGTTTTAATAATAAGTCTTTTTGTAAGATCAGAAAAAATTTAATATCAGGCCTACAAAAAATACTTCCAAGCGCAAAATGAATAAATAAAAAGTGTGTCCAGGAGCGACGGACGTACGAGTACGAATCCACCCCTGCCACTGCGGTGCAAGGCGATGTTTCGAGAGAGTGCTGCTGGAGAGGTCAAAAGGTCTCCCTCAACCAGTCTCTCCCGATCTGGCCACGCATTTGGCAGACAGACACATCCGCCGCCCAGATCCGGACGAACCTTGCCGCATTAATCCAAGAATATATTGTTTTTTCATGGGTATAAAAGCCAGACCAGAGGTGGCTGTCAAACTTAACCGTGGGGCGCACTAGATTACTCTTTAATCACGTATTTTAGTCAGGAAACTTAAAATCGAAAATCAATTAACTTTATAAAATATATAAATCGCACATCCCATAGATAAGTATTGTAATTCAAAAAAGAAAATTTTACAGGAGAGCGAAAACGAATGATGAATAAGCGGTCCCGCCGAAAAGAGATACTAGCGACATCTTGCGGAGATGGAGTGATCTAATATAACACGGTACAGTAATATACGAAACGTAAATCTTTCTCTTTCTATCTTCACTAACTTATATCTCCCTCTCATCTTCCATTCGCCTCGCCCGACAGTTTTCGTAACGCTCTCGTCACGCATTCACCAGCTTACTCCCCAAGTCAAGCGCGCGTGAAGAAGTTTTACTTCAAATAAATTTCTTACAACCATGAGCTCCACACAGGAGGCCCTGAGAAAAATAATTTCCCTCAGGGCCTATGTCATCTTTGGGGATGCTGTGTGGCAGGTTTTTTCGAGGAAAAGAAGGGGAGGAGAGTTCTGGGAAGGAAAAGGGTTTAAGGGGTGGGTAGGAATCTGGGGTTCAGTGTATCCTGGTCATCCGCCAAGACAAACCTCCCCCCATGAACCCGGGCACCCCTGCTAAATCACCAAGCGTAGCGAACCACTTGCGGTGACCTATGGCAGAGGTGTTGGTTATCCAATAAAGGTTCTCGGTGTATTCAGAAACAATCAATTAAACTATTTTCAGACAATAAATCTGTATGATACTTGACATCAAGTAATTAACGATGACAAGACAAAGTGGAATATTATCACTTTTAACAAAAACCATTCACTCGACACTAATTACCCAATTTTCAGCTTTACGCAAATGAGTAAACTTATTGGAAAAGTTTTAATATCGTGGAGATAAAGCAATGAAAACAGGCGGAATGAAATAAACAATTTGTTTTCAGGAGCGTTCCTCGGGGCATCAAAAACCGAGGTGAAGATATCGGAGAAAATAGGAATGAGCTGTTGGCCCAAAGGGATCATTAAACACTACATTTATTATGAGAAAGTACATATTTGTCTTGTTCTTCTTACATCAACACAGACAAAAAAATAAGGGATGTTATTAAATTATTAGAAATTTTAAATTTTCACATGTAGCAAACTTTAAAGAAATTTTAAAGGTCTGTAGAACCTTGTGTATAATGCTTCAGTGAATTTTTGTTTACATATTAACTCTACAAAGGAGGCCCTGAGGAAAATAATTTCCGTTAGTGCCTATATCATCTTTGGGGCTGCAGTGTGCAGGGTCTTTTTAACGAAAGGAAGGAGAAGAAATTTTGAGGAAAAAGGTATGAGGTATCTGGGATTTATTGTCCAGGAGTGACGGACAAATAAATCCGTCCCTTCCACTGCGGTGCAGGGCGACGAGTCCTGCTGGAGAGGTCGAAAGGTTTCCCTCAACCAGTCTCTCCAAATCCGGACACAATGCAGCAGATGGACAGACGCACGAACCCAGGCACCCCTGCTAAGTCACCAAACGTAACGATCGTGGCAGAGGTTTTGGTTATCCAATAAATCGATCTATGGCAGAGGTGTTGGTTATCCAATAAAGGGTTCCCAGGGCGACGGTACTCACGTCCGCCTCTCAATTTGTTACTGAATTTTAGAGCTTTTAGAAAAGTGAGTTCAGCTCTTGACTACAAATCTGGATATCGCGGGTTAAAATCAGAGCATCCTCAAATTGTGTGGTTTCACAATTAATTAATTTAAAATAATATTCCAGAGTGGGAGATACTCTCAGAATCGCCCCGGTGTAAGACAACAATTTCAAATTGAAACGTAACTTAAAAATGCTTTAGCCGTGTTTGGTGTCCAGATCCGAATAGCCGACCATTCCCCACCTTTCTCTCCCCCGTCTCCTTCTCCTTACCACCACCTTCAGCCTAACAACATACCCCAATTGGGGATGCCATAGTTCCGCTGGCTCAAAACCGTTGGGTTGGGACAGCAATGTGATGTTTGTTAAATTTTTACCAAGTTGGGTTTCTACCGAGAAGTTGTGTGTTAAGATGAAGCCATAGTAAATAATGCAAAATCACACAAAATCATGTGTTTTTGTTTTGAAAATTTGATTGCTAAGAAATATTATAGATGCTTCAATTAAATACTGCGTGTAGAACATATCTTGGCCCTTAAAAATATCGGTCATTTTTTTTATAAGTCTTTTAATAAGCCTAGAAAAAAATAAAGTACCAGGTCTATAAAAAAACACTTTAAAGTGCAAACTCTCCTACTTATGAACATCTTTTCGGATATGGTTTTATTGTTAATTGTAGCAAATTTAGTTTCTTTTATGATAATCGCAAAAAAATTGATATTTACGCCCGATATTCACAAAATAAAATAAAATATGCATTTTTGCGTTGTTTTTTCACAATACTGCTGGCAGCCGACGAATGTGGATTTTGAAAGTGACCCTTATGTCGTTCACCGAAGGACTACTGGCTTGCCACACCCCACTTCCTTTCAGAACCGCCCTGGCCGGAGCAAGGAACAGACGTGTAGGCTCCACGTCGCTCGGTTCCGTGAAATCAATTTTAAATTTCCTTGTTATTACAATAAACAATGTATAAAAAAGGAGTTAATGTTTTTTTAGGCCTTTACGAAATGAACCTGTAAAATAAAATTCTCAAATATCTTTTTCAACCGTTCCAAAAGCAAATCTCAAATATTTTTAAACTCCTCCCACAAAGGGCGTGAATTCTGATTTCGATTTTTCCCTGGACTATTGGATCCCCTTAAATCCTCTGGCAATTAGCTATGTAAATAGGTACTCCACTATGGAGAAGGAAACATTTCCTGCTAATAACGATGGTAGTAAGAAAAATTCGAGTACCAATTTCCCTGGGATACTGTGGCTGTGGTATCCCAATTTCACCTTTAGTGGTTGCACCACATTTTTTTATTATTTTTTTATCGTAATACCTGTTGGCAATAGCTGTCTTTAGGTGTCACGTCCTGTCTGTGGGACGATGGGTTGTTTCATTGGGTGGTGGGTGGTGGGTGGAGTGGGTGGTGAGCGGCGTACTGAATATGTGCACTGTGCATTATTGAGGACGTGAGAACATGCCATTAATACAACCAAGTGTCGAGAGAGATCTGGACTCATATCCACGTAACCCCTTCGACACCTAGTAAAGATCGTGGGAGCTAAATAATATTTACTTTCTATCTATTTTAAAAAAAGTTTATTTTCTGCAACCTACACCAAACGATTCAATTTCTATTTTCTAATTTATATTCTGTAAGACCCAGCACTCTCGCAGAAAGTCAAATGTGACAAAGTCATCAAATGGATATTCAATTTCATTTTATTTTTTTCTAATTCCAATTTTCCAATTCTAATAATAAGGCTGACAAGCTTAACAGCGTGCTATTTGTCCTATTCTGCTGATCACAATTGGTTGAAAAGGTGAAACGGACTCAGGACTAGTTTCACGGAACAACAGTTCAGCAAATTTCAAAGGTTATTTTCAAGTTCTGTGATATATCAACAACAGAATATAAATATAGCCTTTACAGAACTAGAATAATATTAGCTTTGAAATTTTATCAATTGTTCAATTTTTGTGAAACAACTGGCACTTAGGATCGACATTTTACGGGGACCGTTCTAATGTTAAAAAATGGCCCTGAATGGCTATTTGATGACAATGTTAGATTTAAATTTCTGAAACAATCCATCATTAAAATGAATATCTTAGCCGATGAAATTTGAATAATAATCAATATAGGGAAAAAAATAATGACGATGGTTTTCACCGACTTCATGGACTGTTTTATCTCCCAGCTTGCAGGACTAACTTGCCAATGGACAAGCCAGTGGAAAGAGCATCTTGTTATTGAACAGAATCAATTCAAATATTGACATATTCAGCCTCAATAAATCTGCCTTTAAAAAACAAGTTCTGTTACTAATGGTGTAGTTTATAGTTGATGTACTCACTTTTATATTTATGTTATTTTCCTTAACAATTCTACATATTTAAAACGAACAAAAATTAACAATTTTGTAAATAATAAACTGAATTGAGTTGAAGTGAAAAAAAAGTTTATTTTGAGGCATTTAGCGAAAACGTATCAGAAATTAAATTACATAAATCGATTTAAAATTGTATTTTATTTATGTTGGGGGTAGCAGTGCTATTTACGATTTTGACGATTTATGGCTTGAATCTTAAATTTAACGAAAGATTCCGCACAATTTTAACATTAATTCGGTTGAATTTATAATTTTCATAACCCTAGCGCAGACCTGTGAAAAATCAACGAATTATCTGAATTCTTGATTCTTGAAAAATCAGTTCAATTTTGAAATAATTAAAAAATATAAACAGTCAGTTTATTTATCGCTTGTGTTATGCTTTACACAAAAGACCGGTGAAAAATCACGGGATATTATAATTGATGTTTAACCCGTCTAATCACAGGAGACCCAAGTTGTCCCAAAACATCATATGCCGTTATAATAACAGGAGACCCAGATTGTCCCGGAGCGACCGTGCATTATTAAAAGTTAGATATCTCTCTTCCTGTCACGCATAAATTTGTGATTTCTTTTATGTTAGAAAGCGAAAGAAATGATGCTTCTTATTGCTTTAGGAATAAACGAGCTATATTGGTCAGATATTTTACAAACCCGATCATAAGTGACGATTTTATTTTGCGCCAATGTGTGACGTAACAAACATTTAATTTTAAAATAAAATTGTATGAATGTCATAAAAAGTGAGGTGACAGTTTTATTACAAATTTTCTTAAAATAAGGAATATGTGTTTAAAATGTTCAGTTTATTTTATTTTATGTACTTTTTCTAGGAATTCCCAAGAACGTATTTTTAAGCTATTTTTAAGCTAATTTACATTTTCAATACCAAAATTTTAATATTAAAAAACAAAAATGTTGATTTCTAATAAACACATCGGAAAGATTATTTTATCTAAATTTTAGAACAATTTTTGTTTTTGCAAAAAGGTTAAAAAATAACCAATAAAAAGGAAAATTTAAAATGCACGGGAAGAACCGGGAATTTAGTGCGCAAATCTTGACAGGCAAAAGTTCATAGATATTATTTTGTCATTATTCGAAGGGTTAAAATAATTTTTGTTAAAATATTAAATTATAAGTCTGGTAGCTACTTTATCGCTCGTCTAAATTATTAAATAAAGTAACTATTTTGAAAATAACACTTTATTCAAAGCGTATATGAGTTAATTGAACAAGATATCATGGAGGACTACGATTTCACGCACAGACGAGCGAAATTAGTATTTTTGATTACCCTACTCATCCCCGGTCGAAACTACGAAAGACAGGTGGAAATTAGTTTGAAATAACTATTTTTTATATTAATATTTTTCAGGTCGTGTTGGATTAAAGGTGTTATTCCATAGAGACCAGCGATATGAAATGCTCAAAAAAAGTTGTGCGCGGGAGAGTTTGCATAATTCATCACCCCGTGGGAAGGTGTTAAAGGTGCATCTGTCCAGCGAGACGGCAAGAGGTTGTCCGTAGGTACCAGACGAGTGGGTGGACACCTAAGAGTATGGATATAATCATAGTTCCATGGTGGACACAGTGCAACTAATGGTACAAAGCTGATCAGAATGGTTCATGGTTAGGTATTTCGCATAATACTTCTGATGGCAAGGAACCCTGGATTGGACACTTAACCAAGAAGTGACACATTCAACACACTTTTTCGAAAACTATTTTGCAAATTTTTTGTGTGTGCCCCACACAGGAGGCCCTGATGAGGAAAATAATTATCTTCAAGGCCTACGTAACTTTTGGGGATGCAGTTGGGAAAGGAAGGAAAGGAAGTCCTGGGAAGAAAAAGGGTGTGAGCGGTGGGTAAAAGTTTTGGGGTCGTATTCAGGAGTGACGGACGTAAGAATCCCACTGCGGTGTAAGTCCGGCTGAAGAGGTCTAGATAAGGTACCATCTCTCCCGATTCGTTGGTGGCAAACACATCCGCCGCCAAGATCCGGACAAACCTCACCCCATGAACCCGGGCACCCCTGCTAAGACACCAAACAAAGCGAGCCACATGGGGTGACCTATTGAAGAAGTGTTGGATATCAGATTCGTTCAGAATTGAAACGTTGCTTGAAATGGCTTTAGCCGTGCTTGGTGACCAGATCTGAATAGCCAGGTACTTCCCCACCTTCCTCTTCCCTATCTCCTTCCCCTCCCCACTACTTTCAGCCTCACAACATACATTGGGGATGTCATAGTCTCACTGGCTCCAGACGGGAGCAGTTGAGACTCTTGTGCGGTATTCATATTAAAAAAATCCAGTAAATGGTTCCCGGGGCGGGGGTACCCATACCCCCCTTCCAAAATTGTGAAGGCCCCGAAGAGTTTTATTTAATGACGACGTGTTTGAATCTTTGAGAGATAAACTTATTTTATATGTTGAAACTTATAAAGTTACTCTTTTTCCTGGAAATTTATTTTAAACAAAAAATTGCTTTGCAAATCATGACTCCAGAATTCAACGGTGGAGAAATTTTAAAGTATCAGACGGAAAAAAATGACAAATTTTGGTCGTCTTTGATCCCATCTTCAATTTTAGGTGAATACAGTTTATTTTTGTAAGATACATTTAAAAAAAATTCCTATCATCTCTTCGAAGACAATAAACCGATACTATTGTGAACACTAGACCTCGCGTGAGAAAAAGCATGTTTCTAATTTTCTCTTCTTTATTAAATCAAAACCAAAATGTACTCTGAAATCAATAATACTTGTAAATAGGTACTTAAATAACTACCACCTTAATTATTCCCCTTAAGATATAACTTTTTATTTTACGTACTTTATGTAACTTGTTTATTTCAAATGAGTAATTATACAATTTTCCCAAAGAAACTTGACAATTGTGACACAATGACAATTTTTCAGCCAGGTACCATAATATTTAAAAAATGCGAAAAGTCCATATAAACACGACGATTTCAAATTACAAAAAAAGAGTCTTTACTGAACTAGTCAAAGTTAGATACCTAGTCAAAAGTAAGGTTTGCTTAGATAATAAAGTAATAGCATTTCTAGAACTAAAACAACGTGTGCACAAACAAATTTACAGACAGGCAAAATGCAAAACGGTCGAGTTGAAACAGGACTTCGCTCAGTTCAGTTAGTAAGTAAGCTTATTAAACCAATTAAAATAATATTATTTATTTCCAAGTGCACGGACAGCACGTGCCAATAAAACAATTAAATCAACAATTGAATAGTAAACACAAAGAACGTAACAGTATAAGACTAAAATAAGAAGTGAAAGGTAAAGTAAAAAAGCAATACGTCAGAAGTATTAAGTATAAAGTAAAAATATAAAATAAAAAATAAAAAGGTGAGATAAAAATTAGTTGAAGATTAAATGTTTAAATTATAAAATACATAAAAAAGGATAAATAATACAAAATGTATTGTGCAAGAACTGGTAGGTTTGCATAAAATTATTCACAGCCATCTTGATACTACATTACGTCTTAGCAGTATTGAAATAAATGTCCACAATTCCCAATGTTTAAGACGCCATAACATTTTTTACATGAATACATTTAAAAATAATATCGCCTACTTTAGTCCTCTAACCCAGATGTGTCGACTATATAACAAGATAGAGTGTGCTGAAGTAGGTATTTTTGTCGATAATTTGTACGGATTCAAAAAAAAGTTCTGGCACTGTTAAGAAATACTAACTAATTATATTGTGTCAATTGTCTCTTTATGCATGCCTCGCATATTTTTACGTCTCTTTCCACTCATCTGTGTTACTCGAGTGAGCTTGTACATAATTCTGTATTTTTATTTGTGATGTTTTGTTTTTCTAATTGTACGTAATTAAGTAATTAAGATGTTTGTAATTGTGTAATAACTGAGCTTTAATAACTGGATTGTTCTCACGTAAGTGCATAAAATCTGTAAAACCCAGTAAAAATAAATAAATTATAAGAAAAGCTACCACCATTTTGATGCACCACAATACACAGAGAAGTGTTGTTTTGCATTTTAGATCACGTTGTAGTTCGTAAAATGGTTCACGAGTAAATGCACAGGTCACAGGATTTCATTAGATAATATTGCAAGCTACAGGTTTCTACCAGGGTGGAAGAAACACCATTAAGAATCGAAAGTAGAAATGGCGTTAGCCGATTTTGGTGACCGAATCTGGAACTTCTCCCCATTCCTCCTCCCATTCTCGTTTCCCTCCCCACTATCTTAAGTATCGCAGTACACCCCACATGAGGGTGCCAGTCTCAATCTACATCTCCTCACTTTTCCCCTCCTCAATCCATTCAGCATCACGACATGCACCAATAGAGGACGTAAGAGTCCCACTGTTTCCGAGCATTTGAAACTCTCAATCTATATTTGAGTAAAACAAATTGTAATATTTAACCCCAGAAGACAATATAAGCGACTCTCAATTGAAAATTTGAAACAGAAAAATTTAAAAAAGATACGGTCCTGGGTTCAATTTCTAGATGCGACGGTACCTTTTATGACTTTTCTGTTTAAAATTTTCGATTGAATGTCGCTAATGTTGTCTGTCTTCAGTGATGTTAGGAACTTTCTTAATAGGTGGGAAAATAGGAATGGCGTAAAAACTCACTGTACTGTTAATGTAGCGGGCTGGGTTGATGTCCACATAAAAATTCACATTAAATGTTCCAAACTGTACAGATAGCATGATCACCATAAGTTTTTTGAAGTCTTTGCGTACACAGGTAATTTGCACTTCGAAAATACGAACACAATAGAACTTCATAATAATACACTGCTAATTTGTCGAAGGTTGTCACTGCACTGTTTGCATGTGTAGGTGGTATAGGGAGGTAGGTAGGAATTTTGGGAAAGGACAATTATATTCCAGACAAGTGATGAACTCTTATACTATGTTTAAATCAATTAAAACTTAGCTTTAGCTATTCAATAATTTTCCCTCATCTCCACCACCTCTAATTCTTTCCTGGGAAGGGACAAAGAGACGACTGGCTCCAAGCAATCAGAGCTGCGAAGGCGAAAAAAAAAAAAAAACAAAATCAGGACTCAGATCTTTCCAGACACTCTCTTAATTGAAGACTGTAGAGACTTTCCAGACCCTCTCATAAATTAATTAATAATAGATTAAAAATCAATCAATTAATATCCAGCATCTCAAACTGTGGACATAGTCAACGCAAAAGCAATAAGTAAAGATACCAATGCAAATATACGACATTGAAATAATGAAAGCAATATATTATTCGCATTCCGAATTCCATAAATTCTTACCCTTGCAAAATGCTGGTACTTTTTCTTCATAAAACTTCAGATCATTTGCTAAGCAATATTTCCAAGCGCTGAGTTTTATTCTTTGGAGGTCGTTTTTTTTAATTTTTTTTTTTTTTTACATTATGTCACCTAATTTCTCAATTGTCCAAACGACCATTAGAAAATTTTACAGGAGGAGAAGGTTTTCTTTAATTATTTCAATGAAATATTATGATAGGTGTTTAAGATAAAGCTGTATCCGTAAAGGTAAAGATCTCATTAGTTTAAATAATTTCTAGTTAAGTGATTTATTATCATTTTTATACTTTTTTTCTTATTTTAATGTAGAGATTGAACAAAAACTAAAATGGTCGTTTGGACAATTAAGAACTAAGGCGACGATTAGCTCCACACAAAGGCCCTGTGAAAAATAATTTCCCTCATTGCCTATGTCATCTTATGGTATGCTGTGTGGAGAGTTTTTTTTTTGAGGAAAGGAAGGGGATGCAGTTCTGGGCAAATAGGTATGAGGGGTGGGTAGGAGTCTGATAAAAGACCTCCCTTAACCAGTCAGCAATATTCAATTTTGCATGGCCAACAACTTGGGGTTAAAACATCCGAGATATGGAATTTTGGAATTTCTTCAAGGATGTAAAAATAGCATAGAAATTCAAAACGCCCGATTTTTCTCTTATGTCAATCTAGCTAAAGATGAGCACGTGTACGACATTGGGTCTTAGTTAAAAACATATCATTTTCCTAGTAGGTAATGCTATTTGGTATTCTTAACCCCTCGGGCTCATTTGTTCGCTTTTCGGAAGAACTCATACAGGTCACATAGAAATCGTTGGCTCCCTTGCTATCATAGTGCGAAATATGATATAAACGGTATTAGAAAGATAAAACTCTACGCTTTATATTCAAATCTAAAGGTTAACCACAAAAGAAGTAAAATGTAAAACTTTATGAAATCAAAGTTTCAGATTTCAATTTGAAAGAAATTTATGATTTTTTATTAATTTAATTTTTGTTAAATGCGACGTCAAAAAAGAGAGGTGACAATAATGTTTATAATACATTTTTCCAATAGCCTCGATTTCATTGAGCGAGTAAAAAAGCTACTAGCAGGCGAATTCACTCTCTGCTAGTAAACTTGTTCAATGTAAAATCTGCTAGTTAGCTTGTACATATGATTTCACTGAGCGAGTTAACTAGCAGAGAGTGAATTCACAGGCTTGTAAGTTGTAAACTCGCTTAAAACTTGCATATATGTTTTTTTTCAGTAATTTCAGTTATAAAAAAACGTAAGGTGAGCCATTTTAAAAACGTTTTTTTTATGTTTGATTTATAAAATCTGAAAGCGTACTTTATTATCACTTTTCGAAAACAGTTTTTAATATTTGGATGTGTTCAGAAATAATCTATTTATTTGAATTTTATTGCTATTAATATTTTTATACTGACAAAATATACTACAGACCTGACGGGTTAAGTTAACAGAAACCGGAATTACGCGTATTTAACCACAAGCTCGTAAAAGGGAAATACATCGCACATTCCTTCGCAGTTATATATTAGATATAAAATTAAACTCATAAGAACATCGTCTCGTGTAGGTTTACGCTGTTGAGTTGGGAGCTTGTGTCACAGGCACGACGTAAAGCCTCTTACTTGAAATAAAAAGAAATTATTTCACCTAGGAAAAATAAAAGCCTTGAATATGTCAGTACTGCTGATAGCTCCGTTGTACCCTCTCTCTTTTTCTTTAAAGACGCAGGTAACAGAAAAACGAGATACCATGAACTTCTCAGTGGATTGCGGAATGACTATAAAATATAATAAAAATGTCGTTTGTAGCGTTGGGGGCTGAAGATCTTTTCCGTGTTCCTATTTTTTTAAGATCGAAAGTGTTTTTTACCACAAATAACTGTAAATGTACTTGTACTTGGTTAAGTCCGCGAATACTGTGAGATTATTTTAAGAGAGATGAAGGAGTTAAGTGAAAAGCAATAAAGGTAGCAAGAAATAAATAAAAAAAATCGTTCCAGAACCCGAATTCAAGCAGATTCGTCGAAAATAGAAAAAATTGAAATATTTCGATCGAAAAAGCTTTTAATTGAAATAAAACAATAACTGTTTATAACCATGATTTATTTGTTATTTTTTTCAATACCGACCGGTTTCGCTTAACACAAGCATCTTCAGGGTAAAAAATTAAACTCATCAAAATATTAATTGTGCGAGCTTATATGTACACACAAAAAGAGACAAAACATAATATAAAAGAACAGTGAAAGAGTGAAAATCAACTTCTTATGTACAAAGTGATAGAGAGAAAGATACGGATGGTATCTTAATGAGTTACAATATTATGTCTACAGGGACGAAACGTCACTTGAACAGATGATTAAGGGATAAGGTGATTAGGGGTTTTTACAAGTTTATGGGAAATATCCCTAGTATGGGGTTATTGGAAACATTATTAAAGATTTGGGTTTTTTAGTATAAAACAAAAGCTTTTATTGTAATTTTGCTTAATTCGTGGTCATCTAATTTTTTTAAGATGCAATATATTCAAATGAGCCAAAAATAAAATTAAGTTTATTAAATAACAACTTTTTTAATTAATATTACTTGTGACTAATTATTTGAAGGCAAGAGACCGTGTGACATATAAATTTAACCGACAAGTATTTAATTTGGCATTTATTCTCTCCCGCTTTAAAAAGGGCTGGAATTTTTTAAAATTTATGTGAATACCGCACAATAGTCCCAGCTGCTCCCGATTGCCTGGAGCTAGCTAGAAACTATGGCACTCCCATTTGTTGTACGTTGTGAGACTGAAGGTAGTGGAGGGGAAGGAGTTGGGGAATAGGAAGATGGAAAAGTTTCGGCTATTCAGATTTTGTCACCAATCACGGCTTAATCCATTACAAGCAATTTTTCAATTCTGAATGATGGTATTACGGTATATCTTCCACTCTAGAATGTGCCGCAAATATACCTCACATTATTTTTGAATGAGACTGTCTGTCTGTCAAATAAATCAATCAAATAAAATTTACTGGCGCGCGCCGGGATTTGAACTCACAACCTTCGAATGCTAGTCGAGGACCACGGAGGCCGGAACTTGGTAGATATTGAAGAAGTCGCTAATATATTTTTTTTGTTTTACGGAAAACCAAGCATGAAAGCTAGTATAAAAATTAATTCAGAGAGACCCGGTCGCCGAGAAATTTTAGCTACAGATATTTTACCAAATTGTTGCCGTCGCTGTCGTTCTTACTCCCTCGAATACTGAGCAAAATGTATAACTGCAAAGGTACAACATCATCAAAATCAAGGTTTTATACTCCCCGTTTTTCTCATCCAAAACTGGACCGATTTTTAAGATTTTTTTACTAACTGAATTAGAAGAAAATACTCTATGTCTGTACGTTTTGCTTTAAAAAAAACATTGTTTAGTTTGTATGCTGTTGGTCTATTGATGGCGTTTTAATCAGGCACTTAAGCCGCCGCAATCCGAATTTCGACCGATTTCTTACACATCTCCCTTAAACATTTGAAGTTTTTAAGCTCTTAAAAAAATATATATTATTTTTGAAGATAATAGTATCTAGATACGTTCCACAAATTATATGAAATTCCCTCGACAGAAAAAAATCGCAAAGTATGCTCCGAAAATTATTTAAAACAAGTCTATTTCTATTATTCTACAGGTTATATTTGTGAAAAAATTCGCAATGTTTCTTTAAATGATAATTAAGATACCTTCTACGAGATTTTTGCTCTATTTTAAACGAGTCATGTTTTATTAAGCATTTTCCCAATTTTCGTATCAATTTTGTCATTGAAAATATTGGCGCGCTCTGTCCAACATTCGTAATTACATATCTCTCTATCTTCTTCTTTTTGTGCCGGGAAGCGTCACCTTAAGAAGTTTCAGAGGGTTCTAAAGCAAAACGTACCGACGCGCTAGTGGTCGATATCTCTATTATACTATTTGCAGAAGTGTAAAAATCCAGAGAGAATATTTTAATTTCCTCTTAACTGTTAAAACAATCACACTGCAAAGGCATCCATCATTCACGAGGAGGAAACAGACCGCTGATGCTGATACCAGGAGAACAGACGAAGGAAGAAGATAGCGATACGCTTTCTTGGCTATTGATTGAAATACAATCAGATGAATTATTCAGGCTGTGAGAAGTGATGCATATGGAATATGTTAATGTGGTTTATTATACAGGAGATAAACTTCACCAGGAACAATAGATACGTTCGGTTTAACTAGTTAAGTGATATACTGAACGATATAAACAAAAAGTTGGTAGAAGTACTTGTCGGTGATTGAAGAGAATATTATACAAATCGAAATCAATACGTACTTGAGAAAGATTATTTTGCATGATTACAAATAGACTTAAGAATTTTCTAAAATGTAATCGGGGAAGCAAACATGATTTTTTCTTTATTATTTTGAAATCAGCAGTTAAAAACCCGCTAACCATTTATAAATCCGACAGGAACTGGTTCCAAAAATAGCCCGTTCCTCGGGTCCACTGTAATCCAGTGATAGCTAGTCACCGGGATAAAGTAACCGGGACAGGCAATGACGTCATATGTAAAACATAGCCGCGTGATACAACTAGGTATTACTGCCAATCTTACCATATCGAAAGAGATACTTAAGTTTACAAAATCATAGGACTTATACCTAGAGAGGCACGTTCTCGTGCGACCTGCTAACGGAAGTGGCGCCATCCTTAATTTAATCCATCTCAAATTTCAACCACGCAGACGATTGAAATTAATGATTAATAATGATTCTTATCTATAATTACAGAAAAAAAGTTGTTGATAATGAAAAAAAAATTACATTCCCATATTTTATTAGACGAATTTAAAAAACGTTTTTGTCAACTCACTTTTTTGTCGTCCCATGTAAAAATATAAAAATAAAATAAAAATTTTTAAAATTAATAAAGTCACAAATCTTCATATTTTTTTTTTCAAATTGCGATGCGAAAATTAATTTCCACAGTGGTGTACATTTTAATTATTTTGTGATTAACTTTTAGTTTTTAAAATAAAGCAGGGTGTTTTCTCTTTCTAACACCGCATACAACATATTTCTAACCATTATAATAAGGGAGACAACGATTTCTATAAAACACGAGTTGTTCCAAAAACCGTACAAATAAGCCTGAGGGGTTAATCATTTGAACAAACACGTTAAATGTAAATACATCCATACTAATATTATAAATGCGAAACTGCTCGAGTTCGTTTATGACCTTTTCACGCATAACACAATACAAAGACTTTAATAATTCTTTCACCAATATAAAGCTAAATTATATGCGCAGACTACAGGTTGTATATGATGGTAAGCTCTGGCGTTATGAAATTATAAATATTAATATATTATATTTATTATACGTTTTCTGTCGCTAACAAAAGCGAGTTTTTGCTAACGTCAGAAAAAAATCTTTTCCATGGAAACAATGTTGATATATTTTTGGGCTCTGGTATTGCTGGTAGGCACTCAGTCTACTGGTCAGCTACTAATGCAGAAAATTCAAATATTAGAATTCGTTTTTTTTTTGGACAAGCTTGGAATAAATATCAGAAATGTCAGATGAGAGTTCCTGTATTAAAAATATAATTCGTAACGATTATAAAGACTGAATGATAAATAGAGTATTTTCTTATTATATTAACGAACTTCTAAATATTTAAATAAAAATAAACATCCGAAATGTTTGTAAGCGCATAAATTCCGAACGAATGAACAAAATTGGATAAGTAATTCTTTTTTTCTTTGAGCTATAGCATTATGAAATTTAGGTGGTAGGCGAGATGTTTGAAAACTGAATGTAAGGGAATGAATATATGGAATGCGGGAGGGGATGGGGGGTGGGGTGGGGGGGGGAGATAATTGATAAGTGCAAGCGCTACAGTAATTTCCCGTAATACCATGCGAGCGAAGCCGCGGGGAAAAGCTAGTATAACATAAGGTAAAGTCAACAGTAATACAAAACCGCATGTTAAATTTTATACAGATTATCCTTAATTTATCCATAAACTAATTTTCCAAAAACATTTGTAAATTATTAATCAAATTTTGCCAACTTAACGTCACGTCAATGCAAGTAAGTGCCTTCCTTCATGTGCAAGTTGATCTCGATTCTGGAGTATCGTGCATTCATGAATATACCACTGAAAAGCTGTTGCATAACCAGCAAGCTTAGAGAATCGCAAACTTTATACGCTGAGATTTGGAAATAGATTGAACGGAGGGTACTACGGGAACAAAGAAGGGAAGAAATGCGAAAGAAAATAGAAAAGAAAGATGAAAGAGTATCGCAGAAATAAATTTAACAAAGAAATAAAGTGCGGCGGCTATCTACAATGGAGTCACGGATTTCCAACACTTTTCGGTTTCGTGTTATCGGCGGAGTGGAATGGGCAAAAATGGCGAAAAAAGCACAAAAAAGAAACGCTGAAAAATGCTGCGAATGCGTGAAATGCCAGTACTTCAAGCGGGAATTTTGAGGAAGTATGTAATAGACATCCGACGTAATTGAAAACATAAATAAATAAACCCTTATATCTAAGACGAAAACTTTGAAAGGCTGGGGAACTACTTGTTGGGGTCAGTGTGGTTCAGAAATGTAAAGGAAGTTTAGCACTACGGAACAGGTCAATAACAGTTCAAGAAAGTGGGCAGTTTACAAACATATCAGCCATGGCGTAATAGAAGGATAAACACGATTGTCTGACTAATAAAACCATTCAAGTACATGGCGTCCGGAAACTAATGGAACAAACGGGAAACTGCATTTGGAATCGATTCGTAGTAAAAAAAAAATCTTTTGAAGAGTTTTACTTTCCACGTACATTTGTTACTTAAATTTTAATTCATCTGCTACTGGTTTCAACATATTAGGGAGAGGTAAAAAGGCAGATGAAGAGCCCCTTTTGGCGAATAAATGATTTGGACTTGCTTCGTTACATTTTACTAGGAGACTAAACATATTTTTTAGTAATCCTCTTCCTTTCATTCCCACAAAAACAGCTTGGTTTTGTGCATTTTAGCCCTAATTTTGACTTTTGTTTCAATCCTCTTGCGTAGTCTACGTCTTTAATTTTGCTTCGGAAGGTTGCAAATTCGATTCCCGCTACAGCGCGAAACAATATCGAGACAGGTTTTTTTCATTGTGTTGGACCCCACTAAAGCTACTGCAGGAACCGAGTGATGCAAGTGGGTAATTGGGAATCTTTTTTATTTAAACTCATCTTTTGGCATAAAAAAAACTTTTGGAGTAAACTTTTCGCAACTGATTTTTTTCAAATTTGATATGAAATTTTCCCATTTCGGACTTGTTTAGTCCGAAATGGGAAACTTGCACATATCATGTGAAAGCGTTGTATCTTATTTTTAAGTTTTAAATGTGATAAATCAGTCCAACTCACTGTATGAAATTATAAAGATGTGTGAAGTGAGGCGAATAAATGTATTTTGTTTAAAGTTTGTTTTGCAGTAAAAATAATTTTAGTACACTAAAATTTTGGTTTCATAAATTGAGAATATTTGACTCATCCTCTCTTCTTTGCACAGAAAATTATTCCAATCACGAAACAATAAATTGTCATCATTCGTTTTTAAAAAGGCATTGTGAGCGTCCCCTTGGAATATTAAAACCGTCAGATAATTATCAGGCACTTTTCAGGCAGCAGGTATCAGGCAAGCAACTAAGGTAAGGTAATGAGGTGGGTTATATTTTGGCGATATCAGGAGCTCTAGCATGCTGAAATCGATAATTTCACAACATCGGATCGATGGGTGTAACTTCCGATGATTTTATATCGATTTTCGTAACATGGTTCACCGTCGAGAACCGAACCGATATTGACGGGGAATAAAAAAGAAATCGATGTATGCTGGCAACACTGGAGGTGTTTTCTATGAAATCAAGTTCCGAAACGTCGACCGCCAAACAATTTTGTAAAAATATTGATAAATTTACAATATCGTATTGAAATACTTTTTTTAATTTTTTTCCTTTATTCATTTCTTTTTCGGATATCCATTTTTGGAAACCGAATGTACTAGATCTTTTGATGTCGTTATTAAGTGCATTGAATAATTTAGATGCGATGTGTGAGTATTGTCTCTATGAAAATGTGGTTTTTGTTTTCGGGATTATGCATTTCCCATGCGTTGAGTAGCGTGGATGTATACCTTTTTGTGTGGAATTTATAAGACCATTTTTCCATATATGGATAAGAGCTATTTTAATATACAGTTGGCGAATGTCTAGTACTGCGAGTTTCTTGAAAAGTGATTCAAATGGATGAGAAGGGGAACATGTGAAGATGATCCTTAGCAAAAGTTTTTGGACGGTCACTAGAGGGTAGAGAATGGATGCTGCACAACCTCCTCATCCTATAATGCCGTACGTTGATATAGATTGTAATAGAGCAAAATAAACACTTGGTAGAGTTTTTGTATGAAGGATTGATCGAAGAGAAAAAAAAAAGCATAATTTACGGAGTCCCTTTGTTATGGAGCTAATTTGAGTCTCTCAGCGTAATTGGTTGAAGAATCGGGCATGAACTAACCTGAATACGCATTGGCAGTCCGCATTTACGGCTTTAGTCATATTTCTACCTCGTTAGTTTCTCAAATATCGAACGGAATAAATTAGTCGCGTCTTAGTTGAATTATTTAAGTCTATGGATCGTGTATTCGACTTCTTTCAATTATAAAACTCCGTCCATTAATAAGCCAGTAATTTTGTATTACGAACGACATCATCCAAATAAATGCATATATATTGACAGTTAACCGAAACTAATCTGATACTCTGGATGGAGTCCGGGATAAAATTCATCAATCTTCGGTCGGAACATCTCTTACCGTTGACCGTGATCGCCAATATTGATAGCCGACCATAGATGACGGATTTGGTCAATATCGTATTCATATAGAGTTTTATCGATCGACCAAGATCTCCGGGCATAGTAAAGAAGTACTCGTTAAGGGTGTTCTTAGTCATCGTAAGTGTATATAAACAAGTGTTATATTTACGCAATAGAGACCTCTTGTCATTTTATTTTATTTTATTCATTTTTACCCTCTAACTTAAAAACTTAATTTTTATTTAATGAATATCGTTTCTACAGTTAAAATAATTTTAAAAGTTTGGGTTTTTCAAAGCTTTGCCAAAACGATCGAATTCTGGCGAGGTACGCGTGACGTCATTCGTACCTCGGTTTTGTCCTACTGTAATTATTATTCTTTCACCACTGTACATATTATCACTATATTTAACTTATATTATGAAAGTTCCATGGGCCTGAATATTGTATTTGTGCATAATAAAAACAAAGCAGAATGTAAAAAAAAGTTTAATTATTTAAAGGGAAATGGAAGATATGCAAGAAGATTGCCAACATACATAATCTAGTCAGTACAATTTGGAGAATTTTGTAATTTCAAAAGGATGATAATAAACTGGTAAATGATTGGCTTGATTTAACAAACAAATTAAAACTTAGACACTTTTTCACAAATTAAAATAAAACAAACACAAAACTAATATTAATGGAATGTTTATTTTTTAATGGACAAAGTTTTAATGCTTTCATAAATAATTGTAATGGAATTATACCACAAATAGTCTTTTTCAAAAATAGAAAAATGATAGGATTATCTTTTAAATTCTAGAAGAAGAAACGTATATCTGACGTGGAACATCTTTAAAGTGAAGCATAGGATGTAGTTTCCAATTCCGTGCGGTTTCTTTCTTCGATTTGCAATGGTGTAACATATGTAATATTATCTGCATATGCTTGAACGCCGAAGACGTGCGACAGGCTTCACACATCGTTAGGACGATGCAATCTCCAATAAAATAGAATTACCTTACTGTATTACCATTGAATGGGAGAAAGGATAAAGGGAATAAGACAATACAAGGAAACAACTGGCGCATTACTCGCTGGTCGAAATGCACTCAAATAATTTTCCAGAAATAATCCAGTTCAAGCTCTGGTGTATGGAATTTAAGTCTCTTAACGGAATGGCCCCGGCTTACTTTTCGGACAGGTGTTTTTTATATTCCATAAAATTCTAATTCCCGACAGGCAATCCTTAGGTTATCAGCGTCATCAGCTATATCACCAGTTGAAGGCGCACACCAGATACTAAGTTCGGTGAGCGAACTTTCAGAGTGTCAGGACCTAAAGCTGCCTAAATGGACTGCCACATGACTGAATGTTCAGACTCGGCAGAATTTAGAGCTCATACATTCATTCATTGGGTAAGTTTTAAGAACCGTTCACAAATGAGGCAAAATTCCTTACTGATATTCTATGGAGAGCCAGGCACTATACAATTGAGTATAGTTACTATAATCATGTTATAATTTAATTTAAACTTGCATCATAATATACTGCGTATGGCTTGATAAACAAATAAACAGTAAACAACAATTAGCAAATGTTATTATCTGTTTTAGGAGTTTTCCTTATTCGGATTCACACTGATAGGAAAAATCATTGTTGACTTTTTGCAATAAAGGCATACAGAGCTCCGGGCCAAAAAGGCCCCTTTCTCTTTCATAATGAATTTATAATACTTGCAGAAAAATCATTGAGCCATACACAATATACCAATATACCCATACACAATATACCAGAAAAATCATTGAGCCATACACAATATGTAAACACTGCTGCAATACAAAAAAGAATTCGTAATCTGCTCTTTCATAGACGCTAGTTTAATTATTTTAGATTACAAAGCT
This sequence comes from Glyphotaelius pellucidus, assembly GCA_936435175.1. Classification (NCBI taxonomy): domain Eukaryota; kingdom Metazoa; phylum Arthropoda; class Insecta; order Trichoptera; family Limnephilidae; genus Glyphotaelius; species Glyphotaelius pellucidus. Next base: position 1,876,069 of record OW386553.1, on the reverse strand, counting down.
TTTAGCAACATATCCTTTAAATATTGAGATGAATTAATTATTTGCCCCCTTACTTGTACAATATGAATATGAAATAATAGTTTCGTCTATCGCCTGTAGTTATAACTATCGCAAACTGTGAAAGGGTAGATTTTGAATTCTTTTAAGTACCTTGAGTTAAATAATTCCGTCACTACGTTTGTATAGAAAAGCTCCATTAAACTAGATCCAATGGATATCACTGTGGTGCATTAATATGGAATAAAACAGCTATTTATTTTAGATCGTAAATGCAATTCGTTGCATAAACATATTCCAGCACGAGAAGAATGACTCTATCTCGTCAGAAGGAATCTCAAAGACGAGCTGCTCAATAAATTTAAAAAGCAGAGAGATAAAATAAAATTACAAAATAAAAGTATTCTTTTAATTAAATGAAGACATTATGAGCGAAACTCAATCGAAAATCTGGAAACAGAAAAATCAGAAAAAGATATTGGCACCTCTGGGACTCGAACCCAGGACCTCCCTACTTTCCGGGTTGGGATTTTTCTGTTTCCAGATTTTCGATTGAGTTTCGCTCATAATGTCTTCATTTAATTAAATATTACAGTTTGAGGTTTTACTCATAAAGTTAAAATAATAAATAATAAAAGTATTCTGTTCGATACAGCCAATAAAGTGGGAAAGCTAAGTAACAAGAGTGTGTAATTCATTTGGAGATTAAAGCACGAATTTAATTGGATACCAAAACCTACGCCATAGGTCACCTCAAGTGGTTTGCTACGTTTCAGGTGTCCAACATAACCAAATGACAGAAACTATTGTAAATGGCTGTTGACGCGATGCGAAAGTAAATTTGTACTATCGAAGAAAGCAAACACTTTGTGGCTTGACATTAAACAGAATGAAACAAGTTCTTTGTTTAAAACCACTTTATTAAAATTTATATACGTCGACCTGTTTCTCTCTCCCTCTTTAATAAGCTCTCTCTTTCTGTTGTGTTTACATCATAATCTTAATTCAGTACTGTAATTTAGTTTACATATTTATTTTCCTGAAGAAGGTTGAGTTCAACCGAAACCGGTCAACGAATATAAATTAAAATAAAGTGGTTTTAAACAAAGAATATGTTTCATTCTGTAATTTTTTATCTAACGCAATTGAAATTTGGAATGTAGTACTTTCCATCACCCCAAATCCAAAGAGTTGTCTTTTATAATAATTAAGTTAAATCTAAAGATTTTTTTCTAAAAAATATTCGTATTAATCGTGTCCAGTGATTGCTAAAATTTACCGAGAAATATTATTAAATTACTGTAGATTAACTATTAAAAATTACAAGACACATCCCTGCTGCTAAATGTGTACATATTTATGAGGTAGGTTGGTGGCCTCTTTTATTGCTTATTCTACTGCTTCTACTATAACGGGGAGGGGGGTGGGGGGGGGGGAGGAGTCTGGTAAGTGATGCCAATTACTCGTCTGTGGAAAATTGAATTGCGAACGGAATTTACCCGGAGAGACAAAGCGCCCGATATCTCCCACACTTCATATTCTCTGGGTACCATTGTTAGAAATTCATTTTTTTAATCTGCTGACGGAATTCTATTTCGACGAATTAAATAAATACAAACTAATGCTTGACGGGGTCTAATGATTTCGGAATCTGAAAACATAAATGTATTTTTCGTTAGCATAGTAAACAGATGATAATATGATTCTGAGTTATACACGTGTAAATAAATTATTTTAATTTGCTGTATGAGTACGGCAGCCCGGGGATAACCTAGATCCATGCCATAGGTCACCCCAAGTGGGTCGCCTCGTTTGGTGATTTAGCAGGGGGGCCCTGGTTGGGGGAGGTTTGTCTAGGTTTTGGAGGCGGATGCCCAGGACATACTGACCCCAGATTCATACCCGCGCCTTTCCTTCCCAGAACTCTCCTCCTTTTTCTTGAAAAAAAACCTCTAAACAGCATCCCCAAAGATGACATAGTCCCAGAGAGAAATTATTTTCCTCAGGGCCTCCTGTGTGGAGTTCAAGTAAAAAAAAAAATTCGTTTGCCCACCTAATGTGTGGCGAGACTAGTTGATGAACTTTTTACTTCTCCAGCCGGATGCTCTCGAACCATCGCCTTATACGGCAGTGCGAGGGATTCATAAGACCGTCACTACTATACACATTGACCCCAGAGTTCTACGCACCCCTCATACCTTTTTTCTTTTCAGAACTTTCTCTCCTTCCTTTCTCTCCTTCCCTAAAAAAATCCACCACACAGCATCCCCAAAGATGACATCGCCCCGAGAAAAATTGTTTGCTTCCGGGCCTCCTGTGTGGAGCTAATGCAAAAAAAAACGACATAAAAGACGGTATTGTACGCTCGTTGTGAATAAATATACTCTTTTACTATCTTCGTAACCATTTAGTTTAGAAATATTCCACAATAATTCCGGAAAAACACACAAGTTTGTGTCAAAAAAATTGGTTGTCTGTAAAATCGGTTTACGGACGATAATTTTAAGTGATAACATCATATAATAACGATAGAGTGGAAGAGAGATAGATGCGTCACAAGCCGAACGCTTGTTCCGCGCTCTCGCTTGCACGCTTGGCTCATGCGGAACGTGACAATGTGACAATGAGTCATACTTTTTTGTGAGTGCAGCCGGCGTTCATCGATTTATAAGACGTTATCACGTCAAAAAAAATACACAAAGATAAATGCATAGTTGCCAATTTGTGAAGATTATGACGAAAAATTGTACATTCTTAGAAGACAAATTTCAGCAACAATTCTTAGGGATTTTCGTTGAAATGTCTTAATTGAAACGGTCCAACCCAAGAATGCCACGGGCTAAGTAAAACATAGTTGAAAGAATGATAAAATTAACTGAAAGGGCTGCCCAGAATATTCCCGAAGGTTGGAGACATTAACGAGGGTCTTTAATTAAAGCAGACATTCTAAATGCAGCCTTGTTCAAAAACTTTGGGAGGTTGTGAGTTATTTTAGTGCCCGGAGAAAAGCGAAGCCAAATTTAGAAAACAGTGCGAATAACAACTATTTCTCTGCGAAAGTACGAAATTTATAACGACTTTCTGTAAATTGTTGTTAATTGAGGTGGTTAAAAGGTCCAAGAAAAACGTGATGACAATCTCTCTGTCTCTTCTTGTTGGAAATGTTAATGAACGGTCTCCGTAAAAGTAATTAGTGATTGTTTTTAATAACTATTTTATAAAAAGGGATTTGCTTTGTGGCTCAAAATAAAGGGTTTTCAGAGGGTATTTCACCGTCTTCTCGATACCTGTCCATTAAAATAGATAAATAAATATTCCCAATAAGAAGAAAACTGGGCTAACTTAACGGCGCTTATATATATATATATATACACTATTCATAGGTTCGAGACCGAATAGTAAAATCGGCCTTTATAAATAAATAATTCATTAAAGCGTTAATCGAATGGTTGGAGCTTATCTTACAGATAGTGCTTATCGAGAGGGTAATGAAATACCCTCATAATATATAGCCACCATTCGAAATTTCAATTTTGAGTATGCAGTAGTCATTTGATGAATATTTCACACCGGTAAAGTCATTTTTTGTTTAAAATTCGTTGTGTGATTGTTGTTAACATCGTTACTTTTTCTATTCATTAAACCAAAATACAGAGGTTCCACGCCAACTGAGAATAAAGCCAACTCAACACCTCTTTGAAAGGTCATTAAAAGCTATGAAAAAAAATAATTTTGAAATAGTCCATAACCCTAACCTAACGTAACGTATATATTTTTTTTCATCATTCTTAATGCCTTTTCTGAGGTGGTTCTGAGTTGTTTTCATTCTGAGTTATCTGGTCACCAGATACAGAATATGATACATAGAATGCGTATAAAATATTGCATTAAAAATAACGCTTGCTTTCTAGTTTAAACAGAGAATAAAGTACAGAGAGTAATGCAAAAAATTGTAACAAAACAGATTACAAAATAAAAAAAACAACTGTGGGCATGGGTACCGCTGCCCCGGGAACCCCTCAACCATATGTCGCTCCAAGTGGTTCGCTATGTTTGATGACTTAACAGGGATTCTCGGGTTCATGAGGTGAGGATTGTCTAGGACTTGGCAGCAACGCGTTTGCCCACCTACTGCTTGGCAGGCCTGATCGGGAGAAACAGTTTGAGGGAGAACTTTTTACCTTTACAGTCGGACTCTCTCGACCCATCGCCTTGCATCTCAGTAGGAGGGATGGATTCAAATGTCCAAAGCTCCTGAACACATTGACCGCCAGATTCCCACCTTCCCCTCACAGCCTTCTCCTTTCCAGGACTTCCTCTCCTTCCTTTCCATAAAAATACCCGGCACGACTTAACACGGCATTACCAAAGATGACACAGGCCCTGAAAGATTTTTTTTCTAAGGGCTTCCTCTATGGAGCTGATGTTAAAAAATATGTATGTATTTTAAAAAAAAATAATTAAGTTTAAAAAGTTGGTAATATTACAAAATTATTTTTTATTCCCGAGCGAGGGTTTAAGGTAGCCACTTTTCTGTATATTATTGCATCCACCAAGAAACACCATCCGCGTCTGCATAAAAGCGGACCACACACATTTACAAAATTAATAAAACCTAATTTGTTTGAAACCGTTTCTAACAAGTATTCTAAAATATAAAACACCCGCAGCGTTGACTGAGTTAAACATATTACAAGCAGAGAAGTAAACTATTTTAATGAATACAAGTAGGGAGTCTGCTGGGGTAATTTAGCCAGGTTATAAGTAGTGTGGCCGACCGAAGGAAAACTTCGACAGACAGGTAACTAAGTTTGTATATAACGTTACCAACTCAGCAATCGTATTAAGAGATTATGATTAATTTAAAAATAATTCTAAAATGAGCCTGTAACAGGTTGTACAACAAACCCTAATATGGATTCAATAAAATCGAAACTTCGTGCAACGCCAGGACAAGACATCACAACTGTAACTATTGGACTTTCACTGAACTATGAACTATCAACGCCTCAGTCTTCGACAAGTGCCAGTTGGGGAAAGTCGCGATACTGATTCTCTGGAAGATGGCGGGACAAAGGCGACATTTCCGGAATGCAAGAACGATCTAGCTGGTATTAATTTACGTACCAAATTGTTACCAATACTACTTCTTTATAAATTTTTATCACCATACTTTGATAATGGTGCCCTTTAATCATTAGAATAAATTAGTTTCACTGACATGGAATATTGACTTATTGATACGTAAATATTTTGTGCTACATTGGCGCCCAACGTTGATTTTAATAGTAGTGCACTGCAGCTGGAGGGATGGATTGTTGCATTGACCTACCCAACACTCATTCCTTTTTCCTTCCCGGAACTCCTTTTCTTTCCTTTCCTTAAAAAAACCCTCCACACAGCGTCCCCAAAGATTACATAGGCCCAGAGGGAAATTGTTTTTCTCAAGCCCTCCCATGGGGTTAACGTAAAAAAGGTGTTACCTTTCTCTTACTCATCTACCACCGCTACCTTCAGCCTCACAACATATCTCAGTGTCTCACTGGTTCCAGACGGATGGGACTCTTGTGCGGTATAAAACAGGTCCAGTGTCGGTTGTGCCAAAATTTTCAAAAAAGTTTATTTTGGAATGTGATTTTAACCCTTATGTATAAAGAAAATGTATGAAGGACAAGGTCAGAATCGCTTGGGGCATTCTTGTTCTTGACGTGTGAGGTACCGTAAACACACCTAGCCACTCGGAATAATTTGTATTAAATTCTCTATGGCGTCCGGGCATCATTTTTGATGTGGTCGTGAAAAAGATCGATAAACCTATAAATTTATCAAATAAACGCAAGTTATGCTGTTTTTATGCATAGTTTATTGTTCAAGGAATGTGTTTCAGTAAATAAAATACACGATAGCACAAAATAAACCTACGAAATATTACAACAAAGTGAAAACTTCGCGAAATTTACGTTGTTTCCTCCTTGGCATTTAGGAGGTTGCGGTATTAATTTTAAAAAATTATCTAATTAAATGAAGTAATTATTGAATGCCAAACAAAACCATAAACAAGATTACACAACACACCGATTGTACTGCTCTAATGCGAGTCCCCCTTTCCTGCGAATATTTTTTTATTTTTGTAACTTGCTTACATTGGGATATTTGTTTTTATGTTTACTCCCCATCTTCAAGAAATTATGGAGCTATAAAAACTCATTATTAGTCACAGCAAGCATTTTTTCCGTAAGAAATAAATCATTAATTTAGGTATATAAAGAATAAAACTATCGGTTCACAAATATTTTGGGATAAATAAGAATAATATTTTGGTGATAAAAATATTAATATCAGAAAAAACACAAACTAATCTTCAATGTTTTAAAACTCATAATGTTAGCTTTATTTTTCGTTATGAAAATAATAATTTTATTGTAATTCCAATCAGTAGAGAAGGTAGGAAATCCATAGCATATTTTTGATGTTAGTAATGTAAACCGATTCGTAGTAAAAAATTAAACTAAATAGTGATTCCACATATAGCTTCATCTTAGTACATAAAAGTCAGAGTTTAAAATTATCGGATGTAAATCTTATGAGATAGTTCTGGCTCCGGCGAAACAAACATGTGAGTTGAATATTTGCGGAAATGTCTGTCAAATTCTGATGGAGTTGGCTCATATGTTTTCTGGAAATTTATTGCAGAGACCACCTCATAGATGCGCAACAAGCAATGGTTGTATAGTGTTGAATGTGCCGAGAAAAAATTGTTGGATCATTGTAATAATTGTAGCCCTGATGATCCGACAATTGATCCAACGACATTTGGCCCGCCGACAGTTGACCCGCCAAACAGTTGACAACCTGGACAATTGATCGGGGATCAACTGTCAGCGTGCCAACGATCGGCGGGCCAACAATGGAACATCCTAAATGGGGTTTAAAAACGGTTCGCATTTTTCAAACAAATTAATGAAGTTTCTCACAAACTGTCAGATGAAAACATTCTAGATATGGCCTGTGGAAAGATCATGTCTTAAACCGAAACTTTGCTAAAACTAACTTGTACCAAGAACAAAGGGAGTCAAGTCCACTTAACTTACTCCAATACAGAGAGTTAATGGATGAAATTTTGGTCTCCTGTGACATTTTTGATACAATTTTTTTTCAACTAAAAACATTTATTAAAAAATCAGTAATTATTGGACAGTTGATTACTCGACTGAGTGACCAGTGACGACATGCGGAAAAAATATTGTTTGATTTCGAAGAAAAAATCTTGAAAAAAACATTTTAAAGTCACCGGAGACCAAAATTTCATGAACATTTTTTTACCCTAAATATTGTCAGGAATCGTTTAAATATGTCAAGTATGTCCCTTAAAATACTTCGTATACGCGGATGATACTGCATTGGTAATTTCACGCAGTGATTTGCAATTATGTATTGAACTCTTACAGAAAGATTACATTGAACTTTTGAAATGGTCTCATGACTTTGGTTTACTCATAAATGCAAAAAAAACTAAATTGTTACATATAAGATCACCCAATGCTAAGGCAAATATCAGGCATATAAACACCTGAAATAAAAACACATACTTCAGATTGCTTACACGTCGGTATCTCTGCTTTGTGTACATGTGAAAATGTTGAACTAGTCAAAGAATATGTTTGTTTAGGTGTAATTATTGATTGCTTTTTCAAATGGGATTTACAAATAAATAAGGTCTGTGAACGACTCAGATCTGTTGTTAGCAGATTATATAAATTAAAATTTTATGTTCCAATTTGCACACTTCGAATAATTTATTTATCATTAGCTGAATCTATTATAAGATATGGAATTACAGCTTGGGGACTTTCCTGTAAAACAAATGTAAATCGTGTTCAATCAGTTCAAAATTCATTAGTTAAATTATTAGCTCATAAAAGTTTATATGAACAAAGGCATACTGTTCCGTACTTTTACCAAAATCTCAAAATTCTCTCAGTAAGAACAATTCTGTGGTATAAAATTATATTTCCGCATATGAATAGCCCCATATACAAAAATAAACTGGACCACACTTACAATACTCGTTTTACGTTAAATGAAGGACTAATTGTACCTAAGCATTTAAACAAATATGGACAAAGAACGCTGGACTATATGATACCTAATTGCTTAAATATGTTACCTGCCGAAATTAAAAAATGTACAAATGGTAAAACAAATATTTTGTTGAGAAATCGGCTTGCCGAAAGAAATAATTTGTATTAGACTAACACAAAAATTGTAAAATAAGTTTATATATATCTCCAAAGTAAAAGTACCCATCGACAAACTGCTAAAAAGTAGTTTATTGGGACTTTTCTTTTTTCTGTATAATATTTTTTGTCATATTGTATTACTTTGTATTTATAATAAATAAATTAAACCTTGAAAAAAAAAACGCCCTGAATATACTTGTTCCTAACTACGTACCCACAATTATTGTGTATGTACGGTATGCTATTTGCGTACACAAGTAGATAATATTGAAAATCTCAAAGAAATACTTTAAGGTATTTTTTGGAATATGATATAAATAAATATTTTTTTTAGATTAACGCCCTGAATATACTTGTTCCTAACAACGTACCCACAATTATTGTGTTGTACGGTGTGCTATTTGCGCACACAAGTAGATATTATTGAAACTCTCAAAAAAATACTTTAAGGTTATTTTGGATTACGATGTAAATATTTTTTTTTTTTTAGATTCTTTCAAAGCAACCTATTTTCTGTTCAGAACAAGCAAAAATATACAGACGTTACGCTGAGAATTAAAGAAATTTAAAAGAAGTTGCCCAATTTGGATATGCAGTGCTGTCATTTTGAATAAATTCAGGATTATCTGTAATAAGGAAAGAACGCAGAACAATGGAAGATATGAAATGCAGATACTCATATAATGCAAGCAGCGAATTGTGATAAAATCTGTCAAGAATGTAATTCCGAAAAACGTATAGTAATAAGACTCGATTTAAAATTTGTGATTGAATATCACGGAAAACGCTGAAGACTTCTTCCTCGTTAAAATGATATGATATGATAATGTCGAACCAAACTTCAGAAACATTGAAGAAAAACTTTTAAAGTTACTTGGAGATCTGATGATAAAAGGGGGATGAAAATAGATAATGGTTTAGAGTTTGACGTTTATTTTTAAAATTATGAAAGTTGAAAAGGCCATCAGATTTTCCTACATTTTAAAGAAGTGATTAAAGAAGTCAATTCCTCGGCTGACTAAGTCCTCCATCTCAGCACAGGCAACATTTCCGCTTAGTGTGACGGAAGGAGATTTTTAAATATTGTCAGTTTACTTATAAGCCGGGAAACTTGGTCTTTCTTACTATTTTTGTTCAGACATTGATCGAAAATACAAAATTGATCATTAAAAAGACATTGATAGTGCGCTCTAAGCAGAAATAGACATGGAGAAATCATCAAATGAAAACAATAAAAATGCAATGGAGAAATTATATATTACACTTACTAGTTGGTTTTTTTATTGAATGAGCATTCTAATATCTAACATAATTTAGCTTGAGAGGATTCAAGCCACGGATACTTATTTGCTACTACTACTTTACCGAAATAGTCAATTGTGTCTACAAAGACATGAATCATGACTTATAAACCTTCAGATGTCCCTCTCTGACTTGCGTTATTTCAGTGGCTTCGATTCCAAACCCATTTGTCCAAGCTAACAATGTTCACCAATACTTGCATGTTTTCCCCATTGTCCTTTCTTTGCAAATTCAATAGAATTGTTCGTTATTCGTGCTGCTGTCACATCGAGCCATCTCAACTGGGATTTATTTCTGTGGAGTAGCAGTGTTTCAATTCAAAGCCGTTCTCGAATAGTAACTCAACGGTTCTAACTTGTTACAAATGTGTAACCACCAGAGCTATCCAACACAAGATTCTCTCATTTCAGAAGCACGTGTCGTACATTAGGTTTAGATAGATACTATTCATTATAAGATACTACAATTATTCATTATTTAGTAGTAACGGTATTATGCACACAACCAATGAGTTATGGTATTATATAAACGACCAATGGACAATACACACGAGCAGTGTATAACTGTCAACTAACGCTCGGTAGTGGTTTCTATAACGTTATTTAGGTTATTATTAAAACTTAAGGATGAACTTAAAATAAGTCTTAATCTGCTCGTTCTTAGTGACGGCTATTTAATAATTTGAGGAAAAAATCCTTTTTGCAAATTATGCAGTAAAACATGAAGATACATTATCGTTTTTATTTTTTTATCGTTATATTTGTTTTGGAGTGTTATGCCGTATTGCGCTATCTCCTTCTTTAGCCAACATTTCGGACAGCGTTGGCTAAAGAAGGAGGTAGCGCAACACGGCATAAAACCCCAAAACAAAAAACGAAAATACTTTTGGCCGTGAAAATCTAAAAACTTATACATTACATTGTTTGTTTGCGCCCGTAAATTCACAACATGAATGTAAATAAATAGTTTTGTCCATAAACAAACCCAATTTTTTCAAGAAAGGCGTACAAACCATAGACATTTGATGAATATTATCTATGGTACAAACACAATTTTTTTTTATTTTTTTTTATATGAAATACCGCACAAGAGTCCCAACTGCTCTCGTCTGGAGCCAGTGAGACTATGGCATCCCCAATTGGGGTATGTTGTGAGGCTGTAGGTAGTGGGGAGGGGAAGGAGATAGGGAAGAGGAAGGTAGGAAGTACCTGGCTATTCAGATCTGGTCACTAAACACGGCTAAAGCCATTTCGAGCAACGTTTCAATTCTGAATGGTGGTCTTACACCAGGGCGATACTGATAGTATCTTCCACTCTGGAACGTGCCGCAAATATACTACATATTATTTTTAATGAATAAATTGTGAAATAACACAAATTAATCAAAAAAATTTATTTGCGCACGCCGGGTTCGAACCCGCGACCTTCGGATTGTGAGTCGAGTCTTGCCTCGGGACCACGGAGGCCGTCAATTTGTATGTCAACTAGTATCGTTGTTTCAATCCAATATTTTACATGCCTGCCTCTCTTGAAAGAACTGAGTTTTAACACTGAAAAAACTATTTATTATTCACACTGCGTGTTTACGGAGGCAAACAATGCATTTTAATATTTTGCAGCAAAACTTGCAAAAAGGGTTTTTTTCCTAAAATGAATGTCATCAAAACTATTTTTAATTTATCCTAAAATACTTTTTCTATTAATTTATCAGAAAACCGCAAGTTCGGTACTGTTACAAACAGAGCTGTCACAATTTTAATTTTCATTTCAGAATCTCAATTAATTTGGAGCCCCTGATCTGATTTTCCAAAAATGTATATGCGCCCTTGAAAAACGGCGCTGTAGAAATTATAAAATGATTATTTTTATTATTATAAATAAGGATTTGTAGGTGTGGATGTAGATTGCTTTAAGATTTCCATTATTTTTTTCTTAGGTTGTGTAATTGGGGTGGGGAGGGGGCGGTGGCAAAAAAAAACACAAACATAAAGACGGCACATTCCAAGAAATTTCAAATTGAATATTGCTTATTATTGGATAAACTTATGAGTTATCGTTCAAAGATAAATTGCTTAATACCAGGTTCGGGGTACGGCCTTTACCATAAAGAGTTAAGGGTCCTTTGTTCGCTGCAGGGTCTCAAAATGATTCAAGAAATGGGGATAACCATTGATTTAATCTAAGAAGATCAGTCCAGGATAAAGTTAACGACTTTTATTTGGATTTAATGGGAAGCTTTGGAAGAGAACGTAATTCAATTAAATATATGCGGTGATTAACTTAGGTTTTATGTTAATTTAATGGTCCGCATAAAGAACACAATGCAGAGAGATAGATAACTTTTGTTAAAATAATTTTAATCCAGATAATCACGATTTTTTTATGGAAGTATCAGAACCAGAGTTGAGAGGGTACAGTACCTACCCACACATATGCATTGCTTGTACACAGCACTTTTCAAACACATGTATTTTGACTAGAGACTTCGAGAAACGAAAATGGCAGTGAAGTTAATGAAAAGTTTAGAGCACCGACGGCCTCCGTGGTTAAGATTTTTTGTCACGAATCCGGAGGTCACGGCTAAAAATTTCGGCGTGTGGATGTAAATTTTATTTGATTGATTGTTTTATTTCATGATTTATCCATCATCAAATGTGATGATATGCGAGATGTGAAATGGTGCTTAATGTAATGCGTGAAATTACTCACGTACAATGAACTTTTAATTTTCAAAATTGGAGCTGATTATGACACCAAACAAAAAGCTATTGTATTTCAAAAACAATTCCGTATTTTTTTTAAACTTATATGCATTTTTTTGTTCAAATTTGTGACAGCCGTAAAAATGTTAAAGTTTACTACCTTGTTTATTATTAATTGTTTTTGGGGTACATCTGCCCTGTGATGGATACTTTAACGCTGGAAAATGCGAAAATGCTTAATAAAACATGACTCGTTTAAAATAGAGCAAAAATCTCGTCAAAGGTATCTTAAGTATCATTTAAAGAAAAATTGTGAATTTTTTCACAAATATTACTTGTAAAATAATAGAAAAAGACTTGTTTTAAATAATTTTCGGAGCATACTTTGCGATTTTTTTCTATCGAGGGAATTTCATATAATTTGCGTTTTGGCGTGGAACGTATCTAGATATTATCTTAAAAAATAACATATTTTTTAAGAGTTTAAAAACTTCAAATGTTTAAGGAAGATATGTAAGAAATCGGTCTAAATTCGGGTAGCGGCGGCTTAAGTGGCATTTGCAACGCGTGTCGGGAATACGCTAGTAATATATAAACATCAAGACAACAGATAAATCAGAAGGCAATGATCAAATAAGAATTAAAGACCTGAAGTTAATTGCTGATAATATAATCCCAATATTGACTAAATTAATTAACCTCTGTGTAAGTAAAAGTATTATGCCTGACGAACTTAAAACATCCATTATCAGACCTATATATAAATCAGGAAACCACAAAGATTTCACAAACTATCGACCAATAGCGATTCTCTCATGTATTGATAAAATTATTGAAAGAGCTATCTTTAACCAAATACAACTTTTTACAGAAAAAAATAAAATCATAAATCCCATACAATACGGATTTCAAAAGGAAAAAAGTACTACCCAATTACTATCTAAATTCACTGACCATATAAATTGTCATTTAAATGAAAAATATTATGTTGGTATAATTTTTATAGACTTTAAAAAGGCCTTTGACACATTGGACCACGAAACATTATTAAAGGCAATGGAGGAATGTGGTATTAGAGGTCCTTTAAAAAAATTAATTAAAAATTATCTATTAAATAGAAAAATTAAAGTTAAAATTTACGGAATTTTTAGTGATGAAATGTTAACAAATACCGGAGTAGCAACAGGGTCGATATCGGGGCCTACATGTTATATAATGCAAGTAAACAGTCTACCAAACGTAATAAAACGTTGTAAATGCTACATGTTTGCAGACGATACTTGCATTATATGTGCTGACAATGATCCACTAAAAATTGAGGAAATTTTACAAACAGACCTAAATAACATAATTAAATGGTCCCACGACAATGGCATTATTATTAACGCAAAAAAAACCAAATATATGCTTATACACTCACCATATGCAAATTGTCAGGAAAAGGAATTACATATAAAAAGTCATTCATATGATTGTTTGCACACAAAAAACCAATTCCAGCAGTGTAATTGCCCGAATATAGAAAAAGTGTACCAATATACATACCTTGGTCTTACAATAGATGTCAACTTTAACTGGTCAAATCATATTGAAAATGTATGTAATAGATTAAGATCCATATTAGGAAAATTTTACCACCTAAAAAATTTTGTTAATAAAAATATATTATACTGTATATACAACGCATTAGCAGAATCAATTATAGGATACGGAATAAATAGTTACGGATTAACGTACAAAACATACTTAAATAAAATAGAACAATTACAAATCCGTTTCCTAAAATTGATATCAGGCAAAAAAAAGGTCCAGTTATGAGAAGGTGATTATAAAAAAATGTTCTCCTTGTGTAATGTCCTCTCTATACACAGTAAGGTAAATTACCAATTAACGCTAGATGAATTCTGGAATACAGAATTCAAAAAACCCGTAAACCACAACTACCCTACTAGGCATAGAGAAGCACAAATGTTTATTGTCAATAAATCTCAAAATGTATACGGAGATAGAACAAAAAGTCCGGAAATATTTAACGCATTACCTGAAAATATCAAAAATGAGACATCTTATTCAAAAATCAAAACAAAAGTTAAATCCTTCTACCTCCGAAGAACATGAAATGAAATGAACATGAAATCAAATAAAATAGTTCCTATCTATTTATTTTCTCACCGTATGTTTGTACTGTGTAAAATATTTTTACTACAATGCAATTCATAAACATTAAAACATTCAGATAATTAGTTTGACGTAATAATTAGTATTTTAATATTAAGTATTATATTTAGTATATACTATGTAAAACTGAAAAGTATACTGTATTAAATAATTAGAAAAAAATGAGAGAATTCTTACAATCAAACTGATTGATCAGTTTCGTAAGATTTGTAAAATAAAATATTATAAAATTAAAACTGAATAAACATATTTAAAAAAAAAAAAGATAAAACAGCTATTTAGTACAAAAATAGATATCTATCATGCCATAAGCCAGGTTAGTGTATTTTAAATTTTTTCATCAAAATATTAAAGTTCTTTATGTTTTTTTTTTTTTTTTTTTCATGGCTTTTCACCCCAATGGAGTGTTCTGGCCAGTGTCAAGTGAATAATTTTATGAGTGTAATTTTGTGAGTGTAATTTTGGGTTAATATTTACAAATTTAGTTTCAATAACAAGAACCTATCTACATTATATAATAATACTATACAAATAATAATAATACGCTAAATTCTTACAATACGAGATGATTATAATTACATTTAACAACGAGGAAGCAACAGGAAATTGATAAGTATGTTGATATAATTTATTATGGATGAAAAATTAAATAAATAAATACATGGAACTAAACTTACAGTTACAAATTGATGCTGTTAATATTCAGGAAATTAGCCAAGACTTTATAAACGCGTTTATTTACAGAAGATAACAGACATGCAATGTTATAGGGGGGCAATATGCCTGAACTGATTAGGTGAGGGATGAAATTTTTGTATGAATTATTTAAAGGGCAACTGAAAAAAATATGATTGAGGTCCTCTTCACCAAGACGACATTCACACATCGCAGAATTCTTAACATGAATTTTTGTCAGGTGAACATTGTGGCAGCAATGCCCTATCCGCATGCGGCAAATGGAGGATGTAGAGAATTTGTTTAAAGAGAGTCTAGAAAACCACGGTTTTGAAGGAATCGTTGGCTGTATTGTGAAAAAGTTGTACCCTTTTGTTTTACTAGATTCAACCCAATGATTCTGCCATGTGGAAATCATGTTTTCTTTTAATTTTATGAGAACGTCATCGGGGTTTAAAAATTTATATAAAATATCACCGGAAATAATAGCATCTTTCGCCAATGAATCGGCCTTTTCATTTCCAGGGATACCGCAGTGACTAGGTATCCAAGCCAACACGGTTTCTTTGCCAGAGTCGGTTAATTTATGAATTAAGGTGCGGATTCCAACACAAAGATCGTCTTCTGGGTAATGGAAGGGTGAAGAGTTTAATTTTTGAAGTGCACTTAGGGAATCGGAGAGAATTAAGAAGTTTCCTATGTGATCATCGTCAATGTATTTGAGGGATTCAAAAATGGCTATACATTCAGCAGTGAAAACGGAAGCCTCTTTTGGAAGTTTAATTTTTTTATTGACTTGATCTGATGGACAATGGAATGCCGCTCCCACATGGTTTGATAAGTGAGATTTGGAACCATCTGTGTAAATAATTTTCCAGTCGGAATATTTCGAATTTAAAATTTGGATAAGCTTTCTTGGAGCTTCGTGGTTGTTAGTTATGCCGAGAGAAAGAAGAATATTTGGTTTACGTAAATGAATACGAAAGGGGTTAGCATATAAAGGAAGTCTATCAGATGGATTTAAGAGGGGTTTATATGCACTGTACGTATGGAGACTTTTAATAAGAAGAGGGATTGATTTGTTCCTCCAATATGGAAGTGATTGCACTTGAGCAGAGAGTGAGGTAATTTTGTCCATCAATGGGTGATTGGAGAGCCTAAAGCATTTAAATAAAAACTTGTCAGCCAAGAACTGTCTTCTGAAATGAAGAGGAGCCTCCACAGCCTCCACTTGTAAAGCGTTAATTGGGGAAGAACGCATTGCTCCGATAATCAATCTTAAGCTTTGAAATTGGATACGGTCCAACCTCGCGAGGTTCTTTTTAGAAGTGGGTTCGATGAGGAATGACGCGTAATCCAAATGACTCCTAACATATGCATTATAAAAAAGTTTTTGGGTGAATGGGTGACTTCCCCACCAGACCCTTGAAACGGCACGTAAAGTGTTGAGGCCAGCTTGACATTTGTTAATTATAAAATTAGCATACGGGTTCCATGTTAACTTAGAGTCTAAAATTACGCCAAGGAATCTTATCTGTGCCTGGATAGGGAGAATTGAATTATTTATTTGGACTGTTACACGCGGAGTAACACGTTTTCTGGAAAAAACGATAACATTACTTTTGGACGGAGAAATTTCTAAGCCGTGATTCATTAACCAGATGTCAAGGTTTTTCATGCAAATGTTAATCACTTCCTCCAGAATAGTAATAATTCGTCCTGAAATATATATAAAAAGATCATCTGCATACTGAAGTATTTTACAAGATGGATGCATACTCCGATGCAGGTCAAAGGTATATATATTAAAAAGGATAGGACTAAGGACGGAGCCCTGAGGCAAACCCTTGTTTACTATTCTTTCCAGCGGAGGAGAATCCAGCACCTGGATTTGAATTTTCCTGGTAAGAAGGAGGTTAATTATAAAACTGGAAAGCTTACGAGGGATGCCAATTTTTAATAATTTACTAAATAAAACATCTAATAAAACATTGTCAAAAGCTCCGCACACATCAAGGCAAACACCGACAAGAAATTCATTATCAGCCAGGGCCAACTGGATATCAGAAGTCAGGATGGACACACTTTCGATCGTACTTTTTCGTTTTCGAAATCCAAACTGAGAGCTGGAAAGAATTTTTTCATTTTCTACATACCAGTCTAGGCGTCTTTTGATCATATGTTCAGCTATTTTAATTAAGGAAGATGACAAAGCAATAGGTCTGTAAGAAAGTCCAGAGTTAGGGTCTTTCTGGGGTTTCAGAATGGGAACAATTATTTGTGTTTTCCAGGATGATGGAATTTTGCCGGAGTCAAAGATCAGATTTATAACTGAAAGAAAATAGTTTAGTGTGGTAACATCGCAGTTTTTAATAAAGCTATATGGAATTCCATCTACACCAGGGGATGAGTCTGTGAGATCGTTTAAGACCTCCCTAAGCTCTGTTAAATTGAAGTGGGTGTCCATCCAACCCCGTGTTTTAAATGAGTACGTGAATTCTGTTTCATTCCAATTACTCGCAGTTTGTGGAGCTAGTTTATCAGCAAATTCCTTCACCCACTCCGAAGAGAGTGGCCGAGTCACCGTTGGGATGTGAGACCCCTTAAATCGACGAATTGAATTCCAAACTACTGAAAGAGGAACTTCGGGAGATAACGATGAGCAAAATTTTTTCCAGCCTTGACGTTTTTTGTTTTTTAGAAGACGTTTGGTTTTAGCTTCAATCTGTTTATACTGAAGGAAATTCTCCATATTCATATTTGTTGAATAAATTTTCGCATATTTTTTCCTCATATCTACTGCATCTGAGCATTCAATGTCCCACCAAGGAGCTGGGGGAGGTTTCCCTTTGTTACGTGTCGTTTTAATGGGGATAAATTTTTCTGCGGCCGTAATGACTGCAGACACCAATAAATCGTAACATTCCGCAACATTTTCTGTAGTTGGAGAGGGTAGACTTTGCACGGAGAACTTTGCATGATTTGAATAATCATTCCAGTTGGCATTGGCAGTTAAGAACTTCGGTTTTCGACTACTGCACTTGACATTTTTGTTGGGGTGATAAATATTTGAGAATTCTATGAGGATAGGGTAATGATCACTCCCATGCGGGTCATCCAAAACCTCCCATAACAGGGATGCGGCTATGCTGGAATTGCAAATAGTAAGATCAACCATGCTGGGTCGTTGACCAGGTACCTGAAGACGCGTAGGAGAGCCATCATTGATGATACAAAAATCTAGTTCATCGAGTAGATCAACAATATCTCTGCCCATTCTGTCACAATTGTGAGCTCCCCATAATCCGTGATGGGCATTAAAATCTCCCAGAATAAGAGAAGGGGGATTGACCTTTGAAAACATTGCTTTCAGAACTGATTTTGAAGGTTTGTTAGATGGTGATATATACAAAGAAATGATTGTAGTGTCAAAAACCTTTGCGGCCGTCACTTGAAAAGGACAACCAATTGGTTTTACATCTACTGGGGTGAAGGGTAATGATTTTTTAATGAAAAGGGCGGAGCCGCCCTTCCCATCTTGACGGTCGTCTCGAAGACAGTGGTATCCCCTGACTCTGAAATCAGAATCCGGTTCCAGCCATGTCTCCGAGACGGCAGCCACTGCAATAGAGTTCGAATTTAATATATTTGAAAATTCTTCAGTTTTGTTTTTAATACTATGACAATTCCACTGAAGAATCCTCATCAGAGGAGCCATTTCTGGTTGAGTTAATAATATTGGTAATTTGTTTAGCAACGTGGGACGGTATTTGGATGTTGTTTTTATTTAAAGTTTGTAAAATATGTAAAAATGAGGTGATTAGTGTAGCGTTAAGGTCTATATTATAATTGTGTTCTTTACTAGATGACTTTGGGTAAGCATTGAAATTTGAACTGGAAGGGAGTTGTCCATTGGGGAACCACAGAAGGGATTCGTGATTGGCATTATTTTTTTTTGTTGGTAATCTAGGTGTCACGACCTTTTGAACGGTTTTTCTAAATGAAGAAGAAGTAGGTTGAGAAGTGGTGGAATTTTTTGAATTTTTGGAAGTTACTTCAGAATAAGATGGAATGGATTTGTTAAACATTCTTGATGCTTCCGCATAAGAAATGCTTTTCTCGGCCATTGTATGTTTTATATTGCGCTGTCTCGACAGTTCAGGGCAAGTTTTGCTAATGGACATGTGAGTTCCGGAGCAGTTTAAGCATTTATAATTTTCCTCGGTTTTATCACAGGAATCGCCACTATGAGACGAACTGCACTTGAAGCAACGAGGTTCAGATCTGCAGAGGTTCTTAGTGTGTCCAAATCTGCAGCACTTGTAGCACTGCACAGTTGGGAACACATAGAGCTCTACTGGAAGAGAGACGTTAAACATGCTAACATTTTGCGGAAGATCTTTGCTGTCAAAGGTTAAAACAACGGATTGGGAGGGTCTCCATTCTACAGAGTTTCCCGTATTAAATCTGTAATTTAGACGTCGCGCTTTTAATACTTTTCCGAAACCCTGGGGAACAGTAATATTATCCAAGATATCCTCTATCGACCAGTGCGGTGGAATTCCTTTTGTGACACCTAGCCTTGTTACCTGATATGTAGGAATGAAAACGTTATACGAGTTTTTTTTGGCAACATCAGATTTAACAAAGCTATTGGCCTCAGCCGCTGTCCTGAATTCGACAGAAAGACGGTTGCGGCCAACCGACTTAACTCCATTCCAGACAGGGTGGATTTTATTTTTAAACATAAAATGTCCAAAGTCAACATCATATAAATTGGATTGTTTTCCATCATTTGACATTTTAGTTACGTGTGTTATATATGGTGGTCTATCAAGATTATTGTATAAACGCGACATATTTAAAGGTGTAGTGGTTTCTGATGGGGCGAGTGTGGTGGAAGGACTAATTGGACTAATTGGGTGAATTGAAGTCGAGGAAGAAGTGGACGGAGATGGAATTACATCCTGTTGTTCAGGTAAAACAGAAGAATTGTTTTGAAGGGAGTCATTTTTTTTTTGAGTGGAAGGTATTTTGCGATGCATCTGTTCAAAATCTGTTGTACAGGTATGAGCTGATTTAGCGATTTTCCTTTTTTTAGATGTAATCAATACGAAGTCAGAAGCTTCCGGAATATTAACCGCGATCATTTTTTTCGTAACACCCGAGGATTCAGATAGTAAACCATCATCTGGGGGGTCAGGAGGTTTTTCTTGATCCATTTTCTAAAAAATTTAAATGATGCTAACCAAAAAAAAAAAAAAAAACTTACCTGAATTGCTTCGAGAAACTAATTATACAACACTTACTTACTTACTGTAAAAATCAAATATACAAGTTAAAACTATATTACACCAATTTACAATACTATTTTAAAGCTATTATCTGTTAAAAATGATTAATTTTGTAAAGAGGAGTGAAATGACACTGGCACAGTTGACGGTAGCCTTTGTTTTTTCGTTCTTTATGTTCGAAACACTCGGGATAACACTTAAATTCAGTTATTAGGTTTTACGAGCACTTTCATGGGCTGTGTAGATAGATATTAATAATTATTCAATGAGCTGTTTTAAAATGTGGGAGTTGATTTTTTAGAATTTATTAAAAAAGTTAAATAGCCTGCGAATAAATTTTAAAAGGTTTTTTGCTGCCGAAGGCTGTAGGTTATAAGTTATTAATTTAAGGGTTATTTTTTAATCAAGCAATGTGTAATGTAGGCATGGTCAACATATTTCCGCTTTGCAATAAATTACAATAATTATTAGAAATAATCATGTCTATATCTATATAATATTATAAAGAGGAAAGACTTGATTGTTTGTTTGTTTGCATTGAATAGGCTCCGAAACTAAAGAATCGATTTTAAAAATTCTTTCACCAATAGAAAGTTACATTATCAGCGAGTAACATAGGCTGTATATAAAGGTAAGCTCTGGCGTTATAAAATTTGTATAAATGAAAATGTGTGTATTTCATATATTTTTGCAGGAGGCAGGAAAGGTAGGGGGAAGGTGGGGTTCGTGGAGAGGGAAGAGACGATGGAGGGGGAAGGCGGGGAAGTTGGAACGGAACGGAGATGCGTGGGAAAGGATAAGAAGGGAGGGTCAATTTATTTCTTTGAATGGCATAGCAACGCATGCCAGGAACCAGCTAGTACAATTTTAAAAATAATGTATTTTTGCTTGCTTGCACTTATGCATGTTGTTTATGTATTGCTTTATTAAGCAAAGAAAATGTTTGAAACTTTCAAAATGCCTTCTTTTCACCCTCCCGAAAGTTTCTGGATTATTACAACCACATGACAATACATCTGAAAAGTTTTTTTTTCAATACAAAAACTCTTACGAAACTATCGAAAGTTTCGTTTACAATCAATACTTAACAAGTTGTTCCTTTCTATTAATACTCGCTTTTGTAATGTTATATTGTTTTAAATCAACAAATAAATAGAATTCCAATACCTAAAGCTACAAACTATTGTACCATCAACAAAACAACATCTAACATATGTAACGATATGATCTTACGTGGTAAACCTAAGCTTTAAATAGATTATCAGTGGGCGAAATACATTTTATGTGTAAGGGATGTCAATAAAACGACAACACTTGAAATAAAAACTTCAACCTCGAAAGCCGAAGCAATGCGTAAGGTTTTAGGTAACGACCGTGTTACCCCTTTTTAAATGGGGTTTTGGAGAGATGCTGGTTCTGATTTATTGGGCGATTTTATAAATAAAACCTACTCTCTTAACCCACACACCCACGCACGCTCCTTGGATAAACTTTTTGACCGAGATCACAGATGAAAACCTGGCAAAGGCAAATAAAAAGCAAAATATTTGATAAACATGCATTTAAATCAAATTTATTTGTTCTAGTGAAACTCTAAGAATCGCTTTAGTCAGAGACCTCCACTCATTCAGAAGTATTTCTTAAATGTTTTATTTTTATTTTAACTTTATGAGTAAAACCTCAAATTGTAATATTTAATTAAATAAAGACAATATAAGCAAAACTTAATCTAAAATCTGAAAACAGAAAAATCAGAAAAAGATGTTGACACCTCTGAGACTCGAACCCAGGACCTCTCGCTTTCCGGGCAAACGCGCTACCACTGCGCCAAGGTGTCGATATCCAATTCGTTATCCAAAACATTATCTTCATTTTCTTAACGCATATTTTATTGGCTGCTATCTTTATATGTCATTGCAAGATTCAAACCGGAAAGCGAGAGGTCCTGGGTTCGAGTCCCAGAGGTGCCAATTTTTTTTTTTTTTTTTTTTCTGTTTTCAGATTTTCGATTGAGTTTCGCTTATATTGTCTTCATTTAATTAAATTTCTTAAATGACTTATGACCGTTTTTTTTACAAAAATTGACCAATTCAAACATTTGAAAGTGAAAATTCAGGGTCCATTAAAGTTCTGTTGTCATTTCAGTTAAATGAAACAATTGGATAAAAATAATCAAATAACAGAACGTAAATATAACCTTTACAGAACTAGAATGTCGAATTGTTCAAATTCTTTGATATAACTGGCCCTTAGAATAAGAACATACTCACTTTTAATCCATTACATTTCCAATTTCAGAATAAGATCATCTATGCTTTAAAATTTGCGTTTTCATATTGATTTTTGGGGTAATAAGTCGTGTTTCAATTCCAGTGTCCATCATCAGGGCAGATGTAGGCAGGAGAGAGCCCAAAAAATTTCAGTAGCGGACTTCGGAGTGAAATTAAGCACCTTGCTGTGGAACCAGTTCTTTAACTACTAAACAGCCGGGGTTCTCTCTCCCTTGGAAAAAATGGATCCCCCTAAACCGCATCCGGTGCGGTTACAGCCGGTATATGATGCACGCGGGGCCCAAAGGATTCTGAGTATTGTGCACGTAGACATATTCTAAAAAAAGAATCTTAAAAAAATGTCCCATTCATCAGTTTCTCGGAGGCACACACAGGGTGATTTATTTATCACAAGGGACTAATTTGACTTACTTTGACCACTGATTCCTGATATTATTTGGAAGAAAAAAAATTGTCTCCGGTGACATATTAGATTTTTTTGTTTGTGCTCAAGATAAAACTTAAAAAATCAGTGGGCATTGGACAGATAGGATCAAGATAAGGGGTTAGGCGGTTACTGAATGACTAATATATATATATATTTTTTTTTAATTGGGTTTGAAGAAGAAAAATTGAAAAAAAAACTCTAAGGAAGAATCCGGAGACGAAAATTTCACTTACATTTTTTACTCATAAATAAATAAATAATATCAGAAATCTCTGGACAGAGTACGTAGTACGTTTCTTAACACCCTGTATATGGTGAAACAAGAAATTCCCGATGCCGTCAACTAGCTTCTTGACCTCAGCATCCCACTTTGAATAAAATATTAAAATAATTTTAAACTTTTTTCCATTTAATTTATTTATAACCATAACCGGGTGTAGCTTGAAGATGGCTTTGGTGACAAGCCGAAACCAGTTACGTTTTTTTTTTTAAAGAGAAAGACAAACACCGACCGGGTTACGAATAACCCGACAATATTTGAAATTCTCCTATTACCACCACAAAAAGCTGAAAATGTTGCTTGTTTCTTGATGGAGGACTTAGCCAGCCGAGGAATCGAACACGCTACGCCCGGGGACACAACGAGATACGAACTCAGTCACTAACCGGTCACAAATAAATTAAGTGGAAAAAGGTTTAATTTTTTTATATATACATTTTTGTAATCGAATTCCACCACGAATTATCAGTATCGAAAAACGAAATATTAAAAAATTAATATACATTTATGTTTTTCCTTCTACACTTTCATTAGATCCACCCTGAATTAGGACATGACACAATTTCACTGACTCCAGATAGCATGTTTGCCTCAAGCGTTCTAACGAAACAACATTTTCATGGGTTTTCCATATTTTATCTATCCACCCTAAAGACTGCATCCCCACAAATATCTACTGTAAAATAAGAGGAGCTGATTTATTCTGTTTGCGTACAAAGGCCACACAAGCTGACATCGTAAACATTCGTCGTAAAACGCTCACGTGTATGTGACGTCAAAAACAGTCCGGTCAAAGTAAATATTTTCCACAAATTTGAGTTATGTTGTTTCAGACTCTAATTTGCGCTGCTGACGTTTTCCTCAAAACCGGATAATGACCGTAAACACGGTGTACTTGAATAGTTTGACGTGGAGTTTGAATAGTTCATGAAATGAGGTGAAGTTGGGGAATCATTATTGGTTGATTAGGTTTGGGTGTTTGAAGTATAATTTGGTTGTCGTTGATGGAACATTGATTTCAGTTGATCGTAAATGAGAATTTCATTTTAAATCACTCTTATTTTTAAATACATCCATTTTAATTTCATTTTTGTTTGTTTGAACGAAGCGGAGTTTTGGAAGTGGAAATCAACCCACTTTCCGAAATCCAATCGAGCTGAAACTAGACAGATGTACTCCTTGTCGATGACAATGCATTCTATCAATTTTTGGTGGCAATCACGCAGTCACGCGAACGTTTATGCGTGTTTCTGAAATTTAAAGAAATTGAATCACTAAATATACCAACGCATAAATAAATAAATACCCACTCGGGGTTTGACCCAATTGGTAGCGCGGTTGATTCTCATCTTTGCGTTAGAAGGTTCAAACCTCAATAAAACCAAATTATAATATATTTTTTTTTAATTTAAAAATAAACTTCTTACTGCGGAAAAAAACTTTTTTTCAAACACAGCTTATTTATTTTGTGACACCATTTTAATTCAAAATTAATAGATTTCTTTGCTTAGCCATTTTTATAAAAGTGGTTAAAACAAAGAAATCTATTTATTTTGAAAATTAAAATTGTTTGTTGTTATTTTTGAAAGATTATGATTTGACGGTATTGCTAGGTGGCATGGGCAGAATGTTTGGAAACCTAAGTGACAATCCGGCGCGATTGTGTGGAGTGTGCAGTATAAAACGCATCGAAAAATTATACAAAAACACTACTATCTATGTGCTAAACACATGAAAACGATTTTTTAAATATTTACAGAAGTTGTAAAAGATTTAAACAATAATTATAAAATTCATGTGCTACGGGCTTAGGTTCTCTGGAAAAAATATTTAAATTTGATATTATTTATCGAAATGACTTTCTGAAGATGAGTTTTGATTTTCGCAGTTAGGTGCAAAAATTTTTCAGCAACTCGGATTTGCTTTGAATTTAAGAATCATTTTCAAAATTGGAACTCTTTAATATAACAAATTTAGAAAAGACATGAAGCGAAAAAGTAGGGTCAACGTTTTTTACCTCCAATTGACCTCCAATGCTTCCAACGCTCCAACGAATTCGTTATTCGCGCACCGCTTATCGCTTTCTAATAACTGATCAAGTTTCAACTAGATTTTAGTAGGCAATAGTGCCTCTAATTTTATAGCTCTTTGCCCCATCTATAATATTATAATTTAACATATTTAATTATCTTTTCAAATTTGAAATAATAATATCCCGTGATTTTTCACGGGTCTGCGCGTTTAACATTGGTAAAACGGGGCAAAAATAGAGCAAGATTGTTTGAGAGGTTTGAGAATATGTGGAAGTAAAAATTGGAAAGGTCTTCAAATATTGAAGCAAGAAGTGTTCTCCGTGGAGAGTAAAGGGGATTGGAAAATAATAGGTTCGAGGAATCATTATTTCTATTAAAAGATCTCCGTGAAGTTG
Source organism: Glyphotaelius pellucidus (assembly GCA_936435175.1). NCBI lineage: Eukaryota > Metazoa > Arthropoda > Insecta > Trichoptera > Limnephilidae > Glyphotaelius > Glyphotaelius pellucidus. The sequence goes on along the minus strand of OW386553.1, from coordinate 1,850,255 downwards.
TGCTAGCGGATTCCTAAGGGTTTCCGGAAATGTGTTGTTAAAAACGTTCACAAAATAGACAGGTTTCGCTTGTCACAAATATATAATTTATTTGTGAGAGAGACAAACAGCTTTTACATTAAATATAGATTCATACATATAAAATTAAATTAAGTTAAGCCAAAAAGGTATAATAATATAATAATTTGTATTTGTAGTGTTATAATAAAGCTGTGTTCTGACTTCGTATTGGAATGATTCTGATTGAAGTAAACCCAGTATTAACCTCGCTACGATACTCAAATGTTTTTAAAACTAAAATAAAAAAATGGTTTGAATGAAGTTTGAACCTTCCTTCCCAGTGATCGGAATCAATCGCGCTACCAACCGGATCAAATCCCGAGTTGGTAAGACCGACACTTATTTCGTGCTTTAATTTTCTCGAATTTTAGAAACATGCTTAGTCATCGACAAATGGTCTATCTGCGGAGGTTCAGTTTGATCAAATGTAGGACAATAGGTTGATTTCCAATTCCAAGATTCCACTTCACTCATTCATTCACTCAATTAAGAAAACAAAAGTGAAATTCAAACAGATGTATTTAAAAAGCAATGTCTTATGCGAAAGCAAAATTCTTACATTCACCAGGGTTACCCTGAGAGTATGAAAAAACGAAAACACTCTGGAACGTGTCTCAAGTACGTTATATAATATTTTTTAATCTAATTAGTTCTGAAAAATCACAAATCAATCCAATCAAATTTACATTAGCACGCCGGGATTTGTTTCATTCATATTGGAAAGCCTGACCCTCGAGCATAGAAGCTTTCAAATGTAACGCTACCAAAAGTATTCTTGGCACAGGAAAGGTGAGAAATTTTCGCTGACTCTGTCGCTGTCAATTCCGTGTATAATGTTATATCAAATGTGTTTTATCATTGTGGTGTGGTCATTGTTAACTTTTAAATTGTGGGTGGGATTTACGGAGCCCCCTTGTTCAACCGTGTCGAAACCGATCAAATTCATCATGAGTTTGCGAGTTTGTGGTGATTATATGATTAAACCAGCGAAATCGAAGTGAAAGAAGGAATAAATAAGGTAAGTCGCATCCCTGTCTTTCCCCATGCTTTCCGCCTTGCGGGTAAGTAAACTCATGTGGTAAGTAAATTGACAGTAATTCACATGGGAGTCATTTTTCAGAACCAAGGATGAAAGTTTTGGAGTTTCGTTTATCTTTTTAACATATTTATAATTGGCCGAATGTACCGATTTTTTCTCAAAACACTTGTAGACACTTGTTCGATATTATCTTTGAAGAAAAGTTTAAAAAATATAATAATATCTGCTGAAAATAAGTGATTTTCTGTTTTAATTTACTAATTGTGAACGTTTTTGTGAATGTAAATATGATATAAGAGTAGCGGGCGCTGAGCCAGTGAGACTACGGCATCCCCGTACGTTGTGTGGAAAAAGTAATGGGGAGGGGATGTAAATGAAAGAGAACTTCGGGACGTACCTGCCTACCCAGATCGACTCACCAAATACGGCCAAAGTCTTTTCAAGCAGTAGTAGATGAAAACAGAGTGTATTCGTAATTGTTTTTTTAATTTTTTTTTATACGAATACCGGACAAGAGTCCCAACTGCTCTCATATGGAGCCAATGAGACTATGGCATCCCCAATTGGGATATGTTTTGAGTCTGAAGGTAGTGGGGAGAAGGAGATGGGGAAGAGGAAGGTGGAGAAGTACCTGGCTATTCAGATCTGGTTACCAAACACGTCTAAAGCCATTTCAAGCAACGTTTCAATTCTGCATGGAGGTATCACACCAGGGCGATACTAAGAGTATCTTCCACTGGAACGTGTCGCAAATATACTATATTTTATTTTAAGTGAATGAATTGCGTCAAATAAATCAAATAAAATTTATTTGCCACGCCGGGATTCAATCCCGCGGCCTTCGGATTGTGAGGCAAGAACCTTACCGCTCGACCACGCCGGCCGTCAAATGTAAGTATAAACTGAAATAAAATGTAAGGACTGTGTTTTTTCTTACAGAAACAAGAATACTGCGCCTTTATTAACTAAAAGCAGTTAAATTGCGATAACATCAAAACAAAATGATATTTTTTTTTATACAAAAAAAGTTTAATTATTTTTTTTTTGCTAAAACATAAACAAATTCGATACTTAATAATTTCCCATACTCAACACATTTTTGAAAATTTTGGTAATTACTGTGTTTTAGTTACGACGGTAGTGTACTCCCACAACAAAAATTATTAAAAATAAGAATTGCACACGTTCATGTCACACGAGTTTTCATTTTAGAAATACAGGTTTAATTTGCTTGTGTTATAAAACCACGTGCAGAGAGTTTGTACTGATGAGATTGCACCGAGGTTTATAATTTACAAATACACCTGACGTAGCGAAGCAGGAATTCACTCGATCGGAAAACTGTCGAGAGTGCAACGTTTGAAATGTGAAAAAACGAATGATTGGAACCGGATTGCAGGGAAACTCATTTCAGAAGGGGAAACCGATTGAAAACTCTACGCAGACTATCTTCGTTCAAATGTGATTAAACGAACACGACACAATTGTACCACCCCAGCCAGGAGCACTCCAGTCCCGGTGACACTGATTTGATGTTGGAACACTTGTTCTGAGGTTGGGAAGGAGGTTGGAGTTTAATCGACTGATACACACGGCATGAGCCATTATTGGAATGTAGGATGGACAGGAATAAATTGAGCATTTCTCGCCTTTCGCTTATTTTTGCTTCCAATTTCTTCCTGCTTCCCGCTTCCGCGTATAGTTTATTTAATGTTGCTTCCCTCTGTATCTTCCTTTCAGCAATCAAGCACAAGCAGTTCGTGAAACGAAAAGCAAAATCCTGTGGAGAAAAATATATGTTATGTGTTTTGGGTCGGGACAAATGTTTTCATTTTAGAAATCTAGGACTTAGTAATCTAATCTAAAAAAGTTCGGTCTCGATACCTCCGTGGTATTGCATTTATCTCAAAGCATACACAATGAAGGCCGTATGCTGTACTTTTGTAACTATTTCGTCATACCAATTATTTTAAAAAGTTTGTGAAGAAGTTCGGTCCAATGTAGATGTTCAATATGATAGGGTTGATCATGCGACTATATTTATTACGCCCTATCTTGATTAAAGCAAAGAGGGAAGAAAGGATACAAAAATCTCTTATGATTAATGCAAAGATCATTTATGAAAAAATGGACAGAAATTTCTTTAATGCCTATCATAGAAATAGTTCAAATTTACACAACGTGGCTTTAAGTGGCTATTCTTAGGAATTCCAATTTTAACTTATAAAAATAGTGATACATTTTGAGTTGGCGTGGCTTTAAGTGGCTATTCTTAGGAATTCCAATTTTAACTTATAAAAATAGTGATACATTTTGAGTGCTGTTGGGCATAATTATGCATTTATTTAATTTCTTAATAAACGGTACTAAAATTTGGAAAAAATAATTATTCGATTAAAACCACAATGAAGCCTAATCCACCCCTAAATTTCACCCTTTAAAATAATTCAGGTCTGAATGAAGTAAATACTACTTAACTCAAATGTCAAGAGATTTTTACTATATTTAAATATACATTGTTAATGTCACTCAAATAAAGTAATTGTGTTTTAATTCTGTTCTCTTCCCCTCCCGCGTTCCCTTCCTCCCTTCTCCGAGTCCCTTCGCCCTCCCGCCTTCCCTCCCTGCCGCTAAACTATATGAAATACACTCCCTTTTCAAAAAACTTGTGCGCTATCTGTAGTAATTTTTTTATAAAAATTTCACAACGCCAGAGCCCACCGTATATATAGAAACTAGAATATTATATATAGAAACCTTCACGGGTGTGCGCACAACAACTCACCAAAGTTTCATGGTAATCGAATGAATGGTGAAGGAAATAATTTCATTACGCCAGAGCTCACCGATATACATAGAAACCTTCGCAGGTATGCGTACAACAAATCGTCAAAGTTTCATCATAATTCGATGAATGGTTTGGTAACGCATAAGGGACAAACAAATAAACAAATCATTTTACATACTAAGATTTTCACATCAGTCGCTTACGCCTATTAATTACAATAAGTGTTTTTAATATTAGCGCGCTCACCCCACTCGTGTTTATTTTTGTCCCTTTCAAACGGTATACAGTTATCTGCTTCTTATTTACAACAGAGCCTTAAACAGAATAAAGCTGACAAAGTTCCACTGGCTCCAGCAGTTGGAGCTTTTTTAAGGCGATAACAAAAGAATACATTCGGACAAAGTTCAAGCTCTGTAGAAAATTGGGAATGTAAAGCTTGTTCCGTACGAGGCTTAAAGTTCGCATGGAGAGAGTGGGATTTGTCTCAAACGAGATTTGTAGGAAGTTTTACTCATCCAAGACTGGATCCTAAAACTCCAGTGTAGTAATAATGTTCAGATGTTATCTCATACCCGACTTTATAATTCAAAGAGATTTGATGCGGACAAGGTAAAATATTGGCCGGGTTTAAAGAGATTACAATATTTGAACATTACGAATTGGAGTCAAGACTTGGAACAAAATTGAAAATATCGATTAGGGATAAAAATAAGCTTTTTCAAATTCCGCAGAAACGTGCAATGACGTTTTAAATTAGTCTAGAGTCGCCATTGCCTCACAAACTCAAGATAGAATATGGAAAGAAACAATCTTACGCTTTCGGTAAATTCTTAATTCAAAAGTTATTCGTGTACGATGAGACAATCAAAGAATGTGTGTGTAGGACCTACATAGATACAGGACCGGGCGGCGTTTTCATATTGCACCGAATACTATACTCTACATCACGGGTGTGAATGAGTTGCCAAGATACACTTACTCGCTTACACTAAGACGAATACGGAATACTGTATGAGACGACCTACCATCCTAGGTTGTCCTCCTTATACTAATTTGTTGCTACGTTTGCTATCTCACTTTCTCTAACGATGCTAAAAATCTTCGGGGAATAATTGTATTTTTTAATAATAATAAATAATTTACGAATGAAATGTTATTCCTTGACTTTGGCTGATGTTTGCTGTAAAATGGAAACGTTTTCCCATCCACACACGGGGGCATTTTGGGCTTTCTTAATGAAATTCACTTACACGGCGCGTGGCACTTGAGTACTAAAACTACGAAATCGAGTACAACACAATTGCCTTGTCTTCATTGCCACTTTTACCCCTTTGAGATTTACGCGCGTCGTTGGCTATATGTATATTTGCGATTTTTCTACCACGCATCATTGGATACATGTATGATATTAATAAGAACTTTATTTTATTCAATGTGTTGGGTTCCACGTCTTGATATGACCGGCCATTTAGGGGCGATATTTCAATTACTGTTTAAGCTCTGCTTGAAAGATATTTAAGTTCATCCTGCTCTGCGGTACAATTCTGACAAGATAAAACCTACTGATAAAATTTCTCAGGGTGTTGAAATGCCAACGCTTCAGTCTGAGATCAGAAATTGTCCTCGAAAAGTATGAGTCATTATTCAAATAGCTGATACACTAAAGTGCAGTTTTTCGCAGAATTTGAAATGTCACATTGTCATCAAAGGTTCCAGACAAACGCCGATTGTAGATATGATTCAGCCTTTGAACAAAATGTAACTATCTGACAAGCTTAACAACATGATAGTTGTACCATGCTGTTGATCTAAATTCGTTCAAAAACTGAAAAAGACTTCCGGCCGTAGTTCCTAACTTTTCGATCGATCAATCTGAGTCTCCGATCAGTTAAGTGATTTGTTTAGTGATGCTCGATTCGCCTGTTAGTTGGACAGTTGCATTGGGAAGAGCGTTTTTGGTAATTTAAGGAGTGTTGAGTTAAAATTTCGGCTCAACAGTTAATCAGTAGGATCGGCAACAATGGCCGTTAGAATTGGCATTAAACAGAAACCTTTCAACTGTCAAAAAACATCTGACATAAATTTCAATTAAAATGGCCATAATACAGATTCCAAGTACTCTGTCACCATCCATAAAAAAGTTTACCCAAGAAACTCGGTAATGGGAGCCATAAAGGTTCTTGCTTTAAACAGACTAGTGGAATTCCACAGATATCGAGCCACTTCTGCCATACCATGTCCTTGAGGAAAACCGAAGCCTTTGTAGAATAGGAACTGTGGAATGTGGAAAATTATTAACAGTGGAAATATGGCCAGAATGGTTTATCGTATAACGTTAATGCCTTGAGGGCAGTTGGCGTACATCTTAATTATTATAAAGCAGAGATCAAGCAATAACAACAATCAAACGCTGAGTTTTGCCGTCATAAAAATTCCACAGCTTCTTCTGTCTGGAATTTCTAGATCAACGCAACTATCTTTAGCTCATGAAGTCATTTCCAGCATGAGCTATGATAGAGCTTTGTAACATCGATTTAATTGTCAGAAATAAAGATAAGACGCCGTAATTCATATATTGTGAATATATCTATAGAGGCAGTGTTGATTGGATTTTTTTCACCTTACTTATTTTGTTTTTTTTTTTGTTGCGAATTAATGAGAATATGAAAACAAAATGTAGAAAAGTTTAAGTCATGCAACTAATCAATTAATAGTGGTTGGTGTGCAATACACAAGCAGCCATAAATAAATGAAAAGATATGATACAAGCACACACAATAAATATTTTTAAAACAAACAACTTGTTCAGCTGTGTGAGTATTATTACGAGTGACGGCCGTTTCGCATTTCATAGGCAAAAATCCTGAGTGAGCGCTGGGCCCGAGCTCACCCCAGACCACGCCCTACATAGAATTGATTATTTATTATATTTATTATTTTGTTTTTTCCTATTCTATGTTGGTAAGTACTTAGTTCTTTATTTAAAAAATCTGTTGTGTAAATACGTATAGTTATATGGGACGTGTGGTATTGCACTAATCTCCCCACATCCTGGAATAAAAAAGGCCAAACAGTTTGATAATGCCTTCGGAAGGCGAAACGGCTGTCAAGCGAAATAATATGTTATTTTGTAAATAAATTGTGTTTTTATTCAAAAATAATATCATTGAATATATAACAACATTTAACAAATTAAACCCAATAACAATAAACAAACAACGTGGTTTGACTTTCTAAACACATCTGTGTTGTTGAATTTCGAGGTTGTATGTTGTTGAATTTCGAAGTTGTTTCTTCAATGAATGCCAATCCTGGAAGAGGAAATTACCCCACTTTCCGACACCCGGTCGAGCTGAAACTAGACAGATACACTAGTTTTCGATGACAAAGCGTTCCCAACTTTTAGTGGCACTCACACACTCACGCTTAATTCTGAAATTGGCTACTATATGTAGTAGTTAAAAGTTCGAACGATTGCCGCGCCACCGCCGTAAGAGCTGAGTTTGTTCTGAAAAGACAAAAACTGCCGAATCGCGTCGCTTCCGTATCGCTGTCGCGTGCCCAGACGTGTCGACGAGTACCAGTCTGCCAGAAGAATTGGATATACTTACGGATAAAACACGGTCTTTACGAACTAAGAGATGGCGCAACCAGGTCGAAAATTGGAAGTATTATATTAAAAAAAAAACAATCGAGCGCAATGCAAACGCGGTAGAAGCGAAACTTCATCTAAACAATCTCAACCAATAGGAGCCTTGAAAAGTGGGATCATAATCAAAGCGGCCAATGAGCGAAGCTTGACGATTCGTAGGTACTGAAAGTAAGTAAGATTTCACTATATCTCGTTCTCAAAGGTTAAATCCTGTAGATGTATGTGTTTGTCTCTTTTTATTGCCATTTCCGTTTCATCCGAGTTTCAAACCACAACGGTGCTAAAAAAATTTCACTTCAAAAACTTAAATTAAATAAAAAAATTTACGGGATGGCTTTCTATACTCTCTCTTTGCTTTTCTCTCAACATATTATATTACAATTCCCATGATCAGGGGGTATAACTATGTATAGTTGGATAGTTGTGGTTGCAATTGGCTGTACTGCGACATATTCAATCCTAATTATAATGGGTTTCACCGGTTGTTATTGGGCGTATAGTTCAAAGCCGGTCACCAAGATTGAGTTGTAGTCCATCAACTCTATTAATTTAAACAATAGGTAATCAATCAGCCATTACTAATTACTGAAGCATCTACATTTCAATCATTCCTGTAATTAGGTGAGCTTAATTAATTATATATCGCTGCTCCCGTTACAACACCGCGTATCACAAAACATACGAATTTTAAAAATTTCTTTTAAACCATGCACGCGCCATGTTTTGAATTGACAAACAAAAATGTTTTGACCAATCACCACTCCTTTTAAACAGTTTTGCAACAAAATAATTGGTGCTTATCAATGATTTGCAGTAAATGTTTAGATAAAAGCTTTATTTAGAAATAAGAATAAAAATCTTATAATTTTTTAATGCTCTTGCAATTATTTTTGTTTTAATATTTGAAGAAAGTTGAATAAAATATTATATATAACTCGTTAAACCGCGAATGTCATCTAAAATTCATTCTGAGGACGGTCAAAGAATTCAAATCAATTGATTCGTTTAAATTGCTGTACACTGGGCTGGTGAGATCTAATTTAGAATATAATTCAACCATTTGGGCTCCATTATATAAGACACACCAACGAAAAATTGAAAGAGTACAGCATAAGTTCTTAAGATTTATTAATTATAAACTCGGATTACCTATCGAAGAACTAAATTATGTATATCTAATGGAATTACTCAATATAAGCGATTTAACGTCAAGGCATGTAGTGAGCGATTTAGTTTGCCTTTTTAATATAGCGAATGGCAGACTGGACGCCCTCGATTTAACTTGTAAAATTAATTTGAGAGTACCCACGCGTGATACCCGTTCTAATGCACTTTACTTTGTTACCAATTCTACTAATAATTATTTTGAAAACTCTCCAATACAAAGACTTCATATACTCGGAAATAAATATACTTCAATTGACGTTTATCGACATCAATGGATTTCTAAATTTAAACTCAGTATATCAGAACATTTAAAATAAAGCTATAAATATCATGCACTATATAGCACCTTTATCGATATATTATTGTAGCTATGTTTCGATAAACACGTACCAAATATGTATAACAAAGATTGCTAATTATAAACATAAATAATGACAATCTTATCTTATTTCTCTTTATAATTAAAATAACTATCTCACATTAATTTACGTGACCATATATTCTATTTTACCTGCTTTGTGTCATATCTAGTGTTATCTATGTTTTGTTTCTTATATCTTATGTTATCTTTATTTTTTTTCTTACAGTTATATTATGTTTATATTATATTTTGTTATTTCCTATACTTTACCAAAAACGTGTACTGCACTTTATGTAAAAGCCCTATGGGCGTTTAAATAAATAAATAAATAAAAAATAAAAAAAATAAAAAAATACCTAACTGGTGGAGGGTCTTTTTGATGAGGAGTGAACACGGGTCTTGTTGTAGAAGGGAGGAAACACAGAGGCCGGCAAATCGTTCCACAGTCGAGTTGTTGAACTCAAGAACGAGTCGCAGAAACGATCCGTTCTCATGTGACAAATGTTGGGTGCGTGTTTGGCGTGTTTCCGTCAGTTCACCGGTGCCGAGGAGATCAATGACCGATAGTACAAGGACAGTTTTCAAATTACAGTCGGAAACTTTGGTTTTATAAAGGTGTACATTTTCATTGTTTTGTGATAAACTTTTAAGTTTGATTACATAGCGTGGTGTTTTCTCTTTCTAATAGAGACACAATGATCTCTACAGAGTTGTTCTGAATAGCATGAGGGGTTAAAAATTAGCGTGAGGGGTTAAAAATCACCCTGATACAAGGTATTAAAAGAATACAAAATAAAATCTTTCGTTTTCTAAGTTTTGAAACGCCAATTTTGTTGAACTACAACGATCTTTTAAATGATATGAAGATGCTTAAATTGTCAGACCGTAGGATTTTCACTGATTTCAGCAGAATCGCTTGAATTGATAAGCATTAGGATTTCGACACGTAATACTAAATGCCAGGAGTACATAAATTCTGGAACTAACTACCATAATGTATTCCTCTTTGACCAGAATAGTAATGGAGGGAAATAATTATACCAAGCTAGTGGACATCTTCAATTTATCACTAAACAAATACAAAATTTTGTTACTAAGGCAGTTCAGCTGTGTTTAATTAATATTGTATATTTTTTACTATTTATATTTAAAAGTCCCTAAAAAGGGCTTTAATAAATAAATTAGTAAAAACTTGCAGAACTTGATGTTAAAAATTGTTAATAAAACATAAATAGTCCCAAAAGCGTTAAAACTTGTTAAATGTAAAGACTCTGCAAGATACCTTGTGCATATGTAAAAACAGATAATAACGTAGAAGCATGGTTTACACCACATCTACACCAAAGTGTTAGGTATTCTCAGTATCGCCACGAGACCACCGTACAAATTACAAACCGCCAGTTGCTTGAAAAAACTCTAACCGTGTTTAATTTCCCGACTCCTTCACCTCCCTATTCTCTCCAGCCTTGCAGTCAACCCCATTTGGGTATGACATAGTCCCACTGGCTTTATAGAAAACATGTATTTTTTAAATGTCGATAATTGAAATATTTTTACCAATTCCACTTAGCAAAGAAAATCAAGTTTTTTTGGACTCATTTTTTTTAATGTGAATACTGCACAAGAGTCCCTACTACTCCCGTCTGGAGCCAGTGAATCTATGGCATCTTCAATTATGGTGTGTTGTGAGGTTGAAGGTAGTGGGGAGAAAAAGGAGATTGGAGAAAGACTATTGACTGACTATTTAGATCTGGTCGCCAAATATGGCTAAAGCCATTTCTAGAGCCGTTTCAATTCTGAGTGGTAGTCTTATACCAGGGCGATTCTGAGAGCATCTTCCATTCTAGAACGTGCCGTAAATATACTATACATTAATTTTTAATTAATTAATTGTCAAATAACACAAATTCGTCAAATAAAATTTACTTGCGCACGGCGGGATTTGAACATGCGACCTTCAGATTGCTAGTCGAGAGCCTTACCCCTCGACCACGTGGCCTGTCGCGGACACGTGTCTGTTGGTTTATCGCTTCAGTGGTCCGTAATAATTAATCAGCTACGTTATAACACCGGTGGTTCAATAAGCTACCACGTGCCGACACGTGGAAATATGTGAGGTAGAACAATGAGGCAGGGATGAAACGTTAATGCCCGGCTTTTCATCAACTTAACTCAAAGCTCAGCTTAACATGATCACTCGTAAACTGAGCTTAACTGTAAGACAAGTATTGCAATTGTTACTTAGAGATAGACAATTAAGGGTTTCGTTGTCTGCAATTTTAAACAGGAACGGTAAAATGCATTTAACAAATATATTATGCAGTTAACAAAATTTTTGATACGGCTGACAATTTTCCGTGTCAATTTGAGAAATATAATAAACGTTATTTTAAAGGTATGTTTTTAGGTTTTCACGGCCAAAAAGTATTTTTGTTATTGTTTTTGGGGTGTTATGCCGTGTTTCGCTACCTCCTTCTTTAGCCAACGTTTCGGACAGCGTTACAGTGTCCATCATCAGAGGTCATCTGCCCTGATGATGGACACTGTAACGCTGTCCGAAACGTTGGCTAAAGAAGGAGGTAGCGAAACACGGCATAACACCCCAAAAACAATAACAAAAAAAAAGTTATTTTAAAGCTTTCAAAATATGTAATATTTAAAAATATTTACAAACCGTATAAAAACCCTAATCAATTAAATTGATTTTATATTAAAAAATAAAATCATAAATATTAATATGCACTCCATCGGTGCAACTTAAGTTTTAATCAAGAATTAAAAAAAAAAACCTTCATTTTAAGTACACGCTAAGTACTGCCAAATCAGTTTGTGGGCAGGTTAATTTCACAATTTATAACATTAAAGCACACATGTAACGAGAAACTATAATAAAGAAAATTGATACAGAATTACATTACATTATGAGGCATAATATACTTAGACAGATAGTAAAAAGGCATAAGATACGTTGATTAGATAGATTATACAGATAGATAGATCCCACCAGTGCCGTTAACAGCCTTTTCTGCGCCCTGTGCGAGCTTCTATAACTGCGCCCTATTTAAGTGGACCCTTGGCCTTATTATTATACCACTTATTATGCCACCCACTGTGTCTCACTCACTAAAACTCAAACGCAAATTCACTTGTGCAAATGCGTTGCCCACCCTGATACTTAAGATTTAATTTTTGGGCCACTTTGGTCTTCATACTTCTATAATAAAACTAGCTGACCCGCAAACGTTGTTTTGCCTGATTACTTTTAAAATTTTGATTGAAATACTAATACCGCTATTTAAAAATAGGGGTTGATGGTAGAAGTGTGAAAATTTAGGGCTGTATGTATTTTTATCGCCTCAACATAAAAAATAAAAATAAAAAAAATTGTGAAAAAATGAAAAATAAAAATTCGGGGTGGACCACCCTTAACTTTTAGGGGTATGAAAAATAGATGTTGGCCGATTCTCAGACCTACCCAATAAGCACACAAAATTTCATAAAAATCGGTCTAGCCGTTTTGGAGGAGTATGATAACTAACACTGTGACACGAGAATTTTATATATTAGAACATGGGTCGGCAAACTGCGGCCCGCGGGCCGCATGCGGCCCGCGATGCGTCTTGGTGCGGCCCGCGAGATTCTCGCCACAATGCATGTGACGGACGACATCATACACAACAAAGTGAAAAAGTAGCAAGAAAACGAGCGGAAGGATAGCGATACAACTTCAAATTGAGTTTGAAAACCGGTTTGCTGATTTCAAAAAGATCTCAAGCAAGATGGAGATTTTCGAAAACCCTTTACCGGTGGATATATCGATAATGTACCACGAGTTGCAAATCAACGTGATAGATTTACCTTCTGAAAACTACAAGGAGTTAAAAGGCATACTACCAAACATAATCATTATTTGCTCAGCAAATAATGACTATGTTTGGTAGCGCTATTTGTGAGCAAACTGAAATTGAACTTTTCAATTCTGAATTATCGAAAAACCAACACTGTTCTTGGTTATCGGATTCAAATTTAGACGCATTATTTTGCGGCTCTATTTCAAAAATGCAAGCCAATATAAAAACAATTTGCAACCCAAATGCAACCACAAAAGTCTCATTGATTTTATTAACTACAATAAATGAAGTAAAAATATACAAAATCGTTTTAAGCTTAAATTTTTTTTTTACATTAGCTCAAGGCCTATGTCATCTTTGGGAATGGGAGGTGGAGCTGGACTAGCAGCTACAACCACCGCTCCACTCCTGTAGCTGTAAGGTCCGCAGCACCTTCTGTTCAGGCAGCAGCTCCTCATCTCAGTGGCTGTCGAAGCCCATCGCGCCTCGCTGCCACTGAACGCCATCCGCCCCACAAGGATTACCTGCCGATGGCTCCACCTATCGAGTCACCGACGTTACCTCCGCAACTCATCGCGTCGAGCAACGGCCTGGAAGACCAGGTCATTCTCCACCGCCACGGTGTCGAAAAACATGCTGGTGACCTGCAGGCCCGTGGCCTGCTCCACCACAGCGTCCTGACATCACCTATCAACATCACCTACGTGCACCTGCAATACCTCACTCTAAGGCACCTCTGCATACATCCTGCTACCCTCGCACCGACCTTAGATACGTAGTTCCTCAATAAACGACTCAACTCACAACTCAATCGAATGCCTTTCATTTCTATCACACTGCAGGCCCGTGGCCTGCTCCACCACAGCGTCCTGACATCACCCATCAACATCACCTACATGTACCTGCAATACCTTACTCTACGGCACCTCTGCATACATCCTGCTACCCTTGCACTAACCTTAGATACGTAGTTTCTCAATAAACGACTCAACTCACAACTCAATCAGATGCCTTTCATTTCTATCACCCGTCTCTATCGACACTGGAGTCCGTTTCCTTTTCACTGTAAAACACGATAAAACATGGTAAAACAGGGTAAAACATGGTAAATCACGATAAAACACCCTTCAAAATTTTGGCGTATTTTTCAGATGGTAAAAATATTTCCGCTTTACAATAAAATCCAAATAAATGGAATATTTCTGAACATTTTCCAAAACCAAAATTTGTTTTTGAAAGATGGTGAAATACGCTTCCAAATTTCACAATTCAAAGTAAACATATAATTTTTGAAATATAAAAATTTTGCTTGCAAACATAAAAAAGTTAAAAAAATGGCTCACCTCACGCTTTTTCTAACTAAAATTACTAATAACAAAAAAAAATAAAAACACATACATATGAATGATCAAAGTTTCAATTTTTTTTTTCAAATTGCGATTCAAAACTTTGGTTTCATAAAGGTTAACATTTTAATTTTTTTCGTTATTTTTTAGATTAGACTACAAAGCGTGGTATTTCGCCTTTTTAACACTGTTTAGAACATAATTCTCACTCTGATAGTAATGGAGTTACAGCGATTTATACGAGACGCATGTGAGCTGGGACAAATATGGTCTCCTGCCATTCAAAGGGTTAAACAATTTAAAAAAACGCAATCTCTTCTAACGGTAAAATACGGTAAAACATGGTAAAACAGGGTAAAACATGGTAAATCACGGCAAAACACGGTTAAACAATTTAAAAAAAACGCTATCTCTTCTTATGGTAAAATAGGTTAAGCACGGTAAAATACCGGTAATTGCGGTTACTCACGATAAAACACCTTTAAATACAGTTGTTACCCACGGTTAAACACAGTAAACATGGTAAAACACCTTTAAATACGGTTACCCAGAGTAAAACACAGTAAAACACAGTAAAACACGGTAAAACACGGTAAAACATGGTAAAACACGATAAAAGACGGTAAAACATGGTAAAACACCGTTCAATACGGTTACACGCGGTAAATCACGATAAAACAGGGTAAAACACGGTAAATCACGGTAAAACACGGTTAAAATTTTTTAATTAACGCAATCTCTTTTTACGGTAAAAAAAATATTAAAAACGGTAAAATACCGAAAATTGCGGCTACACACGGTAAAACACCATTAAATACACTTACCCATGGTTAATCAAAGTAAAACACGGTAAAGCAACGTTAAATGCGGTTGGACAAGGTTAAACTCGGTAAAATACGGTAAAACACGGTAAAATACGGTAAAGTACGGTAAAACCCGCTAAAACACGGTAAAACAACATTCAAAGAGTTTATTTCTTAAACTCGGTAAAATACGGTAAAACAACATTCAAAACGTTTACACACGGTAAAACATGGTAAAACAGGGTAAAATCCGGCAAATCATGGTAAAACACGGTTAAACAATTTAAATTAACGCAATCTCTTCTTACTGTAAAATACAATTGAACACGGTAAAATACTGAAAATTGCGGTTACACACGGTAAAACACCATTAAATACAGTTACCCACGGTTAAACATAGTAAAACACCGTTAAATGCGGTTACACAAGGTTAAACTCGGTAAAATACGGTAAAAAACGGTAAAATACGGTAAAACACGGTAAAACAACATTCAAAACGGTTACACACGGTAAAACATGGTAAAACAGGGTAAAACCCGTCAAATCACGGTAAAATATTTCGTCTACATTGTACATGAAATTTATATTTTTTATATCTAAGCTCCTATGTAAAATTGTTATTTCCTTCCACCTATGAATTGTATGTTCCTCCTATCCTAAAATGAGTTCTGTAACTCATCGGGATTGCCCTGGCAAGAAATAAAAAATAAAAAACAAAAACAAAAAAAACACGGTTAAACAATTTAAATTAACGCAATCTCTTCTTACTGTAAAATACGGTTTAACACGATTAAACACGGTTAAACAGTGTCAAACACACTGAACGATGTAAATCAACGTTTCTGGATAGGTAGCAAAGCTGGGCGCATACAGTAGACGCTGAAAAAAATAATTCTCTTCGGGAACTGTCCTGTCTTTGGGTTGTGGAGGGTCTTTTTAGGAAAGCAAAAAGAGGAAGTTCTGGGACGGAAAAATGTTTTTTTTATAGGTACGCTTCACAAGAGTTACAGCTGCTCAGTCTGGAGTCAGTGAGACTATGGCATCCCAAAGTGAGGTATGTTGAAATGCTGCAGGTAGTGGAGAGGTGAAAGAGGTGGGGTCGAGGAAGGTGGGGAAGTACCTGGCTATTCAGTTCTAGTCACCAAACCCGACTAAAGTTCATGAATAAAATCTATGAACTGTCTGTTTAAATATTTTTACGAACCTCAAAATTTGTGACATCTGTTCTTGATGCGATACGTCTGGCGAGCAATCAAAAATCATAGAGAAGTATTTCGCGGCACGAACCTCGTCTACGACTTGTTTTTTGAACCTGGAAGCGAGATTATCTATTAACTCGTTTTGAATATACGGCTTAAAATATGTAATATTGCCTTTATTAAGTGACTCGACGTGCGCTCTAAGTTCAGGATCAAATTTTGAAATCATATGCACGGCACTTAAGAATACTCCAGATCCTGCTTCTCCAATATGCTCATGAGAGCCTCTGAGAGGTAAATTATTTTCCGCGCAAAATAAAATTATGCTAGTAAACACTTTTAAAATATGTCTCCACTTTTTTGTTTCTTGATCAATAAGCCTTTAGTAAAGATGCATCTATGGTGGTCTTATTTTTGATTTGTAGTTCAAGCATTTTCCACTTAATAAATTTTTCTTTATGACATGCTGAGTTTTCGAGTTCAGGTATACGCGGACTTAAATGGCACCAATCGGTAAAACCTTTCTGTGCATCACCTGATGATACTGGCATGTAGGTACGTATGTGTTGGAATCGAGCACTAGTGGCGCAGCGGGGCCGGGAACTCATCAGGAGCAAAACAAAAAAATAATAGTCCTGCCTAGTCTGGCCATTTTCGCACCCCCCTAGAATCTACGCCCTGTGCCTGGGCACCGCCCTATTTACGGCAATGGATCCCACGCACTTTTTTATGCTCCGAAAGCGAGAACTTCTGCCTATCAGAATGCGCTATTAAACAGTGCAACTCAACAACTTAACAATTCTTTATTGAGCATCGACATCTTCAATGTCACCAACAGAGAGTTCAGTTACTATCTTTTGACATGCGTCACAGCATAATAAAACTGCCCACATGCACTTACTTTTTTTTTTTAAATTTTGTAATCTTTTCCATAATATTTTAGTGAATTACGGTTTTATGTAGAACCCGAAAAAAATATATATAACGCAGGTAATATTCTCATAGGCGTACACACCCTTACGGCATACAGCATACTTAAACACACACACTCACAGGCTTATGTATACATAAATAACATGAATACAATCAATGGATACTAAAATATATATTTTGTGCTTAAAAACAATATCAGCATAAAACATCTTGAGGTATTAACCATTTTTTCAGGTTTTTTTTCAGTTCTCTGTGGTTCAATATGATTCAAGTTTGTATGCATTGGCATCTTAAATGTAATAGAAAGAGTCAAGATAAGTGGATGTCCGTTACTCTTATTTATTTGTAATTTTTTGGAACGGACATACCTTCATTTAACTAAATCTTGCATTAAACTGGCGATGTGAAATCGGACGTAAGAGTATTATAGATTTTAGTTAAAAATAGAAGAAAGGCCCTCCGTAGTTTGCAAGCAAATTAAAATTAACTTGATGCTACTTAATATAGCCACTGGACTTCTTTTTTTGAAGAGGTAAATAATGTACAATTAATAATTAATTATTATAAGTTAGATTATATTAAAGTATGCAGCGGGGCATTTGGAAATTCTTTCAAAACTTTCAGTTCATGATGAAAATCCTCTGGTTGTTCATTATTATTATAATGTTGTCACATTTATCCACTGCATTATTCTTGTGCTTATACAAATTATACAGACCAATAGTTAAAAACCCGCTAAGCAGGTTCCTGCGGGTGGCTTTTGGTTCGGCTTCGCCCAATTAGTGTTGGTGACCATTATTTAGTAAATTCAGTAGGAATTGGTTAAAGAAATGGCCCGTTCCACGGATCCACTGTCATCCAGTGAAAGCTAGTCACCGGGACAAAGGATCAGTGACGTCATATATAATATATGGTCGCTTGATACATTATTTACAACTGAGCATAACCGTCAATCTTTCCATATCCAGAGAGATACTACAAATTCACAAATTCGTAGCAATTATACTTGCCTGGGGCATGTCCCCATGCGACCTGCTAACGGAAGTGGTGACATATTTTGACGAATTCTTGAATTTGAAGCCGAATTACAACGGTAGCTTTGTTTGAAGCTTCACGTTCACAGATGTGGCACGGCGCGTAGGGCGCAGCCGGGTTCTGAAATTCAACCACGCAGACGCTACCCTCTTAATGCTGTTCGATACAATGTCAATGTAAAAGTTTTAAATGGGAGTAAAAAAACCAACTAAGTTTCCTTTACGGAAACTAAAGAAATAACTCGTAAACTTTAATTTTTCGAACCTGAGTTTTGTATTAAAAAAATGAGCTAAACCACTATTTTTGGTGCTGACGGCCTCTGGAGCTTTTTAGCTTTCGAGCTGGACGATTTTTGGAGCTAAATCTAACTCTAAAGAACCTGAGTTGATAACACTGGAATACACCGTCAAGACGTGGACAAACCTCACCCCATCTACCCGGGCACTTTTGCTAAGTCATACAAACGAACAAAACGAGTGAACCACTTTGGCAGTGGTGTTGGTTATCCAATAAATGGTTTCTCGAGTGGCGGTACCTACACCCTCCTTCCAAATTGAAAATTGGAACTGATTTGTCGAGAATACCGTGTATTTCCTGGATTATATCTCCTTTAATATCTAAATCGCGGTTGAAGACTCAGATTTCACATGAGGTACATATTATACGATAGTTAGTCCTTGACGACTCTGGCACCAGTGAATGGGACGTTCTCAATTCCGTCCTTTTAGGTTTCTGGTCCCTAATCCCTCAAATAGGCTTCAGGAAGCTTTTGTGTGCCATATATTCAAATTACGAGGCAAAGTTTCACGGTTCCCATTCATGTCGTAGAGCTTTCAATTATCTACGTTTTCATTAGAATCTTACCAACTTACCGCTTCAAATGCCAATTCTGTTGAATTTCGGTTACAATACTAAGCTAAGCTCAATGGAAACAGCATATTTAACCAGCCAGTAACATTAAATCTCATTTGTATTTGGTACATTGCTAAAAATGATTACTTGGATCTATTATTTAATCTGATTAATAGTGCCACAATGATCCTGTATGTCGATTCTAAAATCTATATCACAAATTTCAATTGTAGGCTTGACACTTTATAGTCGACTCTTAGTTCAATGTTTGGATTTCCTGGGTTTCACGTATTCTTGAGAATTAATAGTGACTACCGTCTTCGGCACCGGTGCACAGTTGGGAACCACGCCAAACGCGCGTCCAACATTATATGGTTGACATTTTTGTCACATGGGTGGTTGCCAAATTGAACAGTGGGGCGCACTTGCGATTTGTGCGGGATCGGCAACTATGAACCATTAAAGTATCTGCGGGTCTTGTTCAATTTTTAGTTCACGTGAACTTTTTTCTATGTAAATATCTATTCTTGAAACGTCCTTGAATGATTAAACATACTAATTTGGACTGTCGGTGATATTGGTAAGTTGGTTGGTAATGTGAAATATTCCTGCGTAATGCGTCACAGTGCTTAGATGAATTAATGTGAAGACTTAGAAAACGCGCGTGGTTTCACATAGTTCCATGCCAACTGAGAATAAACTCAATTCAACACCTCCTTGAAAAGTCATTAAAAACTATGAAAAAAATAATTTTAAATTAGCCGATAACCCTAACCTAACGTTACATATTTAACCAATGTTTTATATGTATACATAGAGTTGTCCGGTCACCCTTTTTGATACACAGTATTTTTCGTTTTTTCCGTCTGGTGCGTACACGAATACATCATAAGGTTTTCTGATGCGCGAGCAGGCCACTTACGGCTGTGCGGATGAGAAGCATGGATTTTCCAAATTTACCACTTGCTTTTTGCAATCCCTCCCTCCACCCCAATTTTGCAATCCCTCCCTCCACCCTTAACTCTGCCCCTCATTCGTCTACCACCCCTCCATATCTCCTCTCTCAAACATAATAGAAACATTCGCGGGCGTGCGCAACACCAAAGTTTCAGCGCAATCGGATAATAGGTAATAGCGATGTGTAGTTTCAGCTGGAGTGGGCTCTTAAACTCGGGTTCTTCGCGGGAAGCGGATTCTACTACTACTCCCTTTTCAAATCGACTACTTCCAGAGAACCCGGTCCAAGACTCGAACCCAAACCCGGAACTCGGAGCCGGAACCAGAATGCTTCCACCGGCGTCCCCCGCGTCCGGCGGCTGAGCCACTCACCAGTCGGGAGCAGGTCCCGGGTTGGAGTTCTTTTGCGGGTTCCGGCTCCAGCCGAGCCCGTGCGTCCCAGTAGCCGCAACAGTTCCCAGTACTCAGTTCGCACCAAAAAACTCGGACCCGGAGCCTGCTCCTAGAACTCAAGCACTTTTAAAAGGATGCACGTCGCGAAAACCTCCAACAAAATGCAGAACTTACCCATCTCTAATTGGTATGGGAACGTATTCGGGATAAACAAAGAAATATGAAGATACCATTTCGGGGAACCAACTGTCGGGGATCAATTGTCGGGGATCAACACACCTTAGTGACCCGTTCATTTTTTATTCGATTAATATGAGTAAATATCACCACCCATGAGATTTTCATTTTTACTCAATTCCGAAATTGAAAAAAATCAGTAGCTGCGGTTGTAAAAAGATAGGCAACATTGTGAATGTATGTATTCGATTGTACACCATTCCACAACGCTGGAATTAGTTCCTTGCTACGCTTCCGATTATAACTGCAAATTGATTCAATGTTCTGGAAACTGAGTGCTTCCGTATAAGGTTATGCCGGCGTTCATATAATGTTGGATACTATGTGTGTAGCATTGTATTACATTTCGT
Source organism: Glyphotaelius pellucidus (assembly GCA_936435175.1). NCBI lineage: Eukaryota > Metazoa > Arthropoda > Insecta > Trichoptera > Limnephilidae > Glyphotaelius > Glyphotaelius pellucidus. The sequence goes on along the minus strand of OW386553.1, from coordinate 1,829,232 downwards.
GTCGGTGTCAAAGCCAGATCATCGAGATCCTTCTGGAAACTGAATCATTAAACGTAGTCGAAATTCTACGGCAGGTATCCCGAAATATCACGGGCGTTTATATTAATGATTTTGCTAATTACCATTTTTTGTTTGATAATAAGTAATTTCTTTGAATATTCTTCAGCTTCTAACATAAATAACTGTATTTTTATTTTATTTTATAAATGTTGTTTTCACTAATTTTCGAATTTTAATTTTCAAAGCCTGCCAAAATCATCGAAATCGTTTATTGTTTTAACAGTTAAGCCATTCCCACACGGGTCGTAAAATAATGTCATAAAATTACCAAATCCCAAAATAATTAGCAATAATTGTGAAAAACATTAATAATAATTAATTCATTCTACGTATAAATTTCATACAATAAAATTTGTATATTCAGATCAGCACGAGTTTCTTATTAAAACTAGTGGAGTGAATTAGTATTACCAGGAACAACATAAAATATACACAAGATACATAGATATGTCAGAACTTTTATTCAGACAATTTAAGGTCAGAAAATTAAATGCATTATACTTCTACCATGCAACATTACAAATTTATAAAGATGATATTCAAAATAAAGTAGCACCCTTTAAAAATAACAGAAATCTCAGACAAACGTCAATATTTCCAACTCTAAAATGTAAAAAAACAATAGGGCAGCAAAATCATAAATATCTCGGTGTCAAATTTTTTAATTCCCTACCAGAAAAAATTAGAAACATGAACACTAACATAAAAGAATTTAAAACACACCTTAAAAATTATAGTGAAAATATGAAATGAGTTATACCAAATAAAACTCTTACGATAACACCCCCCCCCCCCATACACACAAGCCCTGCTTATTTATGGGGGTAAATAAAATATATATATTATGTAACTAATTATTGTATAGAATCAATTAAAAATACATGTATCTATTTATGATTCATAATAAAAAAAATAAAAAATAAAAATGTTTTTGCGGTATTTCCTCAATTAATCTATTTTTTTCTAAATTTGTTCAAATATCGAAATTTTGCATTCCTTCCCACACACTTTTAAACGAGTTATTTATTTAGTTTCCGTAAAGGAAACTTAGTTTTTACCTTAGAATTTCTACAGCCGACCCCCTCCCCCCCCCCCCCCCCCCCTAACGATAATAATTTATCTGGCGACCTCCCCCACGACGAGAATTTTAAGAAGGTGCCGATTCATTTCTTCTCAGAATTTCTGTACCGGATGGCGAATTTTCGGTGCCAACTTAAGCAACACAAGATATTAGCTCTTTTTTAGCTCCTTTTCGGGAGACAACTGACTTTATTTTAAAAGTCGAGTTGGCAACACTGATGATGCATCTGCCCGCCAGCTGCGTGGCATGCCGGATTAAGAGAGACTAATAAAGGCAAACCTATTGATCTCTCCAGCAGGACTCTCTCGGAACCTCGCCTTACACAGTGTGAGGGAGGGATTCATACGTCCATCACTGCTGGAGACATTGACTTCTAGATTCCTACACACCCCTCACACCCTTTTCCTTCTCGGAACTGACTCTCCTTCCTTTCCTCATCCCAAAAGATCCCGCACTGCATCACCAAAGATGACAAAGGTCATGAGGGGAATTATTTTCCTCTGCGTGAAACTAATGTAAAAAAATTAAAATTGCAATAAAAATAAATGTCAACAAATAAGTTTAAAGAAGAGAATACACTCTGCTAAATACACATCGCATTTCAAGAGAGTACGAATCAAATGTACACAAATCCCGGTAATGTCATCACCGTTCCTCGGTCGAAAAGTGGAAAAAAATGTAAAAAGTAAGGGTTTATTCTGCGACACTTGTACCGTGTTTGCCAGTAGTCCCAAGGGGTTGAAAGGGGTGGGAGAATTGTCGGAAAAGTGTGGGTTGGAGAGTTGGAGATGTACGTACATTAGTTCATACGACTTGTGTTATATTATAGTAGTATAATAACCAAGTACCCACGGTGTCCGGAAACTAGTGGTGTAATCGGGAAATCATGATCTTCGTCATACAGAGAACTAACCTTATAACTCATATAAAGAGTGAGCTCCTGCTTTAGCCAACTTTTTGTACAGCGTTATAGAGTTTGTTCGTAGTTTGGTTTTTAATGTTATCACTGACAACCCTGGCAAAACTCTAATCAAGTATTTTTAAACGTTAATTTTTAATCTCTAACTTTAACTTCGGCCTGGTCCAGCCGATCCAAGAATTCAACACTTTTTGTCGCCTAGAAATCTTCCATACATGTGAAGAATAGATTCCCTTGAATATATTCTAAATTGTAGCGTCAAATTCTACTTTTAAATATAGTTAGAAGCGATGCGCGCCAAGCAGGTAGACCGGAAAACGGAGCGGCTTGGTTAAAAGCAAAAACTATAAATGCGTTTTTCTCAAAACCACGTTTTTAAATTGGCTGGAGTCGTAGCTCATCTAATTTTCATCCACTGACTTCATTCAAAGTTTAAATTAAAGAAAATTTTATTTGTATGCGGATGAACCTCGGCTTATGAAAAATAGGACAAAGTTTTTGCAAAATTAAGACCGTTTTTTACGTTTATTTTCATTTTATGTCCGCCATAAAGCCATCTTCAGATCAATAGGCTGAAACCGGTTACGGTCAGAAACGAATTTTCTTATCAATTTCACCACAAATTGTCAGTATTAAAAACAGAGATAATTAAATTGACTCCATTGTGATATACGAGGGGGTACCCAAAAGAAACCGAACTGATGTTATGGTGGGCCGAGTTTTTGTAGAACAGCGTTCTGCCGCTAGGGGGCGTACAGAACCACCATTCCCGAGTCAGTAAGCCAAACGTCATCGCTAAATAAGGTTCCGTTCGGTTTGTGTGATTTTTTTAGTGACAGCTGTTTTGTGTGCTCATCGTTTTTGCAATGGCGAACTTGAAGTCTTCCACTGGCTTAATTGTTGCTTCATTTCAGGGTCGTAACCGTAGCACCATGATTCGTCACTTGTGATAACCTTGGGGGGGAAAATGGATCATTTCGGAATTCTGCTTTCAAAACAAAGCATACTTCAACGTGACCTTGTTTTTGTTCAGCAGTCAACAGTCGAGGCACGAATTTGGCAGACAACCTTTTCATCCTCAAATCAAAAATCAGAACCCTCTTTAGCGATGACGTTTGGCTTACTGTCTCGGGAATGGTGGCTCTATACGCCCCTTAGCGGCAGAACGCGGTACTACAAAAACTCGGCCCATCATAACATCAGTTCCAGTTTCTTTTGGGTACCCCCTCGTACGTTCACAAGTTTTCCGTTTGTACTACGAGTTTCTAGATATGTGTATATTATAGAATTAGTGTTCATAATTAACAGCAGTGTAGGCACTGAAAAGGTAATTCAAAGGGTTCCATGGCTAAATAGAATATTGAAGGAACATAAACACACACAAGAAAAACAAATACACCCAACCGAAAGTAAACCATTCTTTTATCGTGTTCTATTATTATCACTGTTCTGTTTTATCCGGTTGCAATCACAAGGTAAATGCAGGTAACTTCATAAGTGGAGGACTGAACGCCGTTTGCGCCAACAAAAAACTGCCCAAAGAAGCGAAGCTAGCCGTCCATAATGGAGTACTGGTACCTTCCCTGATGTAGTGAGTCATGGAATTGCCAGAGGAAGGATACAATTAGACTGAATGCTGTAGAAATGAGATCCCTGAAGCGAATGTGTGGTAAAACCGTGTACGATCGTGTGAGAAATGTGGAGATCCGCAAAGGGTAAAATTAAGAAAGGGACTCTCAGATGGTTTGGGCATGTTGAGCGAATGAACGAGAAAAGGAGTGTAAGGAGAATATTTGAAGCAAATGTGAACGGTAGGAGAAGTCGAGGACGCCCAAGAAAGACATGACACGACAAAGTGAATCAGGTACTTGAGTCGGGCCATGTCGAGAGTCATAATAATAGAAGAGCATGTATCAGACGATGTATGAATGTAAACGAGGCAAGGAGTACGTGCCAAGACCGAGTTGTTTGGCGGTCCGACCTCTCTGCCTACCTCTGCGGGAAAACGGCGTGATGGTTAGTTAGTTAGCCAATCACAAGAAGTGCGATCGATACGGAAATGAAATAAAACTGATTTTTTCAAAACAGAAATTTTTGATTTCATGACTGACAGGATAAAAAAAAAAGTTTACCTATCTGTGAACCATAGATTCCACCAGAAGTAAAAAAAAATTGAACTTACTTGGGGCACATGAACACTGGACACTTCTGTCGGTTTATTGCTTCAGTGGACGTGGGACAACGATATATTACTTAGCGAGTTAAATGCATGAGTGAACGAATACTTTACACATAGCGGCTTTGTGACTCGAATAATTAATGAAAATGAACGAGTATTTAATATACGTCATTAGTAGATATATTACGTTGTTACCATTATACCCGGTTATTCACATTGTATTGGTTACAACAGCGTTCGCCCGGTTATCAAAATCTCGAGGAGTTAAATAATTTTCTTTCTTATGTTTAGTTGAAGAAGAAGAATTTTAATACCCACCTTTTCAATGAAAATAAGTGTTCTGTCTAGGTTACAAATCATATCATAAAACAATACCAATTACTGCCAATAAAATGAAGAAAAAAATGTTGAAGATTAGTTGATGCTGTCCCGGTAAGGCAAGAGATCCTGGATTCGAGTCCAAGTTGCGATCGTTACCTTTTTATTTTTCTACTTGTTCTGTTTAGATTTCTTTAGTTTTATCCTCTTCTTCAATGATATAAAAAACAGTATAACTTACCTAAAAAAAGCCATTAATTATAAGTATCATAAGACAGTATTTAGAGTAGAAATATGTTAATTTTATTTTTATTTATTTATTCATACACGCCTTGAGGGCTTTTACAGAATCACATTATTAAAGTTACACATGTTATTCAGGAGTATAATTGTAAGCAAGTATATAACATTATAAACTGTAATTTAAGGATACAAACAGGTATAATATGAACATAGGTATGTAGTTTCGTTATCGTTAAAATTGTACAAAGGAGTTAAAAAGTTACATAGTGTAATAATGGTAAAACAGAAGAGTGCTTAAGATACTTTAAAAGTAGTTATTGAGGAACGTGTAGGTATTTACTATGTTGATTTTATTATTAACTTGATCATGAATAAATTGTTCGAAAGCAAGTTTTTCAAGAATTCAGCAAAATTAACGCAGCGATAAATAGTACCTACACATAGAAAAAAATAAATAAAAAATACATGAGTTGTAATATCTTGAAAAGTTATACAGATGAGTTCAACAAGTGTATAGTGTGATAGTAAAAAATAGTACAAATTATGGTACAAAAAGTACAAGATAATATTAATACAAAAGAGAGAGAGGATAAAAAGGTAAGTACTTAGGTAATCTTTGCATACATAAGTATTAAATTTTGTTTTTATTGTGAACATGAAGAGACCATCGATTTTAATTTAATCATTAATATATTATTATTGCTAGGGCACCAAGATTTAAATAGAAATATAAGTAAAATGTGAGTTAGTTATAATAAGTTAGTTAATACGAGAGGATTGTTGTTAAATGTGTTCTTATTTAGCTACCTTTATTATTCACATATTTCATGTTTTGCGATAATTAATAATTTGATAAAGGTGCAATTGATTGATTGATATTTATGGCTTTATTTTAAATATTCTAATATACTGAGTTTGAATTTAGACAATTAATCAATTTAATGTGTGCTATATCTTTTTTTGTATTTTAATTGCACTTGTAACATTAATTCTTTTAAAACATTCACAAATGCAATAATAACAATGCAGACTCTTATTATGTTGTAGTTTATAATTGCATTTTTTCAGTTACTCTTTTAAATCCCTAATTTACATACGCTTAAAATCTTCACTTTAACCGTAGTAATAAAAATAAAAAATCAACATTATACCCACCCACGGGCATTGCCGTTGTGGGATTTTTTTGGTCGTACATTTATTGTATGAAGCTTTTTTTTATATACTTTTCATTATTTTATGTATCTTTTATATGTATTGTATCAAAAAATTTCAAAAATAATAAATAAAAAAAAAATATATAAAATATAATGTACGTTCATACATTTTATGCAAATGAACTTGTAAGCGGGTGTGGGTACCTCCACCCCGGGAACCATTTAGTGGATAACCAACACCTCTGTCACAGATTATCCCAGATTAAGTAGTTTGCTACGTTGGCGATTTAACAGGGGTGGCCGGGTTCACCGGGTGAAGTGTGTTCGGGTCTTAGTGTCGGATGTGCCTGCGTGGCGGGCCGGATCAGGAGAGGTGGGTTTAGGCAGACCCTTTTGAGATTTGCTGGGACTGCCAATCGATTAGAGAGGAATCCCACCCGTTTTCCAGCGCCTTACTCTTATTATTTATGCACTGTGTCTTCCTAAACAGGTGCTTGCTTTGGTGCTTGCCGCTTGCCGCCTCGTGGACTGTCACCAACCTGTCCCACTGTCTTGACTTTACTTAGTCATATTAACACTTAGTGTATCTTGCATACTGCTTACTAACAACGTATTTTTTTTTTTTTTTTTTTTTTTTTTTTTTTTTTTTTTTTATTTATTCCATTTTTACAATTTTACAAAGTTAGGTATAAGTACAATTATTTTTTTAATTATGTACATGTAATGCAAATATTTTTTAATGGTGGTAATAATACCTCTCTAATTGAGAATTTCTCGTGTTTAGGGAGGGAGTACTAACACAATTGATATTTTGATGTATGTTTAATTGATGCTACCATGAGCGTATTTATGAAAAAATAAAATAAAAACAACATGTATGTAAAATTATATACCTGTGCACTATTTCAGGAAGAAACTTTTTTTTTTTAAATTAAATTATAAAATATAAAACCTGTGTACACATTGAAAATATAAGTGGGCGTAATATAACACAAACATGAAATTACCTACTGGTGAAATGTATTTTAATTTTTTTCTTAAAAATTTTATAATTTTTTTCGGATTGAATATCTTTAGGGAGTTCGTTAAAGCATTTTATGGCTGAGTATGTGTAGTGGTGTTGGGCCGTTGTAGTATTAAGTTTAGGGATTATTATTTGTCCTGTTGTTCTCGGCCTGGTGCTAAATGAATTTATTGTTAGTTTGTCTTTATGGATTTGGAGTAATGCATTTTTTTGATAGATTCTGTTTATTTGTAAAACTTTGAATTCTTCGAATATTTTTTGAGTTGAATAGTCTAAAGGTTTTTTTAGTATAATTTTGATAAGTCTTCTATGTACTATTTCAAGTGGGGCTAAGTTGGTTTTATACGCTCCTCCCCAACCTATTATTCCGTATTGCAGAACTGATTGGGCTAATGCATAGTAAACCTTCAGTAGTATAGATTTATGAAGTATATTTCTTAGTTTGAGGAATACGTAAAAAAGTTTACGTATTCTGTTTATAGTTTGTGCAATATGTTCTGTCCATTTAATATGTTGGTCTATTATTATGCCTAAATATTTAATGTAGTTCTTTTTTGAAATTTTTGTGCATTTAGATGAGTTGCAGTTGTCAGTATAATTTTTACAAGAGCTATGAATAGTTATATTGGAATTTATAATTGGAAGGAATTTGTCTGATAGTGTAAATGTCATGAAGTAAGTTTTGTCAGAGTTTAAGGAAAGATAGTTGTCATCCAGCCATTGTTTTAAGTTGTTTATTTCTACATTTGCGGTTCGGTAGGCTTCATCCCAAGTTTTTTTTTCTATGATTAAGACTGTGTCGTCAGCGAAAGATATGATTTTTCCAATTTTCGGTATTGTAAGCATTTCATTCACGTAAATGATAAACAATATTGGACCTAACACTGTCCCTTGAGGAATTCCAAATTCTGAATAGGTGGGTTCACTCAATGTATTGTTAATTTTCACGTGTTGGTGTCTTTCATGTAGATAACTTTTGAACCATTCTATAACTGTTCCTTGAATTCCAATATTTCCTAATTTCTTGATTAGTTTTTTGTGGCATATACTGTCAAAAGCTTTTCTTAGATCAATGAATATACTTAAACATTTATTTCCCGAGTCAAGAGCATTATATATTCTTGAGGTTATTTTTGCGATTGCATCTTGCGTGCCTAAATTTTCTCTGAAGCCGAATTGGTTATCATTAATAATTTTATTTGAAGTGATGTGCTTAGTTAATTGTGACTTTACGACTTTTTCAAATATTTTTGCTACGTTTGATACAATAGATATGGGACGGTAGTTTGAGATGTCGGTTGCAATTCCTGATTTGAAAATCGGAGTTATTATTGTATTTTTATATATTTTCGGGTAAATTCCTTGTTGCATGCTGTTATTTATGATATGTGCTATTGGTTTTGATATTAGTTGTCTCATTTGTTTAAGTAAATTTACTGTGATATGGTCGAAACCAGGGCTCGCTGACACTCGTAAGTTCATTATTATTTTTTCTATTTCTATCTGTGTGCATTTTTCAAACTTTTTGAAAATATTTTGGCAAGTTTGTGTGGATGTACTGAAAGTTTTTTTAGATTGGACAGCGTCAATTTTTTTGGCTAGGTTCTCACCGACTTTTGCAAAGTAGTTGTTGAAAATATTAGCAATTTTAGTTGGTTCTTTTACTGTCTCTATTGTTTCATTGTCATATGTTATTTTATTTATTTGTTTATTTTTATTACCCTTGCCAATGATGTTATTAATTGTAGCCCAGACTTTTTTGTTATCTTCACCACAATCTTCAATTTTTTCTTTGAAGTAATTTTCTTTTGTTTTTTTAATCAAGTTTGTAAGATTATTTCTGTATTTTTTATATAATTGTAATAAAATAAAGTCATTGGGTTGTTTACGGGTTTGATAAAATAGTTTTTCTTTATTCCTAATTGAGGTAACTATTCCATGGGTGATCCAAGGTTTAATTTTTCTATGTTTTGATTTTAGTTTGACGTTATTTTCTTTAGTTGCATTTATTATGTGATCGCGAAGTGTTTTTTCGAAATTAATTGAAGATTTTTCGGCATCTTCGGTATTTAATATTTCTTCCCACTTTTCCGATTTTAATTTTTGTTCTAGAAGTTGTGTGTTAATGGTTTTTATATTATACTGTTGTAATGCAGTTGAGGAAAAGGATATTTTTTTTTTAAAATCAAGAATTAAAAAACACGCAAAGTGATCAGTTATATTTGTTTTCCAAATGACAGGTGTTAATTGTGTAGTTATGTCAGCTTTTGTCCAAATATGATCAATACATGATGGGTGATTGATCATATTTGTGCAGTATTATAGCATATGTATGCAGGTCTATATTTGTTTCCAAATTAAATGTAGATTCGTTCATAAAAAAAAATAGAGTCCTTGCGAGAGCTTTGAAGAAGTAACCAACTGTTACTTATACCTGGGCGGATAAGTGGTGGATAACCTCTAAAATCCTTTGACTACTCCAGCCACTCTCTCTCTCTCAACCCATCGCTTTGCACAGCAGCTGGAGGGATGGATTCAAACGTCCGTCACTGCTGAAAACACTGACCCCAGATTCCTACCCATCCTTCATACCTTCTTCTTCCCTAGAATTTCCTCTCCTTGCTATCCTTAAAAAGACCCACCAAACAGCAGCCCCTAAATGACGTAGGCTTTTAGGGAAAAAAAATATAAATATAGGTCGGCTGGGTTTTAAAAACATTTATATACGTACCATAATTGGGGATGCCATGTTACCACTGAAAGAGGGGTTGATATTCTAGTGCTTAGTGCTGTGTTCACATAAAAATAAAACAAAAGTAATTTGGCAATTTAAGAAAATATTTCCACGATTCCCATCACAAACCACGATATTATGAAGGTTTATGGGGCTTCTAGAGCACCAAATGAATTACCAGGTGCTAGGTAGGTAGCGCGTACAGGTTTAATAAGATTTTTGCAGTGGAGAACGAGGGAATTTAATAATGTCTCAGGTGGGAGGCGCGAAGCCGTGACAAAACATACTGGAGATAGATAGGCACTGCATCTTGGGCGTTGATAAATAATGCAATAGGTTGGCCTTTGCGGTGCAGAAAAGAATGTTCATCAACTGTAAAAATGAGGAAAGGTATAAATAACGGTTTAATCTCTCAGGAATATTTTGTCAGAAAGTCAAAACATTTCCGCTTTGCAATAAAATTAAAATAAATGGAATATTTCTCAACCTGAAAAGGTGTGATAAAATAGGCTTTCAAATTTAATAATTTGAAATAAACGTATAATTTTTGTAATACTAAATTCTTTAATGTAAACATAAAAGTTTTAAAAATGGCTCACCTCACGTTTTTTCTGTGTAAAATTTTCAGTAACATCGACACATATCTCACGTACTAGAGCGTCCAGTGTCAATAGTCTTAGGTCTAAGAGGGTAGGTCTCGATCGTAGGTCTAAGAGGAACAAGGTTTCAGCAACATCCACACATACCTCACACACTAGAGCATAGGTTCCCAACCTTTTTTTGCCCACCGCCCACTTAGAGAATATTTTTTTTCTAGGGCCCCCAAAATTGTTTTTTTCTTACCATCTGTCACGATCTTACTATCTGACGATTATATTACGGGAGGGGGGGGGGTCAATAATTGTCACGGATTATACCTTCGTCATTATTATTTTTATTACATACCTTCTTGTTTAGCAAGTAAAAAAAGTAATTCTTTTGTATTTACCGGGTTGCTACCTCCTTCCTTCTTTTATTCATGATATATTCATTTCTCGATAATAATAATACACGTTATTACGTGATTATCGTATTATTTGTATGTTTTAGATCTTATTTTTTTTTACCTGTCCACGCCCTCACAGTGCCTTCTCAACGCCCCCTAATTTTCTCTGGATCTTTTACCGCCCCTATGAAAGTCTGAAACGCCCCCTAATTTTCTCTTGGCCTTCTACCGCCCCCCCCCCCCCCTTAAATCTTAAACGCCCACACGGGGGCGTTATCGCCCAATTTGAAAACCTATTAGAGCAGTGTCAATAGTCACGGGTCTAAGAGAAACACGGTTTCAGCATCATCCATACAAATCTCACACGCTAGTGCGTTCAGTGTCAATGGTTTCAGATCTAAGAGGAACAAGATTTCAGTAACATCCACGCATTTCTCACGTACTAGTGGTAATTCACAGACAAACTTTGAACCTACAGGACCTGCCAAGGAGCACTTCAGAATCTAAACTTTAAGTTCACAGAAATGTACAAGTTTTATTTATCAAGGGAATAGCTGAAACACCAGATAAGCAAAACGACGTAGGTACACATAAATAGTTTTAATAAAATAGCAAATGAATTATGTTAGAACCACTATCGTGATACGTATTAAGCCTATTTTGGTTGTCGCTAGAGACCAAAATACTATATTTCTTCTTTTTCTTCTATACAAAACTATACTATACCAACTTATACCAACTACGACATCAAAATACCATGTTTATATAGATACTAACTTACACACGTATAAATATCGTAATTTCAAGGCTAATATTTTTTTTCATTTTTCGCTTGCAATTTTACTTTGTGATTTTTTTTACATTACATCCTGACAGTATGAGGAAAAAAATCTCTCAGGGCCTGCGTCGTCTTTGGGGATGCTAAGCGGAGGGTTATTTCAGGAAAAGGAAGGAGAGGAAGTTCTGTTAAGGAGTAAAGAAACAAGTATGAGGGGTGGGTACGAATCGGTAAGTTCAGAATGATATGAATCCATCCCTCCCACTTGGGTGCAAGATGACGGGTCGAGAGTACGGCTGGAGAGGTTAAAAGATCTCCCTTAATCTGTCTCTCTCGATCCGAGCCGCCACGCATTGAATGAATAAAATAATCCGCCGCCAAGACCTAGACAAACACCACTTCCATGATCCCGGGCACCTCTGCTATTCGTGGCGAATCGAAGGGTGTTCCCAGCACAACCTCCTCACCAATTTAATTACCCCACTATTTGTCAAATATCCTCCATCAACGAGTATTTGCATAATTTTATTTATATTTAATATCTTTTCACTCTTTTTCTTTTTTTACTCTACGTTTTGTTATTTTGCTTATTTTTAAACTCTGTATTGCATTGCACTACCCCTTCATACCTTCTGGAAAAAAATGAAATAAAAAATCTACGTGTTTCGAGAGCAACGTTCTCTTCATAAAGTTTTTTTTCGTTTCCATTTTTCACACAAAAACACTTTCACCAATCATCACGCTGTTCCCTGTACGTATATGTGAGACCACCACCCAACTCTATTTCCGGTACATCTCTTTGTTTCATTCACATTTATACATCGTCTCAAACATACTCTTCTGTTATTGTAAGTGCATTCTCAAACAATACAAATGAACAACGAGAAAAAAAAAATTCCTAAGCTTTGTAAATTTTAAACTAAGAACACCGAAAGAACAATTAAAGTACACTTATGTATTGCGATTATCTAATCTATTAAATTTGAGTAACAGAACTGTTTTCGATCTAGTATTTTTATTTAAAATCTTGCATAATACAATTAACAGCCCTGAATTATTGGCGTTCATAATTTTTAATGTGCCAGCCAGAAACACAAAGTCAGTACTACCGTTTTATTGTGGCAATACTGCGACCATGGCCCATTTCAATATACCACTGCATAGAATTCAAAATTTAGGCAATTTTTATTCGCACATAGACGTATGGAATGTGTCGCTGATAAAATTTAATTACGAAATAATGAAATCATTTATCCATTATTCAAGTACTCACTAAGGAAGTTCTTTGGTTAATTTGTGAAATAAATTTACATAGTATATTATCATAACATTTCTCTACGTAACGTATCGTATTAAGGGGGGGGGGGGGGTAAGGTTTTAAAGACTAAAAAAATGCATGTTTTCATGATTTTTTTTTTGAGATATGAATAATGTTGGTTTATTTATTTTATATACACGTTATAGTATGACATTTAAGTATCTTTAAAATTTTTTTTTATTAAAAATATCAATAAATAAGTCCGTGAGAGCGAATCTCCCGAGGCACCCCGAAAATGCGGTGAACATATAATTTTAAACAAAAAATTCAAAATGTTTTGAAAAGGTGATATGTTTTTCTAGGTAGTGACGAAGCGTTTTTTTTTTTTTTTTTGCAGCATGTTGAAGTCAAAAATGTGATTTTTGCTAAAATTTTCGGTAAATACGTTATTATAAAATGGAAAAAAAAATAGTAAAAAAAACTCTTCGTCACTACCTGTTGATTTATGTGAACAAATAGTGTACAAAATTTCAAAAGGATCGGTTTAGTAAATTTTGAGTTATGATGTTCACGAACTTTTTAAAAAATTTGCTAGAAAATCGATTTAAAGTTTTTTTATACTTGAAATATACTTGAATTGAGCAAGAGGACCGGTCGCTTGAAACGCTGTATCTTCGTTAGTTTTGCTCCGATTTACTTGAAATTTTGACACAATACTCGCAACATGTTGTACATTTAGAAACCCCCCCCCCCTTAATGCATCTAAGTTATTAATTGTGTGATTTATAGTAATTCTATAAGCCATCACAATTGTTCAAAAAAAAAAAATTAACTTTTTTTCTTTTCATCATTGTTACCAACTTACAAACATTGTTACTATCTTACAAAAGTGGCTTTTCTTATTATTTTGTTCACAGATTTTTAAAATTTTATTGTTTCATTGGAAATAAGGTTTGTTTCCTAGCTTTTAATATATTTACCTATCATTAAACATTTTCCAGTTAAGTTATTTACAAATATATCATATTTAAACATATTTTTCATTGTTGCAATATTGTAATATTTAAATAGACAAGCTCACTTGAGTTTTTTTCATGTTGTTGCTATACCTTATCTATGTTATTATTTAAAAGTTAATGGCGTTAATTTTATGAATAAATAAATAATTCACAAGACCCAACTCAAGTATCTAATTCTAATCATTTCAAAAATATTCCATCGTAAATATAAGGCTTTCAATCCCCTATTTGCTACTCAGATTATCTTCGATTCTACATTGCTCCATTTTAAGAAAGCAAGCAGTAAGCCATCTCCTCGGCTAAATCCTAATCCTTGCTTATCTCGGGTAACGGGGGTGAAATAAGAGCTTTTAGCCAGAAAGCTCAATTATTCCAGTCACCAGCTCTCTAAACCTCTATCACCTGAGATAATGTGCGGGGAGATTGCCTTCTGACCGACGATTGCAAAGGAAACTTTTAGGGTAACTGTTTCTCTGCCGGCAAACTAAAACGCGACGCGGCTTAGCGGACGTGTTGTCATTTTTTTTTTTTTAATTACTTAACTAACTAACTTTGTTCTTTGGTGAACAGTTGTTTTCTCCGGTGAACAATACAACGTGTGTGACAACGGTTGGTCTACAATACCCTATTCCTTTTTTATTTTTTTTTTATAAGCTCCTCATAGGAGGCCCCGAGGAAAATAATTCCTCTCAGGGCCTGTGTAATCTTTTAGGATGCTCTGTGCAGGGTCTTTTTAGGAAAGGAAGGAGAGAAAGTTTTGGGAAGGAAAAGGGTATTAGGGGTGGGTAGGAATCTAGGCGACAGTGTGTCCAGGAGTGACGGACGTATGAATCCATCACTTCCACTGCGGTGCAAGACGATGTTCCGAGATACTACGGCTGGAGACTGTAGGACTGGAGTCAATGGGACTCCCTCAACCACTCTCTTCCGATCCGGCCTGCCAACAAACCTTACTCGACGAACCCGGATACCTCTGCTAAGTAAATTTAGCAAACCAGTCGGGGTGACCTATGGCAGAGGTGTTGGTTATCCAATAAATGGTTTCCGGGGCGGAGGTACCCATACCCGCCCCACGAATTCTTATTATGTTATTTGCAAACATTCAAACTGTGTGAAGAATTAAGGCAAACGATAAAGCGCCTATCTCAGTATTGTGTAATATGTAAAAATATATATCTTTATTTAAAAAAATGAATGTTTCCTTGTCCCGTACGTCTACACCAATTCTTCTGATTGCGATAAAACTTTGGCGATTTATTGTGCGCACGCCCGCAAAAGTTTTTATATATAAATATGAGCTCTGGCATAAAGAAATTTGAATATAATTTTTACAAAAAATGGCGCGCGATTTATTTGAAAAATGTGTGTAATTCGTATAGTTTAGCGCCAGGGAGGAAAGCGGCAAAACAAAAAATATTGTCTATTCATAAGCACCATTTCAATAAACTTGTATTCATTGCTTTTTTGGTTAACTTGTTTCATTTGATTTTTAACGTAACATTCTTAACATAACCGTAATCCGTAAATAACTGTAGACCACGAGCAATTTCCACTATTCCTGATGCAAATAAAACTGAAAAGGTTTTTGGGGTTCGGATAAAGTTCCGATTCGAAAGGCCACCTCTTGTCCTATTCAGAGATAAACTATGCTCTTGAAAACTTATATGTAAACCATTTCGTAGAACCTTTCTCTATCCTTTTCCCATCTCGGAGAGATAAAAATCACCGAAAGAAAAAAACGAAAAAAAATATGTTAACAGTACAAATGCTCTGTCACCGGTCTAAGACATTGCTAATACTCAGGTTCACACCGCAAAAAAACCATCGATATTTTGATGTTTACCATTTCTGAAAAAAAACTTCATAAAAAATTATTTCTCTAATAACAGAAGTTATGGCCATATTACCGTTTATTCGTTGTTCTGCCAACAGATATATATATTTTCTTATCAATTCTTTACTTTTTACTAATTATTAATACAGTACTAGCAGTTAAAAAATCGCTCAGTAAGTTTTGTTGCGAGGCCCTTTTGGTTCGACTTCGCCCAATAGTAGGTGACAATTTCATAAATCCAATAGGAACTGGTTCCAAAAATAGTCCTTTCCTCGGATCCGCCGTCATCCTGACGGTTGCTAGACACCGGGACAGAGTAACCGGGTCAAGCAATGGCGTCATATGTAATATATGTAGTCGCTTGGTACTATTGAGTACAACAGTCAATATTTCCAAAACTGGAGAGTTGCTACCTATTGACTAATTTGTAGGACTTATACTTCCCTGGGGCACGTCCATATTCGAAGAGATTTCTATATTGATAGATGCAACACCAATTCCAACCACAATGAATTTATGCAAAGGACATGTAACTACTATAACAATAAATTTGCAAATATAGACACACGTGCTGACGTATTTACTGCTAGTTACTGTCGCTACAGAACTTCATTGTATAACATTCTAGGTGCGAATAACACATGAATTAATTGTATCTAATATTTTTATATTACTTGCGTGGCAACTTTCCCTTATCCCTCTCCTCCCCTTACCCTTCCCAACCCAAATCCCTATTTTGCAGTCTATTTCAGTTATAATCAAACTTATTTTAATGTTGTGTATTGGTTTATCATTTGTTGAATTCACATTTGTACTATTATTATTTGTTTTTACTTGCTGCTTAATTCTGTTTTTCTTTCATTTTTCTTAAATATTCTAGTTTACATTCCGTTAGTCTTGTTTCTAAATACCTATCTGTGAACATTAATAATTGGTCTGTGCTTTTATCATCCTCTTATATTTATTGTATTACTAAGACATTTATTGTATTACTAAGAATGTGCCTTAAATAAATAAATAAATTCACAAATTCGTACCTATCTGTCCCCATGCTGCTAGCGGAAGTGGCGACATCTTGTGACTAATACTTGAATTTGAAACCGAATTACAACGTAAGCTTTGTTTGAAATTCCACGAACACAGACGGCGTCAGACATGCACTGGAAGCCGGGTTCTGAAATTCAACCACGCAGACGCAAGCCTATTAATACTATTCAATCGATTCGATAACATTATATTATTTATATTACTTACAATTTATGGTGAAATTCCATTATAATAATGTAATAAAACACGTATGAAACTTATTTCCACTTTTTTTTCAATCATGGCAACAAATATGGAAAACCATATTATTAGATTAAGATTAAACCATAAATTAGATTAAGATTAATTTGTGCCAGTCTGAAGATGGCGTTAACAAGCTGAAACAGGTAACGGTAAAAAAATATAAATTTTAATATATTATTACAACATTTTAATAACAACGCAGGAATATTTGCAGCCCGCGAGCCCATTTCCTGGGTTTCGTGAGACGAAAAAGATATGAAGTGGGTGGTCTGGGGGTCGGTGCGGCCAGGAGTGTTATAAATCCAGGATCGAGACAGTCTTGCAGGAGAGGTAAAAATGTCACCCTCAAATAGGTTCTCAAAATCTGACCCGCCACACATAGATGGGAAGGCGCATCCGCCGCCAAGATCTAAACAATCCACACACGACGCTCCCGGGTATTTTTCAAGTTATGTTTTTTTTTAGCTACCATCTTTATCTATGTTTTCTCCAATAAAATAATATATTTTTAAAAGAAAGTGGTCTTTAATAAATGTTCTCAAATTTATAAGATTCTGAATTATAATTGCGCATTACCATTTCAGTGAGAGTGTCAACAATTGGCATAATTAAATAAGTGCACAGACGTGGAAACGATTTTCGCGCCTCAAATATAAAAAGAATTAATTAGGTACAAAAGCGTACTCGAAAACATCGGGGAAAGGAGCAGACAAGCCCTGAATTGGCACAAGTCATCCAGGGTAGAGTCTAGTAAGTGTAGAAACACGACTAATACGACATTATTGGCTTCTCAAGGATCCGGTATAACGGTATCCATACCAAAATGAACTATGTTTTGAATTCATAAGAGTGATTCCGTATCTTTTGAGTTATCTTTTGCGTTAAGTCGGCGTTATGAGACAATTAAGACAAAATCCGTCGGATATCGGGAGGGGTCTGTCAAATTTACGTATTTCTCCAAGGCTTTCAATAGTTTGTATATGCCTGTCGTGTGTTAAATGGATTAATTACCTATTTAAAAATAATAATTACTATTCATTAGTTATTATAACTACTTAAGGCCACGCTTTCCGGCGCAAAAAGAAGAAGATGGAGAGATATGTAATAACAAATGTTGGACAGAGCGCGCTAATATTTTCAATGATAAAATTGTAGCGAAAATTATGAAAATGCTTAATAAAACATGACTCGTTTAAAATAGAGCAAAAATTTCGTGGAACGTATCCTAAGTATCATTTAAAGAAACATTGTGAATTTTTTCACAAATTTAACTTGTGAAATATTAGAAATAGACTTGTTTTAAATAATTTTCGGAGAATACTTTGCGATTTTTTTCTATAGAGGGAATTTCATATAATTTGCGTTTCGGCGTGGAACGTATCTAAATATTATCTTAAAAAATAACATATATTTTTTTAAGAGCTTAAAAACTTCAAATGTTTAAGGGAGATATGTAAAAAATCGGTGTAAATTCGGATAGCGGCGGCTTAAATACAAGCTTAATAGGCGTTCATAAATGACTATCCATTTGTCGTGTTATTTTGATGTTTGTACGCAATGACATTCGATTCGCAATTTTTTCCGCAACTAACATCTCTTAAAGAGGATTACGCCTTAAAACGCGCCATCATCTCGGGCGTTGGGTAACAATTTTTAAGAGATGGTCTCTTAAACTAAGCAAAATATCTCGTTAGCGCGATACGGAATATCGCGTTTAGCCGACTATTAAAATGTGTCATATACCGCCGATTTATCGCGCGTTACGCTGTCGCAAAAGATAAGGAATCGCTCTACAAGTTACAAATATCCAAAGTCAAAGTGTTCGTCCTTCTCGGGAGCGCAAAACCTACTAACGTTAACATATTGCCTACATCTATACAGCTTGGAGTTGCGATGTCGATTCTTAATATTATTAAATACTATAAAAAACATTTTAGGGACCCTGATAAATACATTCAAAATGTACAAATACATAAATGAACAAAACAATCACCGACATAAATTCAAAAGCCCATCTAGGATAACCTGCTTCAAAGGAATTACTAGGAAAATGGTCAAAAAAAAATACGGCGAAATTATTTTTTAAAGAAAGTTTTAAATTAAGAATTCTTGCAAAGTATATGTACAACGAATATCCAAAACAAAATTTTATTTTCTTTTAATTTGAATTTAAAAATCTGAAAATATTCCGTGACAAAAAAACCTTTATTTAAAAAAAAATGAACGTGAATGATTTCAGGAAATTTTAACAAAATTTTGCATTATATTCTTCTACACGCTATACTTACAGACAAAGAATATTTTTTTAATAAAATTACCTAACCTTTGGACCTCTCCAGCGGGACTACCTCGACCTACCGCCTTGAGAGAAGGGACGGATTTATAAGTATGTCACTCCTGGATACACTGACCCCAGATTCCTACCCATCCCTCATACCCTTTTCTTACCCTGATCTTTCTCTCCTTCCTTTCCTAAAAAATGCCCCCAAAGCTGACCAATTTTCATCGGGGCCTTTTTTTAAAGTAACATTTAAATTTGTCAAAACAAACAAAATAGATTTCACAGAAACTCAACACACACATATTTAAAAAAATCATTCTCTCGCATGATTGGTTCGGCAGATTCATTTCCATCTAGTAGAGGAAATGGCGACATAATATTATAACCTCTAGTCAAGTTTCGCCTCTTACAGAGTTATCTCACGTAAAGACTGCGAGAGCCTGCAGCCTTCGGATAATGGCATATTATTTACGGAAGCTATTACTGGATGATGCTGCAAAGATATGATAAACTTAAGTGGATACGAGAAACCACATAAATCATTAAAATTATCGTCCGATCAAATAATTGTCGCGAATGGAGACAGGATTTAAGCCACAAAGTGTTTGCTTTCTTCAATAACAGATATAAAAATATTTTAAGAAAAGCAATTGGAATAATTTTATCATCACGCGTTTGAAAATTTTTGTGGTTAACACGAATGTAGGTAAATTTTAAGCAAATTTTGAATGAAATAAAATCGGTTTTATGTTGTAGAATATATAAAAATAATTAATCTTACTCATCGGAACCGCCCTGTACAGTTGCAAGGATACGATTACAAGACCACCTTTCGACGAAATTTGAATTCTCGGCCTCCGGTTAATGGTTCTTGTACATTTTGCAACGGTAAACATAATCTTTAAGCGGTTCCATGACAACTCAATAAAGTGGCATTTCGACACCCATTTGAAAAATCATTAAAAGCTATGGAAAAAAATAGCCCATAACCTAACCTAAAGTAACCTATTTGACTAAGTTTTATTTTCAAAGCATTAAGGAAATGGTACATTGCTGAGTTTTCCAGTCACCTTCTAAACAATGCATAACAATATATTATTTATTCATTTGTTTTCTTCTGGGTATCAATATTTATTTACAGTCGATTATAAAAAATAGTATAAAATAGCAGTTAAAAACCCGCTCCGAAGGACTTTACGGCTTTTGGTTCGGCTTCGCCCAGTTATAGTGTTGGTGACCATTTTATAAATCCGATAGGAACTGGTTCCAAAATAGCCCGTTCTTCGGATCCACTGTGATCCAGTGATAGCTAGTCACCAGGAGAAAGTAACCGGGACAAGCAATGACGTCATATGTAATATATAGCAGCGTGATATAACTAAGTATTACCGTCAATCTTTCCATATCGGGAGAGATACTCAAATTAACAAAATCGTAGTACTTATATCTAGGGGGCACGTTCTCATCTAACAGAGTGGCGCGAATCCTTTGACGAATTCTTCAATTCAAAACCGAATTACAACGGTAGCTTTGTTTGAAATTTCACGTACACATGTGTTCGGACGGCGCGGCGCGTAGAAGGGCGGGAAGAGAGATGAAATAGAAATATATGATTATAGCAGGAATAAAATAAAGAAGAACACAAAAAAATCGATGAAGGCGCGTTTCATGATCCAAAAGTATGAATTTTTTTTGCTTAAATTACCCCTACAAAAATTACGAATACCATTCTTCTTGTCCAGAATATCGTCACTAATTAACTCAAATCAAAGCATTTTTTTTTCCATTCGTGGGAGGTTTTTTTTCACTAACTCCGCACATGAGGCCCTGAGCCTCCTCAGAGCATACGTCATCTTTGGGAATGCTGTGTGGAGGTTTTTTTGTGGAAAGGATGGAGTGAACATGGGTCTTGAAGAGACCCATGTTGTAGGAGGGAGAAAACCAATTGAAAAAGAAGATGAAAAAGATTGGAGAAAACACTGCTATATTGTTAATGAACAAGTTTTTTATAAAATAATAAATAAATAAGCAGGAATTTAGCAACAACCAATTTTTCCTACGAATATTTGCATCCATGGTTGTAAAATAAAAAATTAAAATATTATTGGAATCGACCAAAATTTGGTCTCCGAGACCGACCGGTTTCCTTGCTTTAAGGCACCGTTATAAGCGTATATGAAGATTACTGAAGACGATTTGAAAAGGGTAAATACGAATGATAGTGAGAGCGCGGTAAGCGATTATAATTAACGGGTCTAAGCGAAAATATTTAAGAAAACATGACATACTACATCTCAACAAATTGATACAAAATTGCTTGAGGTTAGGGGGAGATGAACTAGAATTGTATGTCAAATACGCAATTTTGGTAGCGGTTTTTATTTTCTAATCTGATTGGCAGTTAATTTATTAGATCATGGGAGAGTTTGTTACTTAGTAGAAATTAATTTTCATTAGTCCAGTGATTTTTAAATGATTGAAGTTATACAGCCACTCACAAATGATTTTTATTTGGATAAAAAAAATAATTTTTAGATTTTACCTATGTAAGAAAATTACACACACATTATAATTGCTGTTGTGCATATAAAGGGGCAAAATTCTACTATCAGAGAACTTTAATAAATTGGGCAAAGACTAAAAAAGCCGCCTGCAGGGCCTAGCAGTAAAAAGCTCATGGAAGCTGCTAATTACATAATATTCGGATGTGTATTGACAACATCCCTGGTGTGAAAAATTCAAATCCAAAATTAGTAACATTTTTAAATAAGCTAAAATGTTTATTTCAAAACTGAAATTTGAATGCGGGAAGTTTAACATCTTTACCATTTACCGTTTTAAGAAATATTCTATGTTCCCCAGTTTTTTTCGCACAAAATACAAAACACATTTAAAAAAAAAACACAAAACACTGCTGGTTTCACAGCCCAAATTTAATTTATCTATCAGTAATTTACCTGTCAAAACCAACTTGGCTTCATTCAATTTCACTTACAACGGGTTTCCGATAAAAAAAATTATTAAAAAAACATCATTAAGTATACCTTTTAACTGGAGTAACTTTTTTTTTCATGCGACTAATGAAACATCTTTTTTTATGTGAACACCGCACAATAGTCCCAATTATACCCAATCGTCTGGAGCCAGTAAGACTGGAGTGTGTAATTATTTTGATTAGATATGATTTAGATTGTGTCTCTAAACGGTGAGCTTGTGTCATAAAATTTGTTTACGGTGCGTTTTTTATAAAGCGGTCAATCTTATGTGTCCCATTAAAAAACTCGCGATTGATAAGCTCAGGCGTCATTAAATTGAGTTTTGTAACTCACCAGGATTGCCCTAGCAAGAAATAAAAACAATACTTTTTTTTATTATAGAAAACCAAAAAACAAGCTATCACAAAAACGTAAATAATAAAGTGGATACACGTTTTTATGGACAAAAGATGGAAAGATCACTGCACGAAAAGCTGAAAAAGAAATGATTCGTTACTTAAAACATTCAGACGATATAATAAAAACGATCTATGAATTGACGTAGAGTAGTGTTCTAATTACACTTTACACCTTTATCTGATAATTTGACAACTGTCATGTCCCCACAACTAAAAATAATTCAACAAAGCACAGACATCTATCTCTAAATATACTGAAAATTTTACTGTCATACCATAAAAATTGGAATATTAAAAATAAAATAATAAAAAATAAACATCATTACATAGGACCACTACTCATAATACAAAATAATATTTTGCTTTTTTAAATTTTCCATTGTCACTTTTAAGTATTAAATGTGAATATTATTTTATTTTATTGACATTTATTATTTCATATTTCATTATAATTTATTAAATTCTTGCATGGGGGGCTCAGCATCCACATTATCAAATAGTGTTTTGATATGGCATCAAATAAACAAATAATAAACATCGATTTTTGCTATTTACTCCAGGCAAGTATCAACGAATATTTTTCTTTCTCTTCTCTGTTCTTCATATTTGTTGTATTCGTACTTAGGAGTATTCCGTTGATTATTTTTTTTTGTACTTACGAGTATAACGAGTTTTTCTAGATTTTTCCTGGAAAGACGTTGTAATTTAAAAACCTACAAAAATATATACATATTGTGGTAACTTAAACTTTTTTTGTTTTTGTTTTAAAAGAATGAAATATTTTTTTTAATTTTAGAAGATCGTACTCACCGCAAAAGGCCTTTTTCTAGAGGACTTACCCGAGATTGGCTAGAGCAACTTTAATAATCATTATTTCACAACAAAAACAATTATAATAAAGTTGAAAGTTATAACAAGTTTATACATTTTTACGCAAATAACAATGTCTTTCCAGGAAAAATTCTTCAAAAATAGCTTTTCTTGGCGGCTGACTGCATATAAACACCTTTATATATAATATTTGTTTTATGTAAAAAAATACCTGCTACAAACAGCACTTCCCATGTAGGTAGGTATTCATTTAATATTCGCAAGTTTTATAGATTCAAATATTGAAAAGATCCACCAAGAAAATACTTACCGCGATTGGTTTTCAGTAACTTGGGCATAAAATAAAAAGAAAACCAATATCTCTTAGCTTCACAAATAAGATACACTTTTCAAAATAATACCGACTTAATCGGGCGAAGTTAGTGAAGGGGAGGAGTCGGGAGATAGTTGGACGATAAAATATACGACGAAGGGTGAAATGTCAAATTAAGGTAAAACTTACCCTACAGCCTGTTGCAAGCTCTCACGGTTACGACCCATTAAATAAATGTATTTCAGGAGGAAATATGTTATATGGCTTAGTTCTGACACGCTGACGACAAGGACTACCGACAAAATAACCGTTCAAGTATGTAATATAAAATTTTCAGAAAATTGGCTTAATCCGTAATGCGAGTTTTTTTTTAACATAACTCCACACAGGAGGCCCTGAGAAAAATAATTTCCTTCATTTGGCATCTTTAAGATGCTGTGTGGAGAGTCTTTTTGAGGAGAGGAAAGAGTGAACACGGGTCTTGAAGAGAAGAGAAGTCGTAGAAACGACCCGTTCTCTTGTGACTAATGTCAACCGCTTACAAATGTTCGGGCACGTGTTTGGCGTATTTATCGGCTATGCATCGATGCCGAGGGGATCAATGACGCTAGTTCCTCGGAGCATCTTCCATTGTAATACCGGTAGAACAAGTACAGCATTCCCAACTGACGCCTGTGCTCTAAATATTGCAATCCGTTTGTTAAGTTAGGAGAATCTATCAAACGGACCGCCCGTTTCTGCACAGAGTCAAGTGGTATAATGTAATAATAATTTAACATATTATTAAAAAATTATGGGATATAATATACAGATTTAGGAAATGAGATTAAAAGAATTTGGCATTCTCGAACTATAAAAATATTACCATTTGTTATTTCGGCTACTGGCATTATACCTAGCTCTTTAATTAAAAATTTAGTCTTATTAGATTTATCAAAGAATCTTTATATAAAGATGCAAAAATCAGTCATATTAAACACATGCAGGATTACGAAAGATTTTTTAAATATTTATATTGAGGGATCAGTAGGATTTATCGGTTCAGTTAGGAGTTCTATTGAGCCGAACCCTCTGATATGAAAATATCTGGAGTCGATGAAGTATTTTCCCGTATGGTCTCCGGTAGGTTGACGTATTGTTCTTGTATAGTTTTGAATTTATTATACTTACACAATGCAATTACATCGCGTGGATTGACTAGATGATCATTTGTGGAAAAGTGTGTGGAAGGGTTAAATTTCTCCTGTGGGGAAGATTTAACCCGGACATAAAGTCTAGAGAACAAATTAAATAAAAATAACAATTTTTAAAATAACATCCATGAACGTGAATAATTTCACGCAGGAATGTATTAAGAAGAATATAAACGCCAGAAATATTTCGATTCTCATACCTACAAAATTTAAAATCGCGCGTCGTATTTGCACGAGGTAAGTAAGCGAAAGTGGTTTTAATTTATTTTGTGCATAATTTTATAAGAATGAAACAAAGGTAGAACATAAAAAACTCAAAAATAGTCTTAGTCATAAAGGGGTATTTTGGAAAAATTGTTTCTTTTATTATTTCATAGTTAAGTCACGAAAAAAAAATTAAATGGTTTACGCTTACATTTTTTGTTATGCAAATAATAATTTTATTGTTATTCCAATATATGTATATAAAAAGCTTCAATTTATCCGTAGCATATTTTTTGACGTTCATAATGTAAATCGATTCGTCGTAAAGATTAATCTAAATAGTATCTAAATAGGACTTCACGTATAACTTCATCTTAATTCACGTAACGATAACCGAAATTAATTTTTTTATGTTAGTAGGTACCTTACAAGAGTCTAAACTGCTTTCGTCTGTAGCCAGTAAGACTACGGCATTCCCAATTGGGTATGTTGCGGGGATGAAAGTAGTGGGGAGGGGAAACAGTTAGGGAAGGTCAATAAATAAAATTGATGTAATTCGTTAATGGTCAAGAAAAACAAAAAAGCAATTTATACTTCTGTAAATAGTTTGCCCAAATTAAAAAATATAAAATATTCGGAATAATTATGGTGAAAAAAAATAAGTAAGGCATTTGTTGAACACTTTTTCATACAAAACTTCATTTTGGTTTTGATGCCAAAATACTAAACCAAACCAAATAATTATTTTTTAAACAAAAGATATAGCAATTACGGATATTTGCTACTTTATTTACTTTTGTTTTAACCTCTCCACGAGTATGGACAAAACGGTTCGTCGAAGCAAAAAAATGCTCCGAAGAGTATCGACGAAACGTTTCGTCCGCGGCTATTTTTCAAATACCGTAGTATTTAATGAAACAATGTGACTTGAAATGGCCTCTATTGACATCTGCGCGTATTTTGTTGAAGTTTTGGAAGACATGCCTATAATACAAACTTCACAGTTTTAGTTTGAATAAATTTTTTGCGTCATTTAGCGGTCGTCAGAGGAAGGAAGTAGTTTTTTGTATGGATATGTTTTTTTTTCGATGTTGGTTTATTTTTGTGGATTGATGTCGACGACGTTTTAATTCGAAATAAAATATTATTTCTAGTTAATCTATGATAATTTATAAAAATATATTAAAAAAATTAAACAAAAAAAAAAAACTCACTCGCGGAGAGGTGAAACTTTTAAATAAAGGCAATATTGAATGAATTTATGTGAGTTAATTATAATTATTAAAAAATAATTTTGACCTATTGCTGTATATAACTAAAAAAATCGTTAAAATAACTTTTTTGAGGGAGAAATTTTAATTTATACACTAATTTGTATTCCAAAGTAAATCGGTATTTTGCAATTTAAATTTACGACCATTAAATAGCTCTTTTAAATAGTATTTTTAAAGATTTGATTAACTTACAAATAATTGCCAAAGTTGCCACTTCAACATTAAATATCGTGAAAATGTTTTTTCTTTAATGGTCCGTATATTGTTATTTAAAGCACAAATAAATTAAGCATACGTTTTGATTAAAAAAAATATTATTCAATTTGGTTGGGTATTTTGACCTCAAGCTCAAAATTCGTATGAAAAAGGTCGCAAATACGTTCCCTTTAAGACCCTGTCAGAAATCAACGCGTCAACAATTAATCAATACACCCAATGGTGAAAATTAAAGTATTTCAGCATTCAATTAATTAATTGATTCTGCTTATCAATGGCAAGTTCTGTTAACAATATATTATTATAAAGACTCACAAATTCAAATCACGTAAATCATGTGAATGAATTTTATATTTGAACGTAAAATTTTGATGGATTTGTTCAGTCAGGTGGTAAATTCACTAGCAACATAAAAAGAAATAGCTTTTTCTACCGATGGGAAATTCGCAGTGCTTACAATGGCTCATAAACTGTAAAGCGCCAATATAAATGATTCACAGGCATTTGAAAATAAATAATTTTCATGAAAATACACAGTATTCGTTTTCCAAGAGATAAAACAAACTTTTCATTAATGCTGAGTTAGAAAATATTCTAATTGGTCATCTTTCTCCAGGGCGATACTGAGATTTGATTAGGTTAGGTTGATGGTTGGAGCAGTGGGGAGAAATTCGAACAGTCCAGTGTTTTTAATTTATATTTTTTATTTTTTACCAGCGAGTACACGGCGTGCATTGCAAGCCACTGAAAGAAAGAAAGTGTCTGTGTTTTAATTCTGTTTATTGAAGTGCTTATTTATATCTG
This sequence comes from Glyphotaelius pellucidus, assembly GCA_936435175.1. Taxonomy (NCBI): domain Eukaryota; kingdom Metazoa; phylum Arthropoda; class Insecta; order Trichoptera; family Limnephilidae; genus Glyphotaelius; species Glyphotaelius pellucidus. The sequence goes on along the minus strand of OW386553.1, from coordinate 1,801,846 downwards.
TTTTTCCGTCTGGTGCGTACATCAGAAGGTTTTCTGGCCCATGAGCACGCCACGTACATCTGTCCGTATGAGAAGCATGGATTTTCCAAATTTTCCCCCCTGCTATCCCCTACCGCTATTTGCAATATCTCCTTAGCAATCCCTCCCTCTGCCCTTCCCTTATCCCGAACATCTTCTGTCTCACTTGTGTATCCTTCGCTTCCATTCCCCTCTCGCGTCCCCTTCCACCTTCCGCACCCTCCCCACTCCGGCATTCCTCTTCTACCTTCCCTGCCTTCCCCTCTTCCTCCCCTCTTTCCGGGAACCCACCATCTCCTTCATTCCCTCTTCCCGTTCCAAATTAACTATATGAAATACCTACACTCATTTTTCAAACAAATCTATTGAAAAATTTAATACATTAGTCCAGCATTACATAGAGACCTTCGCGGGCGTATGCACAACAAATCACCAAAGTTTCCTCGCAATCGATTAATGGTATAGGATAAAATTTCATAACGCTAGAGCTCACCATTAAAGAAATCTTCCCGGGCGTAAGGGGCCATTCATAAATTTAATTACGTCACACGTAAAGGGGGGAGGGGGGTAGAGAAGCGTGATTTTGTGTGACAAGGGGTATGGGGGGGGGGGGGGTCATCAGCTTTGAGTCACAAAAATAATTTTCCTAACCCATCCCGCCCCATAATATCCCATTACGCCCCCTATTGTGGTAAATGTGATCGTTACAATATCTGCTTAAATGTCGACGAAAAATTTTCATATATTACCAACTCTACTGTTTTGATTATTGTTAGATGTAAAATTGCAAAATACGTGACGTCACACTCCGGGGGAGGGGGTCTCACAAATGTGACGATGTGTGACAGGGACGGGGGGAGGTCAAAAAATCAGGAAATTCGTGTGACGAATAATTTCATAGACTTCCACTAGAAAATCATATGCTGAGTCAAACTAGGTTCTGGGTAGAGGGGTTTCGGTGATTTGGAGGTTATTTGAAATACTTTGAATAATCACTAATCTAAATGTGAAATAAATTGAAAAAAAAAATTACGGTTTTAAATTTACGCATGGTTTCGAATCCGACACTAATCGGTGATATTTCTCTCCCTAAAATGTCAAGAAAAATCTTGTATCGAGGGATTTTGAGGAAAAACATTTTTGTATTGAGGGATTCTACCTGTCGTACAGGGCATAGAAACTCGATTGCTGAATATGATGAACACAAAAAGAAGAATTTTTTCTCTTCATTTTATTGAGTGACTTCAATCTGCAGAGCCATTATCGAGCAAAGTCTTTCCTCTTTTAAAGCCTTTGATGATTTTTCGTTTTATTGACTTCCGACACGGAATGGACTCGCTAAAAGATTTTAAATTAACACAGAATAATTGCGAAATTACCTCTGATGGGAACATTAAAGTGACGAAAAATCCCAGGATATTTTTACAGCAGTGACCGTAAAATCAAAAAGGTTAAAATGCGAATAAAAACTACAAAGGAAATTTTAACTGAGACTTTGAGAATTATCATGGAATTTAAATGACTATTGGCAGAAAATTTTAACTCATGGCAGAAAAATTGTAGGTACATTATTTTAGTTCAAGTGTGGTTAAAGTTAAAAATTATTTTTAATGAATAATTTTTTTTATTTAATTATGAATTAAATTGATTTTAATTCATTCTTCAAACTTCGCAAATTCACTTTGTGGTGTCATCATTATTAATAAATGAAAACTAATAACTTTGTGTACACCACTATTTAATCAACAATATCGACATGTTTCGAAAACTATGTTTTCTTCGTCAGGATAATAAGTTAATAAAAAATAACAAAAGACAAACAAGTATAGACAAATAAAAACATAGATAAAATATTAGAAAGGAGAGGTGATTAATGACTTAAAATATCATAAAAAACAATTATATAAAAAATTATTTTAGGATAGGTAAAAAATTAGATTTACATAATAAAAAATCTTTTGAAACAAAACAGGAAGTCTAAATAACAAAATAAATTAATTTGTAATGATTGTAACTTTTTTATGTTAGGAAGACTTCTAGAAATTTTAACATTAGAGTCAAGGAACATCTAAGATGTTAAAATAATAATAATTATTCAAAATTTGCCAACCAAATTTTAGAAACAAGTCATTCTTTTGATATTAATAAAGGTTTAAAAATTTTACACACTAACACAACGGGTGTACAATTAGATAATTTAGAAATTTTAGAAATTAGGAAAAGTGTTAATAGTAAATTAAATATTATAAATAACCAAACGTTTTTTTAAAATAGCCATCTTTTAAATTTATTTTCATATTAATACTTATATTTATAATAATTTATTTTGTTATCTAGACTTCCTGTTTTGTTTCAAAAGATTTTTTATTATGTAAATGTAATTTTTTACCTATCCTAAAATAATTTTTTATATTTTATTTTATGTAATTGTTTTTTATGATATTTTAAGTAATTAATCACCTCTCCTTTCTAATATTTTGTCTACGTTCTTATTTGTCTACACTTGTTTGTCTTTTGCTATTTTTTATTTACTTATTAATATTGTTGATTTTAATTCATTAAAAAATTAATGTTTTCAAATGATAAATTAAATAATAATTATTATTTTTAAATTTTTATTATGAATTAAATTATATTTAATGGAGACAGTTTTTTTTTACCGGCAATATTTTCCGTATGGTCACACTTGACGTGGTGGGTCACACTTAAGGTGCACAACCAGTGGCGTTTTTCTCTAAAGTGTGTTTGTGCGGCGAACCCTGATTAAAAAGATAAGAAAATAATACAAACCTGTTATATAATAATATAAACCCATTACAGATAGCGCGCCATTAAAATTCCGCCTTTAAAACCTGCGCCACCGAAAAGGTATTGACTATTGACCTATTTTGTGTGTAGTGGAACCAGCACAAAAAACTCATGCAAAAAATCCTAGCCCGTACAAACCGCACTGACGGTGATTTGAACAAAAGTAGGCCTTTCTGTGAAAAATCAACACACCGTGGTGCGTCGATCCCGGATCATGATGTCCGAACATTGTCCGAACATGATGTCCGATGACTTCCGAACGTTGACGAGTGTCACCGATGCCCGAAATTGTCGCAGACTCACCGTTGACCTTTGAACCACAGGGATGCAAATTAAATATTAGTTGAGATAATCTTTTGTTGTCAATATGATGTCATGAGTGTCCTGAGTGTCCCGAGTGAGGGTCCTTATTAACGGGACGGTTCCGTTAAAAAAAAACGCATCGTCAGGTTAGGTAAGAGATATGAACAATATTAAAGAACAAAATATTTAAAAAAAAAACAAAACAACACGGACCAAAGCATCATCCCCATGTAGCCATTCAAGCCAATTAAGTACGTAATATTTTCAAACAAAAACGTAAGTACTTTCTTCCTAAATAATAATCGAAAATTTTGAAAAAGTGGGTAGTCCAATCAACCCATTGCCTACTCGGAGAAGAATTGGTAAGGTCATCCTACCTGCGCCTTCGTGGGGTGCGGTCCGCCCTGGAACTCGATGGTGCCGTACGCGTCGGTGGGCTGGGCGCGCGTGTGGCGGGCGGCGGTCCAGGCCTCGGGCGGGGGCGGCGCGCCCAGCCCCGGCAGGCCCGCCCCCGCCCCCGCCCCCGTCACCCCCGCAGCGCCCGCCACGCAGTGCTGCGCGTACGAGAGGCCACACCAACATCTGCAACAATACCAAAACAGAACAACAGGTTAGAGTCAGAAGAGGTAAAATGGGGGAATGCTAACTTAACAATCTTTTTTACATTAGATCCACTGAGGAAAATAATTCCTTTCAGGGCCTATGTCATCTTTGGGGATGTTGTGTGGAGGGTCTTTTGGGGATAGGAAGAAAAGTTCTCGAAAGGAAAAAAGGTATGAGGGATAGGTAGGAATCCGGGGTTCAATGTGTCAGGAGTGACGGACGTAGGAATCAATCTCTCCCACTGCGGTGCAAGACGATGGTGGGCAAACGCATTCACCGCCAAGACCTACGCAAACCTCATCCCATGAATCCGGGCACCTCTGCTAAGTCATCATACGTAGCGAACCAGCTGGGGTGACCTACGGCAGGGGTTATCCAGTAAATGGTTTCCGGGGCGGCGGTGCCCATACCCGCCTCCCAAATTTTCTTAAACTCATTTCATTATAATGTGGAGAAAAAGAAGGCGAATTATATAATTTATTTGGGCAAATTAAACAAAAACAACAATAGAGAAAAATTGAGGATTTTTGATTTTCATAAAGTAAACTTTTACACTTTTACAACTTGTACACAGATTTTTACTTTTGATCTACCCAACCACATGGCGGGGTGGATCGGGAGAGACTGGTTGGGGGAGACCTTTTGACCTCTCCAGCGGGATTCTCTCGGAACATCACCTTGCACGTGCACTGGTAGGGACAGATTAATACGGTTGTCACGCCTGGATACACTGACCTCCAGTTTCCTACCCATCCTTCATATCTTTTTTTATTCCCAGAACTTCCTCTCCTTCCCTTCCTAAAAATGCCCTCGACTCAGCATTCCCAAAGATGACATAGGTCCTGAAGGGAATTATGGGCCTCCTGTGTGAAGCTAACATAAGAAAGTTGAGTGTTCCAGGGTATTGCAGGGTCAATCCTCGCCATTCAAGTTCTCCACAATTCCACAAAAAAAAAATATTACTTTTATTTTTAACTTTATGAGTAAAACCGCAAATTGTAATATTTAATTAATGAAGACAATATTATCGAAACTAACTCGAAAATCTGAACATCTGGGACTTGAACCCAGGAAAGGTCCTTGGTTCGAGTCCCAGATGTGACCGTATCTTTTTCTAATTTTCTGTTAAAGATTTTAGAGTCTTCATTGTCTTCTATTGTCTTCATTAATAAAATGATAAATGAAGGGAGAAAAGAGAATTCAGAATAATCACTTTTTATGATGGTTAGAGGCCGAATACAAAACTTTTAAATTTTCTTTCACACTGTATTTTGGTGACAAATATAGATAACTCTGTCAGATATGTTAATTTTATGATAACATATTGCCTAGGCCCGTATCCGACTGAAATGGATCTGAATTATTTCGCCTTGAGGGTGTTCGACGGAAAATAAATCAAACGGTTTATTTCACGCACGACCCTTATGGGTTAAGGCGCTGATACGGAAGATACTAGATTTTCCCTAGTAAGTAATCCAAAGGTATATTTTGTATGTGCAGAAGTTATTAATATCCTTTAAATGTCACATGTGCCTAATGAAAAGGGTTTATAGATATAGATTTATCGATAATGTCGGTAACTTGTCATCATTCCCGAGGTCAATTGCAGAGCAACAACAAACAGCAGTTATAGCCGTTGTGTACAATCCTAATGATCAACTGCTGAGCCGAAATCTCCGCTCAATGCTGACCAAATACACAATATCGTGTTATTTTTTTCGAAAGGTTCTTGCCAAAGCAAAATCATCGCCATGCACTACTCAACGTAAGGAAGCTAATCTAGTGGATTAAACTTGCCTTAGGAAGGCCTAGTTATAAAAACTGACAACAGAGTGAAAAAACAACGCGAAAAAAATGTTCAAAATCTGTCATCTCGCAAAATTTTGCATTTATCAGATCTGGAAACATATTATCATGCTTTGCTTATTTCTTTTTTTAGAAACTGCCCAATTTTGCCACGCAATCAATTGCTTATAGTTTTACGATTCTATGCAACTGGAAGTTTCCACATTACAAATGGAGACCTTTTCAAAATTTGCCCATCTACGACCAGCAAAATCGTAAAAAATGACTCGTGCATTGACAGGTTTGAGACCTCTCTTTAAGGCCCCATCTATACATCTTATGGACACAACGGCTATGGGAGCACCTTATCCTATTGATTGCGGATCAGAGTTTGCGAGGCAATGAGAACCCAAGCTGTCTCTCAGTGGGGTCTTGTACGAGATGGGCATTTTTCACGTTGGCCGATTATAACTCAAGCTTCCACCTTCTGGGGTGAGAGGTTATTGGAGGAGTCTTTCTCCTTCTGTTCAGAAAGGTTTTCGGGACTTGAAGCGGCATGCCGGGTGAGAGACGACATCATCGTGCAAAGGTACAGCGCTTTCTTGTACTCTCTCGCCTGATATTTGGCGGGGTTATGTTTGCAAGAACGGGGAGCCAAGGGAGAGGAGTAGATTTTAATGTTCCGCTGATGGTTCGCATTGTGGAATTAAGCTGAACGGCAATCGTGGAATTGTGAAGGAGCCTGAACTACTGGCAACAAATGGAAACAGTGGGAAAAAAACCACAAGACTAAACTTAGTCAGTAAGCAAGCTGAAACTAACTGGGGATGCGACGCCAACACGCTCAGAACGGCATCCATTGCTTTGGTTTTCTCAGCAGCTGTGCTCCAGTATGGGCTAGAAGCACCCACACTTTATTTTATACATATTCTACATGTTCCATGAACAATATTTATATCCTAAGGAGTAAAATATTAGAACACTACCAAATCTATGCAGTGAATACTACCAAATGCAGAGAAGATATACATACTGCAAGAGTTGATATACTTGTATCTGCACACGACTTAATGAAAATCAGCTGTACAAACTATTTTTAATAACAACAGGGTTTCGACTGTCTGAGGCATCAATTGGCAGAGGGTTCGACTAACCGGGGAATCTTTTGTCTTTTGTAACAACCCAGTTTTCTTTTTTCAATGTAAGGGAAGGTTTCGTATTTCGCAAGGATATTTTAGGGCGCTGCTGATTCACTTGGATGTATATTTTATGAAAAAGGATTATTCTTCTACCTTTCCTCTTGCAAAGAGGGAATATTGTAGGCTGACTTTAGCGCCGGAAAGGTTCGAATATTAAAGTCGTATCCTGATAAATAAGAGATCTTATCGGAAGTGTCAATCCGTAGACTGTGTTAATTTTGCAAAGGAAAACTCAGTCATAATAATTTATACCATACTTACAAATTTGATCCCTACCAAGCCTGGAGCACTTGTTTAAATGCAACGATTTACTAAAGCTTTTTTCTTTTACGCTGCCAAAAAGCAAGTAACGCCACTTACAAGTACAAAGCAGAACTAACCTAACCCAGATAGTAACCTAACCGAGTTAGTAACCTAACCTGACCGAGTTAGTAATCCAACCTGAACGAGTTAGTAACTTAACCTGACCAAGTTAGTTACCTAGCCTGACCGAGTTAGTAACCCACCTTGACCGAGTTAGTAACCTTAGCTGACCGAGTTAGTAACCTAACCTGATCGAGTGAGTAACTTAACCTGACCAAGTTAGTAACCTAACCTGGCCGAGTTAGTAACCTAACCTAACTGAGTTAGTAACCTAACTTGATCAAGTTAGTAAACTAACTTCACCGAAATAGTAACTTAACCTGCCGAGTTAGTAAACTCACCTGATCGAGTTAGTAACCTAACCTGACCGAGTTAGTAATCCAACCTGAACGAGTTAGTAACTTAACCTGACCAAGTTAGTAACCTATCCTGACCAAGTTAGTAACCTAACGTGGCCGAGTTAGTAACCTAACCTAACTGAGTTAATTTACTGACTTAGTAATGTAAAGTTAGTAATGTAACTTCACCGAAATAGTAACCTAACCTGACCGAATTAGTAACTAACAATCAAGAAAAAAAAGAGGTAGTTAAAAAATGAATTATGATAGTAAAATATTATTGTCAGTACTCGTAATTTTTTTAAGACTTATTATTGATACATAATTTTTTTAAGACATTTTGTACTTCCAATGACTAGGCAATGTAATTTTTTTTAGAAAACATTCAAACATACTAATGCGGTTCAGTTTTAGAGGAAAAAATGGGAAATACAAAACCTCGATTTTATAATTTTATTTAGGTATTATTAAGCTGAGGTGCAGTTGTCCCTTTCCGTCAGTATTTAGGATAGTAAGAGCGACAGTGACAGCAACAGTTTTTTTTTACATTAGCTCCACACAGGAGGTCTTTTAGAAGAAAAAAATCCCTCAAGGCCTATGGCATCCTTGGGGATGCTGTGTGGAAGGTCTTTTAGGGAAGAAGGAGAGGAAGTTCTGGGAAGGAAAAGGTATGAGGGGTGAGTAGGAATCTGGGGTAAATATGTCGAGGACATATGGATGCGGTAAGGCGATGTTCCGAGAGAGTCCTGCCGGAGAAATTAAAATATCTCCCTCAATCAGTCTCTCCCGATCCGGCCTGCCAAGCAATTGATGGGCAGACGCATCCGCCGCCAAGTTCCGAGCAAGCCTCACGCCGTGAACCCAGGCATTCCTGCTAAGTCACCAAACGTAGCGAACCACTTGGGGTGACCTACGGCAGAGGTTATCCAACAAATTGTTGCCGGGGCGGCGGTACTCATTTCCGCCTCCCAAATTAATATTTCCTATTAAGTGAAATAATGAAAGGAAGCGTGGAATGATAGGCCCCAGTTCCTGGTAGGAATACCCCCGGGCGGTTCTAAATATAATAATATTCATTCGTATTTACGAAACAAACCCTAAATGTCAAGGTTTACCGTAGCCAATCTTTGGGAAAGCAAAATTCAGAATTAATTACCGTGATGGTTCATGGCATTTTGTAATAGAAATGTATCTCAAAATAATAACTTCAACATTCAACGTAATTATTTTAAATTAGCAGTTAAAAACCTGCTAGGCCCTGCGGGTGGCTTTTGGTTCACCCTCACCCAGTTAGTGTTGGTGACCATTTTATAAATCCGGTAGGAACTGGTTCCAAAAATAGCCATTTCCTCGGATCCACCGTCATCTAGTAATAGCTAGTCACCGGGACAGGCAATGACGTCATATGTAATATATAGCCGCTTGCTACTTTTATTCACAACTAAGAATTACCGTCAATCTTTCCATATCCGAAGAGATACTCAAATTCACAAATTCGTTCCAATCTGCCCCCATGCGACCTGCTACGGAAGTGGCGACATCTTATGACGAATTCTTGAATTCGAAACTGAATTACAATGGTAACTTTGTTTGACATTTCACATACAAAGATTTTATTTGTGGCACGGCGCGCACGGCGAGGCGTCAGACATGCATTCGAAGCCAGGTTCTGAAATTCAACCGCGCAGAGGCAACCCTATTAATACTCTTCGATTGGGCGGATCTGAGGAACTTTTCACATCAATCGTTAATTTTTTTTTTAAATTAGTGAAAGCCATTTGGAAAAAAAACAATGTATTTTCAATATTATTTTGTTACTCTCGAAAAAAATTACGAAGGTGAGGGTACTTTTGTTTTATTTTTGTGTTGACGAATTTATTTTCTACGACTATTTATAAATTTGCCATTTTCGATTTGTCGCCAAAACGACAAGTCCAGAAAAAATAAAGTATAAGGCCTATAAAAACTGCTTTAAAGTTAAAAAATCTCCTACTTACACCTTTCCTGTTATGGTTTTATTATAAAACTAGCTTTTCCCCGCGGCTTCGCTCGCATGGTATTACGGGAAATTACTGTAGCGGTTGAACTTATCAATTATCCCCCCTCCTCCCCACCCCCACCCTCTCCAGCATTCCATACATTCATTCCCTTACATTCAGTTTTCAAACATCTCGCCTACCACCTAAATTTCATTAAGCTATAGCTCAAAGAAAAAAATTAGTTATCCAATTTTGTTCATTCGTTCGGAATTTATGCGCTTACAAACATTTCGGATGTTTATTTTTAATTAAATATTTGGAAGTTTGTTAATGTAATAAAAAAATACACTATTTATTATTCAGTCTTTATACCTAATCGTTACGAATTATATTTTTAATGTAGGAACTCTATCTGACATTTGTTCCAAAACAGAAGCTTGTCCAAAAAAAAACAAAACATATTCTAATATTTGAATTTCCTGGAGCAGTAGCTGACCAGAGGGCTCAGTACCTACCGGCTTAGAGCCCACAAATATATCAACATGGTTTCCATGGAAACGATTTTTTTCTGACGTTAGCAAAAACTCGCTTTTGTTAGCGACAGAAAACGTATAACAAATAAAATATATTAATATTAATAATTTCATAACGCCAGAGCTTACCATCATATACAACATATAGTCAGCGCATATAATTTAGCTTTCTATTGGTGAATGAATTTTTAAAGTCTTTTTATTGGTTAATGCCTGAAAAGGTCATAAACAAACTCGAGCAGTTTCGCATTTATAATATTAAGTATGGATTAATAATTTCATAACGCCAGAGCTTACCATCATATACAACATATAGTCAGCGCATATAATTTAGCTTTCTATTGGTGAATGAATTTTTAAAGTCTTTTTATTGGTTAATGCCTGAAAAGGTCATAAACAAACTCGAGCAGTTTCGCATTTATAATATTAGTATGGATGTGGAAAATTAAATTCTTTAGAAAATGATCGTAGTTTTTTTTACATTTCTGCCTGAGCTTTACAAAATAAAATAAAACACGCATTTCGTCAATGTTTTTTCTTGAATAATTCAAAACAGGCAGCAGGTGTTGTTAAACGGGAATTTAAGCCGTATCGCCATCTACGTAAGGAGTATTTTCTTAAATAATAAAATGAAGTATTATGAAATTTGTGTATAGCGCAGTTTTGTGTTATTTCACAACAAAGCAATGCCAAGAGAACAAAATTAACAATAGATGTTTTGGTACAAGACAATAATAATAAACAATATGGGTGCTATTAAAAAAAACATTAAAACTTAAACATAATTTAAAACAGGGGGCAGTTTACGTTCAGAAATAAGAAATATTCCGAGTGGACATTAAAAGTACAAGTACAGTTTAGGAAAAAACCGAGACCCATCGATTACCGGAAACTTGAGAACGTGACTTGAAAAGAATTGAAAGAAGTTAAGATTCACGAATGGTTGTATTGTTCAAATAATTTCGTTCATAAAGTCAGTTTAAAATCAGCCAAATTTTGGATATTAGTAAGAGCTGGGGGAAGTTTATTCCAAATAAGCGGGAAAGTTCCAAGAAAAGAAAGATCGTAGTAAACGGCTCGATTTGAACTAGAAAGTTCAATTAAAGGATTTTTCAACATCTAAATCTGCTGACCTCAGAGTAAGGAAGGTCCGACCAAATCGGTTGGAATCCTATAGTCCTTGGAAATCATTTGAAACATGGAATTTAAAAAAAAAATCGTTTTAGTATGAACGTATGCAGAATGCACGAGCCACCGTTTGCAAAAAAAAAGTTGTTGATTGTGAAAATGGCGGACACAAAATGAAAATTGAAGAAAAAAATTGTCTTAATTTTGCAATATCTTTGCGTACAATAATAATTTTTCGATAAGTCGAGATTCATCCGAACACAAATTGAATTTTATTTAATTTAAACTTTGAATGAAGTGAGTCGGGTGAAAATTCAATGAGCTACGATTCTAGTCAAATCGTGGTTTTGAAAAAAAAACGTTTGAAGTTTTCGCTTGTAACTAGGCCGCTTCATTGCTCGGTCTACATGCGCACCGCTCCTAAATATATTTAAAGGTCGAATTTGATGCTATAACTTTATGAATGTATTCTCTACATGTAAGAAGCGGGAATACTTAGAACTCAATAAAAATAATTCTCGCCGCAGCATTGTTGGTGGCATAATCCGAGGTTAACACGATGTGGTGCATCGCCTAAATAATAATTTATTCTGCACATGATAATATTTCTTTAGTACTTAACTTCCTAGAAACCTGATAAAGTCAAAACTAGTCAAAAATAATAAACTTCTTTGGCGTTCTTTTTTCAGAAAAAAGCCAAACAGTTTTTATGAGAGAATTCATTTATTTATTATTTTATCACAGTCTTGTTTGATACGTCATATTTGGTCTTTTTGATATAGGTGATATATAAATGTTCAATATTTCTGATAGTAACATGACGTCCTCACAAAAGGAACCAAACGTCATTAACAGAAGTAAGTAATACACATAACGTTGAATTTTTACATTTATGATCAATATATTATTATGTATTGGCTGGGATACCCGGATTCGCTCAGGGAGTTGATATGAGATTGAACTGACGTTCGAACCCACGGACTCAACGCCGTTGGCCTTAATGAAAAATTGTCAAAAGAAGCGAAGCTAGCAGTTCACAATGGAGTGCTGGTAGAAGAAGGATGAAAATAGATTGGATGCTGTTGAAATGAGATCCCTAAGGGGTATGTGTGTAGTAAAACCGAGTATGATCGTGTGAGAAATGTGGAGATCCGCAAAGAATGCAAGGCTGATGTTAGCGTAATAAGTAGTAGGCGGCTGGTCAAGAAGCATGAATAGTAGGTGTTATTTCAGGTGCAATAAAAAAAAAAACCAAAAATATTTTTACAATCCATTACTTTACCAAATATTTATCAAACATTAAAAAACACTTAAAAAAATGTAAACGAAAAATTCAAAAAGTTACAGGGTGTTGAAGTGCGGGGTCTCAAAAAAATGGCGCGCCCTGGTTGACACAATTGTGTCAACCAGGGCGCAACCAACCCCTCCTAGTAATCTAATTTTTTTTTTCTTAATCCAAACAAATGCGGCTGTGTCCCGAACTAAGGAAAAGTAAAAAAAAAAATCACAAAATGGCGGCTGTCTGAAATAAAAAAGACATTTTTTTACCAATTTTTTTGACTTTCCAAATTTTTTAAAAATAGTTAAAATTTAAATTTTGTTATAGTTTTAGTAAGCGCCATAGTAATACATAGAGAAGGCTCACACCAAATTTCAAGTAAATTGGTTTGGTAGAAATTGAGATATCGTGTCAACCGTCTCGAAAAAAGGAGTTTTGAAAATGCGTTTAAATTTTTGTTCTATTTAGATTCTGGTTAGATTCCGTCTAAACCGCGACATTAAAATGGTTGTTACGTTTAAAATAATGCTTATTCCGAAAAATCCTTTTAAAGAGATATTTTTGAATATTTAAACTTTGGAAATATGTATGAAGAAAAAAAACGTTTTTTTTTTCTAGACTAGAATACTGCCTTAAGATTAGTGTCAAAGGTTATTCTGAGATACTTGATTTTATTTGTTGTTTTTTATTTTTATTTTGAGCAGTCTGACCACGACCTTCATGGTCGATTGAAAAGGTACTTACCAATCTTACCTTAACCTTACGTAATCGGTACTTACCAATCAACGTAGGTCGCTGTTTCAAAACCTGCCGTGACAAGTAAATTTAATTACTACCTTCACCCTCAAAATTGTCTCACGGCTGCAGAAGTGAGACGAGGTTGTGACTCTTGTGCGGTATTTACAAAAATAAACGAATTAACCCCTCGTGCCTCGGACATATTTTGTGAGAAGGTCAAAATATTTCTGATTCGCAATAAAATCCAAATAAATGGAATATTTCTGAACGCATCCAAATATTAAAGTATTCCTTTGAAATATGACTAAGTACACTTTCAAATTGAAGAATTCTAAATGATTTATGATTTTTGAAATAATTTTTTTTTTTATGTAAACATAAATTTTTTTAAAAATGGATGACCGTACTTTTTCTAACTAAAATTACTGATAACGAAAAGAAATAAAATTGGGGTCGGAAACTTTGGTTTCATAAAGGTGTACATTTGAATTATTTTGTGGAAAACTTTTAACTCTTTTTAATATAAAGCGTGGTGTTTCCTCTTTCTAACACCATTCGGATCATATTTTTAATCTCGATAATAAGAGAGAAACAACGATTTCTACGAGACCTGCATGAGTTGTTACGAAAAGCCAACAAAAGCTTGAATGGAGGTTTGGGAAACAACATCCGAAAACAATTGATTAAAAACTGCTGAAAAGCGTACAATTTTTCATGAATCTAACAAGTCAATGGAACTTTTCAGGAAGCACGCTGCCCACACTTAATCCCAGGAGCACCAAAGTCATCCTTGCGCGGTAGCAGTATGTCCTCAAGGGGAATCTTTCGACAGTCCTCGATAACCCTCGACTGTCCCCAATTCTCCTGAAATGTATCTGAAACTAACAAGTCAGAGGAACTTTTCAGGAAGCATGCTGCCCAAACTGGCCCCTAGGAGCACCAAAACCAGCCGTGCGCGGGAGCAGCATTTTCTTAAGGAGAACCCATCGTCCATGACTGTCCCTAATACTTCTGTAATGTATTTGCCTGACACCCTCTCTACCTCTCACTCCCTCTCTCCCTCTCTCCCCAGCCCCCCAATCTCCCCGGTCCATATATTCAATAGCATATTTCATTTTCCATTTTGACTTTAACCTGAATATAACTTGGATTTAAGGGATTACACGGGTTTCGAAGGTTAGAAAAAAGCACATTTTCTCTATTCTTTTTTAATATAATGAATAAATTATATTTTTTAAAATTTTAAGCACATAGAATGCAATTTTGAAAAAATAATTAATTTATATTTTTCAATTAATAATAATAATATAATTTATTTATATTAATCAAAATTCAAAATTCTACTGTTAACAAATGAAAAATTTGATTGAAAAGTGAGCTGAAGTCTTTAATTTGTAAATTTTCACATGTAGCAAACACATTGTGGGAATACATTATAATAAACACGATGGTATAACTTTGTTTAATTCCACTTTTTATTTTCTTATCCAACTAGTTTCGGTTCAACCTGAACCTTCTTCAGGGAAGAATAAAAATATACTAAACAAAATACAGATATTCAGAAATTACATGTTAATTAGAAGAGGGAGAAAGAACATCAACTTAAGTGGGTTAAATATTTTACACAGAAATGGGATAGGTCTACGCCTTAATAATCTTGAAGCCCTTGAAATAAAAAAGTCATTAAAAATAAATAAAACTAATTTACTTAATAAACAATTAGATTTGTCCAACAGCCCCATTTTTAAAATATTTCCACTAGCCCCGCCCACTTCCACCCCTCCCTCGTAGCCACCTCCCCTCCTCGCCCCCACTTAAGTTGATGTTCTTTCTCCCTCTTCTAATTAACATGTAATTTCTGAATATCTGTATTTTGTTTAGTATATTTTTATTCTTCCCTGAAGAAGGTTCAGGTTGAACCGAAACTAGTTGGATAAGAAAATAAAAAGTGGAATTAAACAAAGTTATACCATCGTGTTTCTTTAATTTGTATTAAAGTTTCAAGAGCATTCTTATCAATGTTGTAATTGTAGTTTACTGGGTTTTTTATTCGAGAAAATTTGACTATTTAACATTTTGAGATATTTAAGTTAAGTCCATTTTCATTGCACCAAATTAACGATTTTTTTTAATATTATCTTGAAGAATATTACAAAGGTAAATATTTTGAATAATTCTAAAAAATATCATTGAAGAAGAAGATAACACTTTTAAATCTAAATGAAAATATGAAAGAAAACTGGGTTCGAGTCCCAGTTGCGACCATTGTCTTTTTCTGTTTTTCTGTGTCTTGTTTTCTTTCATATTTTCATTTCGATTTAAAAGTGTTATCTTCTTCTTCAATGATATATTACGTTGATGGGAATAACCTTCAAAAGTTATAAAAAGAGAGTTTTTCTCGTAAAAAATTGAATATTCATTTAGACTTTCATAAAGTCATAGTTCCATATGAATAAATTCGGATACATTTATCCGAGACGCTATTCAGGTTACAAACCAATTCTTTGAATGATTGTTTCCAATAAAAAAAAAAAACTAGTTGAAGATAATATTAATGATTCTAAATATTTGAAATATGAGATTGACAAATATGACGGTTTGACAGAAGGTGGCAATAGCGAAATTGGAAAACGCGCCGTCCCGGTTAGACGAGAGGTCTGGGTTCGAGTCCCAGTTGCGACCATTGTCTTTTTCTGTTTTTCTGTGTCTTGTTTTCTTTCATATTTTCATTTAGATTTAAAAGTGTTATCTTCTTCTTCAATGATATATTACGTTGATGGGAATAACCTTCAAAAGTTATAAAAAGAGAGTTTTTCTCGTAAAAAATTGAATTCTAAAAAAATTTAGATCACCAGCAAAAAGTAAGAGATATTTTTGTAATATCATTTATAAACAAGAAAAACTAGATTGGACCAAAGCGTGAACCATGTGGGACTCTACTTGTTGCATTCATTTTTTCAGAAAGGGAGGATTACACTGTAATAATTTGTTGTCGACCATTAATTAACAAAATCTCTGTTGTATTGTTATGATTACAGCGTGCTTCAATAGCTTCGTCTATTTGCGGTCATTCTTTTAAACTGGACCTCGGAAAAAAAGAAGTAAATACTCAGATATTTAAAAATATAATTATTGTGTAAATACGTTAATTTTTTAAAAAATGTTTTTTTTTTGTTTGTAGATAACCAATTTTCCAAAACAAGAATTGGTTCCATTGAAATGTGTGGAAACCTTGGAGGAAGTGAAAAAAGATCGGTCCACAGATGATATAAAAACCATTTTGGGTAAGGATTTTTTTTATACCATGCGGATACTGCAGACAGTGTAGGTTGATGTCATACATTTAAAGTTAAGGACCTAAATTTAAGAATCAATTTTTATTTAATTATTACATTACGTACGTACACTGAAATGGCAAACAGCATAACAGATAACCATAACACAATGCAGGCGGGCGAAAACAAGGAACCCGCCGGAGACGACGTCTTTTGTTAAACCGATTTACCTATCGATCGTCCAGTTGATCAAACAGACATTTCCGAAAAAACTGATTTTGATATACCGTTTTTTTTTTGCACATGAGCTCCACTATGTCATCTTTGGGGATGCTGTGTGGAGGTTTTTTAGGAAAGGAAGGAGAGGAGAGTTCTGGGAAGGAAAAGGGTTGGGTAGGAATCTGGGGTTCAGTGGTCATCCACCTCCAAGACCTAGACAAACCTCACCCCATGAATCCGGGCACCCTTGCTAAATCATCAAACGTAGCGAACCACTTGGGGTTATACGGGTTGTTCTTCTTTTTAACCTACGTAAAGTTGTCTCCACCAGTTAGTGGATAAAATTCAACAGAATAACCAAAACTATTATTTTGTAATTATTTTAAAATCTACGGTATTAAAGACGTAACGACTGTGTGCGTTTAAAAAAAATATGTGTTTGTATTTTTTAGTAAAAATTACGTTACACAGTTGTAAATCCTCGTGATAGGAGTAGGTCGTGGTATAAGGTAGATTTATTCTTTTGAAAAGAAATTAATGATCCTGAAGCAAATATGTATGACTATGTTCTTTAAATACGTTCAACTTTCCGAACCTATAATTTTAATTTCCCGGGATTTTTTCACTTGTCTGCGCTAATATTGTATAAAAACTTATTAACAACGATTGAAAAACTGACAATATTTACAACGAATACATTTTAAAGTTCTTCTTATGTTTACGTTTTGTGTTGATGCTATTGCTCCAGTAAAAAGCAATGAAAAGAAATGATGCTTTTCAGCGTAAATTTTTTTTTAAATTACTTTTTTTCGCCCTAATCACATCTTTTTAATGTATTTGGAGGGAGAAAGAAAATGTGTCTGGAACGATTTGATTCAGTGCCTTGTCAAACTAGTATATTCTAATTCTCAGAAACATCATTTGTGGTATACTGCAGGGGACTGTGCTGGGTCCTCTTTTGTTTACATTATACAAAAGTATTCTGGAAACATTAATTTCTTCGATGTATATGTTTGGTGCAGTTGTAGAGTCTATTTACTAAGTTTAATGCATGAGTTTGTTTACAGATATTGAGCTACCAAATAAAATAATAGAGTTGCCGATTCAACTAACAGTACTTTCCAATCAAATATTGACTCAATCGGACACAATGATCAAAAGCCTGATGGTCACGGGATCCAGTCATGTAAGATGACTAAAAAAACAATAATTTTGGGCACTGAAAGAACCAGTTTGACCGAAATCTAATCAATGTTTGAGCCAATGCTTGTTTTCAGGAAATGGGGGAAGCCATGCTCACGAGTAATCTCGTCAAGTGGGGGTTGCAGAATGCATCAATGCGCGATGAGCTGAATACCACCTCAAAACAAAGTGAAGAGAACGCCCGAAGGATTTCTGTCGGAGTGTCTGGATTGAGCCGGAGGGTAACTAATCATATTATCATAAACATCGCCGAACAAGCATTGGTTTTTAAAAAAAAATTGAAAGAAAACTGATGTCGCCAATAAATATACGACCTTTCGACTTCTAGCCCCCAAACAAGCCAATGAAGTTGATATTTGATCAAATTCTCAGAGGTAACGATAAATTGTGTCTGCTTCGAGCACACGGACATTTCTACTTCTTTAGTGGATAACATAACGTTTACCATAGCTTGTAAAGTAGAGTTACGTGTTTACATATTCTCAGGATACGTGAACACTTAACAGAAAAGCAAAGGCCGGATCGGGAGAGACTGGTTGAAGGAAACCTTTTGATCTCCAGTAAGAACATCGCCTTGCACCACAGTGGGTTACGTCCGTTACTCCTGGAAACACTGACCTCCAGATTCCTACGCACCCCTCATACATTGTTCCTTCACAGAACTTCTTTTTCTAATGAGACCCTCCACACCCCAAAGATGAAATAGGCCCTGAGGAGAATTATTTTCTTGAGGGCCTCCCGTGTGGAGCTAATGTTAAAAAAAGTAAGAGGACATAAGCGCGGAATTGACACATGAATGATGGAACGCAGACAATGGACATTCGGATATTCGAGAGGGGAGTATCTCATACAGCGATGAAGTCTAGGGGAAGATGAGTCTAGGGAAATTTCCCTAAATTTAGGGATAAACACTTTATGTAAGAAAAGGGCAAAAGCAAAATATAGGGAGAATTGAAAATTTATGTTTGGTAGCTAAAATTCTCACAATCTGGGGAAATTTCTGAATTCTTGAAATTCTGAAGAACGTAAAACTAAGATAATTAAATTATTATTGTTGGACGTTGTAAATTGGAAAAAAAAACAACACCTTTGATCACATTTAACCCATTAGGCACATAACTTTGGTTTCCTTTTACAGAGCATAGAAATCTTAGATAATTATTTGAAAAGCTTTGGTGTTTATTTTTTTTGGCTTTAATTCTTAAGCCAAAAAAGGCCCCGACCATACTCCGTTTGTAGGACATTAAGGGAGCCACAAGAGATGTTGCAAAACTACGTGAGATATTCCAAAAATCCAACAAATTAGCCTGAGGGGCTAAATTAAGAGTGTTTCTATAAAGAAATAAACCTAACCCACGACAAAATATATATTTGTACAGACAGTGAAGTGTAGTATGAATAAATATAAGACCTCAGGTGCACCGCAAGAGTACTCGCATTTCAACCGTATTATTTGGATCACTTCAGGTTGACGCCTTGAAATCTAAGGACGTGCTTTTGAAGGAAGAACTACTCCGGTTGAAGAGTCAACTGGAGGAGGCCAAAGCGCAAAACAACCGCGCCAAGGTAAGTTTTTTTTTTAAACACGGTCGCCGAGAAATTTCAACAATAGATATTTTACCAAATTGTAAATGTTACTATCGATTTTCCTCCTCTGAATACTGATCGAAAGGGACAATGCACCTCAGACTGATAAAATCTAAAAAAAATCGTCAAAATCGAGGTTTCGTATTCCCCGTTTTTCTCATTCAAAACTGGACCGATTTACACGATTTCATTTACTAAATATTAAGAAAACACTATGTCGAACGTCTCATACAGCGAATTTACAAGCTACTAGCCGGTAAGTTTAAAAGCGGGTGAATCAGCGAATGAGATTGTCATGAAGACACACACAACTGTCCACTCGCTCAGTAGCGACAGTAGCAGCTAAAATAACGACTCTCGCGCGAACCAATTCGGTCGACATTTTGTAAAAAACTTGAGCTCGCAGCTAGCGCCACACGCTAGCCAGTAGCGAGAATTACGACTCCCGTGCAAACTAATATGAACCATCTCAGATAAGTCATTTAGATTGATAAAAATATATATATAAGAAATTGGTTAAATAGGTTATGTTAGGTTAGGGTTATCGGCTATTAAAAATTATTTTTTTCATAGCTTTTAATGATTTTTCAAGGAGGTTTTCAGTTGACGTGTCGCGCTACCTCCTTCTTTAGCCAACGTTTCGGACAGCGTTATGGACACTGTAAGGCTGTCCGAAACGTTGGACTTTATTCTCAGTTGGCATGGAACCTCCTACGAGGGCCACTCGTCCTAAAATCCTGTTTAAATGCTACAATAACCGGACTGAGTATACGAAACACTCGCTTGTACCTAGATTACATGAAGTTACTGATAGATATGCTGATGTGGCAGATCTATTTAACTGCACGGAAGCTAGATACAAGAAGGCTATACTGTCAAATATTTCTGATCAGTATTAACTTTATTGTACTATAGAATTGTATTTGTAATTGTATCTCTGGTGTCATTTCTTAATCAAAAGCCACAATTAACTGATGTACTCTTTTTTATTATTTCCTATTTAACTATGATTTTGTGGTAATCCGTGTTTATGGTATGTGTATACCGTTTATATTAAATATATAAATAAATCTCAATCTACCTTTCACCATTAATTTAGTCCTACCATATACGTGTATATAGTTAATGTATGTATTCCAGGGGAAGGCAGAAAGCGATAGTGCGACGGAAGATATCGTTAAGAGGCTTGAACAAGAGGTGCGCACTTATCGCACGCGCGTTCGACATCTGGATCAGCAACTTAACCTGTTAAACGCAGCCATTGCAGAGGAAAAAGAAAGCGCGCAGAAAAGAGAGTTAGAGGTAACCGTTTCCTGTTGATTTTATGTCTAAAAGGCATTAACCATCCCGATTAATGTTTATATAGAGTCATTTATATGTTATATTATTCCTACTCCAATCTAAAACAAGTATCCCTAAAATTTATAAATCAATAAAAAAACATCCAGAATACCGTAAACATAATATTTGATGTAAAATAGACATGACAACAAACAATGGGTTGTTAATAATTCGTATTACTTAAAAGTAAGATATTATCCAGACAACATTAAAGTACAAGTACACATCGCCCTGATGATGGATACTGTAACGCTGTCCGAAACGTTGGCTAAAGAAGGAGGTAATGCAACTCGGCGTAACACCTCAAAAACAAATAACGAAAATACTTTTGGCCGTGAAAATCTAAAAACTTATCTAACTTTAAAGTAATTTATAAAAATGAGGTAATTATGTCTACTGTTAACAGCCAAATAACTATAAATCCAATCGTCAAAGACAACGTAGCAACAAATGTGGAAAAACCATAAAAATTGAATTAAATCCTAGTTGACTACCCCTCTCCTACGGCACGTACGTCAGGTATACGCCTACGCCATAAGTTATGTATAAAAACTGAAAATCTTGGAACTGGAACCAGAGATCGGAAAAGAATGCAAGCGTAATATATTTTTTTTTAAGGCGGAGACGGATTACAAGCAGTTCCCATGAGTACTTAGGCCATTGGCCCATTGTGCTATCTCCCATTTTACCTCAATCCTTTAATAACCCAGTCCCTTTAATAAAGTTCACCAGGGTTGTCATT
The DNA here is from genome assembly GCA_936435175.1 of Glyphotaelius pellucidus. NCBI lineage: Eukaryota > Metazoa > Arthropoda > Insecta > Trichoptera > Limnephilidae > Glyphotaelius > Glyphotaelius pellucidus. The sequence goes on along the minus strand of OW386553.1, from coordinate 1,780,405 downwards.
GAATATGTGGTTATGTCTTCTAGTTCTACTGTATGTCTCCCCAGGTATCTGAGCCTAGTTCCCACCAGGGCAGGACATTGGCACCATAAGTGAATTTGAGTCTCTTCATCCTCTTCACATTTCCTGCATCTGTTGGTGTTTTCCACTCCCAATATCTGCGTGTGTCTCCTGAGATGGCAGTGTCCCGTTAGTAGTCCTACCAGTTCCCTCGGCGAGGAGCCGTCTCCCATTCTTTACAATGCTGGGATTCGACCCGCCTATCAATATGTAGTTTTGTGTGGCAAGCTGCTACTCCTACAGCCGGCTCGGATCCCACGAGTGGTGCTTTCGCCCCTTTCCTTGCTCATTTACCTCAATACATTTAGGTCCTGGTACCCAGATCAGGGTTATTTTATTGATGGTAGCGAGTTCTATAAGAATAGTCCTGCATTCCATAACCGGTCCTAGAGTCGCATCGGTTACTTTCCAGTGCCATTAGGGCAGTCTGACTATCAGAACATACGCCTATGTTCTTATTCCTGTACCCGATACGTATATTCTCCTGGGCGCAGGCCAAGATGGCTTCCATGTCAGCTTGAAACACAGTACAGTATGTTCCTAGAGGTATGCTGAGTTCCCTCTTGGAAACCTGCAGACAGACCCCGGCCCATGTTCCTTCCTCCATCTTGCGTAATAAGTAAGATTAACAAAAGGAGGCATGGATGGATGGGCACTCTAGACGCTGTTTTTGGCATTCCCGGACCACTAACAACGTTTCTTTTTGATTAAGTCGCGGATAAATCTCTTATCGTGAACGTCCCCGACATTCCCACTCCTTATACAATATTATACATAAAGATTTAACTTTGACTTACCCATGTGTTGTGTTTTATTTATTTACAGGCTAAACTGCGCGACGAATTACACACATCTTCTATGCAGGTGATAAAATATAAAGCAAGCGGGATGGAAAAACAAATCAAAGAACTTACCGAACAGCGGGATAAACTCATGTCCAGGTTTTCCGAATTTGTAGTTATTTTATATATTATAATTTTCAAATTGGGTATGGTATCCTACCCTGGGAACCATTTATTAGCTAACCAACTTAACTTCCATAGGTCACTTCAAGTGGTTCACTACGTTTGGTGACTTAGCAGGGGTACCCGGGTTAATGGGGTGAGGTTGTCTAGGTGTTGGCGGCAGATGCGTTTGCCTATCTACTTCTGAATTAGGAGAGAGTGGTTAAGGAAGATATTTCGACCTCTCCAGCAGGACTGTTGAACCACCAAGTTGTACAGCAACAGGAGGGTAAATTCGTACGTCCGTCACTCTTGGACACATTGACCCCCAGTTTTCTACACACCCCTCTGAATCCTTTCCTTTCCAGAACCTACGTTTCTTCTTTTCCATTTAAAAAAAAACATACACACCAGTGGTGGTCCGTGAGTTTTCAGTGAGCTATAGCGCTAAGATTGAAAAAATACGGTATTGATGTTGTAGCTGAAAACTTATTTTAAATATTTCTTTTTTTTGTGTAAAGATTTTCAGAATTTACGGAAAGATCTTCATAAAAAGTTGATATTATGAAAAAAATAATCCTGAAAACCCACGTACCGCCACTGATGCGTGCCTCCATAGAGCATCCTCAAAGACAATAAAGGCCCCGAGGTTTTTTTCCTCGGGTCCTCCTTGTGTGGATTTAATGTAAAAAAAAAATTAAAAGTTATGAATCGTTAGACTATATTAGATATGTTTAAATTTAATTCTAATGTATCCGATGAACGTTGCACTGATTACAGTCAATTTCATGCATATCAAGAGGAAGAAGACTTGCACAAATATAAAATCGCAGAATTAGAAAAGTCTCTAAAAGAACAAACTGAAAAGGTGGCCAACGCCGATAAAGATGTAGCTGAAGCAGAGATGTTTTTGAAAAGAACCGAACAGAAACTTGAGTTAGTCTTAAAATTAGTGATGTTGAATGACCCGGTACTTAGAAGTAAGTTTTATTGTGTTGATTATGAAGTAACATAGTTAAAGCAAATGGCCAAACAAAAGTTATAAAATACTCATTGCTTTATATCGTCGCTGCACGCATAATATAATAATAATAAACCTTGAGGGAACGGAATCCGTGCTGCCGATGGAGACGGAGGGAGAGAGAGTTGAATGAAAGGCGGTCGGTCGTAGTAGTGAGTCGAAGTCATTTATTGTGCTACGTAGCAATGTTCAATTAGGAGTGGAGTAACAGTGTGCAGACAGGAGCGATAGAGATGAGGCACGGTCGTGATGAGTGATGGAGGTCGGTGATGCTTTGGTGGTGGAGATCACGGATCCGCAGGTCGCCAGCGTGTAGCTCGACACCGTGGTGGTGGAGAAGACCTGGTCGTCCAGGCCGTCGCTCGACGGGGTGAGTTGCGGAGATGAACGGCGGTGACTCGGTGAGTGGAGACATCTGCGGTAGACCTTGTGAGGCGGAGTGTGTTCAGAGGCAGCGAAGCGCGATGGGCTTCGGTAGCCAGTGAGATGATGCTGCACCCTGGACAGAAGGCGCTGCGGGCCTTTGTCGCGGGCTGTTGGGTCTCTTGAGACGATGATGCGATGGATCATGTTGGCTGCGAGATAGGCCTCGAAGGTGTTTGATTCACCGGCACAGGTTCGAGCAGCGAATCGCCGAGGGTCTGTGCCGGTCGTTGGAATGCACTGGAACGTTGATATCACTTGTACACTGTGCGTTTTGTCTGTGTGCTGACGAACTGTTACTGAAAGGTGTGTGACTTGACTGGCGCGCTCGAGATTGCGTCAGCTTTTATAGCGTGGGCGACGAAACCAGTAATGTTCTGGAACGCCGTAAAATCGGGCCACGACGCCAAACGGGAAGTCTCTCGAATGTTCTAGTCACCGTGTTCCTAGGTGCTCGAGTAATGCGGGAACTTTCGCGGAGGTGGCAGATGTTATTATTATGCCAGGTAGGTAGGTACCGGCAGCGATTCACTGTTATAAGTACTTAGCTGGCTGGCATGAAACTTAAGCAAATGCATTGCGATTTGTAGATCTTTCTCGCGAACTCATGAGTAGCGGATATCATTGTATGATCGCTACAGCCTTTTTATCCTGAACTTTTGTTAGTTATGAATCTTGACACATATTTTTTATAATATATCCCGATGCTCAGTTTGCCTCTTGGCATAGGCCTCCTCTAACATTTTCCACTGGGACCTGCCACTCGCTACTCTTCTCCAATAATGTCCAGCCGTGAGTTTTAGGTCGTCTTCCCATCTTATTTTGTGACGTCCTCTACTTCTCTCGCCATCTCTGGGATACCAGTCAGTGACATTTTTGCACCATTTCTCTTGTGGATCGCGGATCATGTGACCTGTCCATCTCCACTTTTGTTGGTCTATTCGGGTAACTATATTGACAACTTTAGTTTTCTCCCTTATTATGCTACATCTCACTCTGTCCTGTTTCCTTATCCCTGTCAAACTTCTCTTCGCGGCTCTCTGGCAGCGTTCCAACTTTTCTATGTGGCGTTTGGTGAGTGCCCAAGTTTCGCATCCATAGGTGATGACTGGAAGTATACATGTGTTGAAGACTTTCCGTTTTATTTGCATACTAAGCTCCTTGGATTTCAAGACTTCTTTCAAAGACCAGTATTTCGTCCATCCATTTGGATGGACGAAATACTGGTCTTAATAGCTCGATTTCTTTAGTGGTTGGCACGCACAATATACTCGTATGTATCCCATGTGACGTTCTAAAATTCACGTAGGTTATTTTGTGCATGCAACGAAGATAAGCCAAAGCTAACACTAAATGCCTCAGATTTTTTTATTAGTTACAATCGCTTATCAAAACAATAAGGATAATTCAAATGTAACATTCCCCGTTAAATTCCGAGTCTGTCCATTTCCGCTTTTAAACAAATCGTGATCAGCAGAAGAGTTTCATGTTGCTAGCGGAAGGTCAAAATATTTCAGATTTGTAATAAAATCCAAATAAATTGAATATTTCTGAACGTATCCGAAAAATAAAAAACTGCTTTTGAAAGGCGATAAAATGCGCCTTCAAATTTTATAATTAGAAATAAAAAAAAAAATGATACGTAAAAATTTTGCAGGCATACAAAAAAAAGTTTTAAAAATGGCTCACCTTACGTTTTTTGTAACTAAAATTACTGATGAAAAAAATAAAAAACACAGATACGTATTACACAAATGTACTATTAACATTATTGTCACTTTTTGACGTTCCATCTAAAAACAATCAATCAAAAATACAAAAGATAAAAAAATTTTTTTTTCAAATTGCGTTCCGAAACTTTGGTTTCATAAATGTGTACATTTTACTATTCTTGTTTATTTTTGAGATTTGAATGTAAAGCGTAGTTTTTCTCTTTTTAACACTGTTTAGATCATATTCAATTAGAGTAGTAAGGGAGACAACAATTTCTGTACGACCTGTGAGTTGTTCCGAAAAGTAAATAAATTAGCTTGACGGAGGCCCATTTGATGGCAATGTTACATTGGAATTTCTGTGAAACAACTGGCCCTAACTCTAACTTTTAAATTGATAGATGACAAGAAACTGCAAGAAGAATGCGACGCGCTGGCAAAAAAGCCGACGGCCAAAGAAGAAAATGTGCAGAAAAACTCCGGAGATTCGATCTGAAATATTTTTCATCCGTATACGAATATACTTATTTATTTCTTGTACTATTCATACCACTAATAACAAATTAGTTATTTAATATTTATTACGAAACTGCTAGAGAAAGTTCACCCACATAACAAAAACTTATTGAAAAAATGAATAACAAATCCAAAAGTCAATCGTTTTTTTAAATTTACGAAAAACTTTAGTATTAAAATACAAATATATGACACGAGCCTCATATTTAAAATATGGTTGATATTTATATTTGATGATTGTGCAAATATTTTGAAGCAAACCATCATTGTATTCTTCAAAATTTGATTTATTGAGAAAATTAAACTAAACAGATTGTGTAGATATTTCAAAACAAAAGAACATCAGACCAACGTAAGAATTATTGTTGCGACTAAAACGAATGAAGACAGTGTTTGATTATTTTTCATAGTACATTTCGTTTATTTAATTTAACCTCTTGCAGCCTCCGGTGCTCGATGATCCAGTTACTCCACACTCTTACTGAAAAGATATGAGATTCTCACGGTTTAAATTAATGTCGCGATTGAGTTTTGGGTCATCGTGCCTTTAATTTGATTCGACTCTGTGTCTCATTCCATCCAGTGCAGAAATAATGCATAATAATAAAAAAATTACAGATTGTGCAATAATTCATACGCGGTAGAATCGAAATCTGCAGAAAACTAAAGTAGACAAGAGTGGAGAGGCTACGAAGCACCGCATCAAAGAGGAGACCGATTCTCTCGCAGGTAGCCACAGATGTATGTGTTTGCCTCTTTTTATTTTTCGTTTCATCGAGTTTTAAATCACAACGGTGCTAAAGCGATAGTGCGCGTGTGTGTAGATGGCAGCGGTGGGATTATATGATTCTAACATAAAACGAAAGATTGTTTGTTCAAGAGATGTTTAAGTTTATTGTAACATTTTATTAAACACGCGGTATAATAAAATGTTACATATGTATGTCAGAAGTTTGAAACACGGAATTCAAATGTAGGAACTATGATTTTACGAACCGATTGAAGCTGATGGCGGGCACGGAATGAGCTCACAGAATTTCATTTTCAGAACTTGTGCGCAGGTGTTGCCATAGATTAAGGACAGGTTGTTTCAAAAAATTTGATGGATTCATCAAATATTTGATAATTTTCACGTTCTGTGTAAGTTATATTCAAGTTTTGTGATTATTTCAGTTTTGTGAAGGAGCTGTCCTATAACGATATAATAACAGAACTTGAATAGAACCTACACAGAACGTGAAAATCAACTTCAAATATTTGATGAATTCATCAAATTTTTTGAAACAACCCATCCTAAGTGTTTACAGTATTGAAAAATCATTATTTACTACTGTTCCTAATCGTAGTTCCTACAGTGCTAAAGATTTTTTCATTTCTTTAAAACAAGTAAGTAACATCGAGAATTATATTATTATTTTGTTCATACTTTATATTGTAAAATTGTGGATTCCCAAAGTATATTAATTATGTTCATTCTTGACAATTTATTCCGCAAGTCTCTACCCTTTCACAGCTTGCGACAGCTGTGAATACGAAAATCTATCACCATTTACTGAATCTTAAGTATAAAGGGAAAAGCTTAGTATTTACACAGTGTGACTTTGGTTTTAAGCCAGTACCCAGTTGTGTAAAACGCCCTTGAAGAGATATCTCACAATATAATATTATTTCTATACTCACAAAAATAATAAAAATATATAGAGGAAGAACACAGACATTCAATCTACGTTAAAGTGATAATATGAAGGTTTGCTTTATGCTCATAATATTTACACATTGTACGAATACCCGCTTACAATAGGGATCCTTTTTATATGGCCATTTTTACCGAGGGGGTAAAGTGCTAGAGATTTCACCTGGGGTCCCGTCCTTTCAATACGTCTTATTGAAGAAGAGCGACGATTCTTCTGGAGATGAGGCAACCGAACCTCCGACACAAAGGGACCAATCATTCTTCGGGGCGAAAGAGGAAAGGAGTCAAGTGACCGTTTGGAAGGTAGACTTTTGCAAAATAAACAGAAAAATACTGTCATACAGCAGTGTACCAACGTGAAATAAAAACAAAAAGAAAATGTTAGATCGGGGTAATCTTTTTTAAATTATGAGAAACCGTTTAGAATAAAAAAAATTGAAACGTGTAGAATATATTGTCTGTCAAATAAGAGGAGAAAACATAGGAGGGCGCCACTGGTGCTCAAATGGCAATACTAAAAATATAATCATGGTGGTAATATAAAGTTGTGTAACCAACATTTTTATTAAAAATGAAAAAGGCATAAAAGTGAAAAATAATTTTCTTTTCATTGCAATATACCCACTGATCTCAAAATAAGAATCGCTTATAAGTATATTATTACTATACGTTTGCAAATTTGTGTTAACATAATGCAGAATAGCGATATTGTAATAAAATATAAAGCACACTGCTTTAGAAATTGTTCACATTTATTTAATATTAGCTTCGGCAGTATTAAGGCAGTATTCCAGTCAAGAAAAAAAATCTTTTTTTTTTTCTTCATATTTCGAAAGTTTAAATATTCAAAAATATCTCCTTTAAAGGATTTTTCGAAATTCGCATTATATTTTCGCACTATAGCCGCATTTGTTTGGATTAAGAATTATTATATATATATATTTTTAGATTATTGGGAGGGTTGCAATCGTGTCAACCAGGGCGCGCCATTTTTTTGAGACCCCCTACATTAACACCCTGTAACCTTCTGAAATTTTATTTTTTTAGTTCTACTCTTTTTTTAATGAATTCTATAATGTTTAATAAATATTTCATAAAATAAAAAATAAATTATTGTTTTTTTTTTGTTTTTTTTTTTTTTTACAGTAAATACCGCACAAGAGTCCCAACTGCTCCCGTCTGGAGCCAGTGAGACTATGGCATCCCCAATCGAGGTATGTTGTGAGGCTGAAGGTAGTAGGGAGGGGAAGGAGATAGGGAAGAGGAAGGGGAGGAAGTACCTGGCTATTCAGATCTGGTCACTAAACACGGCTAAAGCCATTTCAAGCAACGTTTCAATTCTGAATGGTGGTCTTACACCAGGGCGATACTGACAGTATCTTCCACTCTGTTGCACCTGAAAGAACACCTACAATTCATGCCTCTAGACTAGAATACCCCAATAAGTACCTAGCGTTACCCGGGCTTTATATAATGTCTAATTTTAGATCTGAATATATTTAACTCATTCAGATCTAAAAGTAGTGTAACTAAACTCACCATTAACGATTCTTCCGTTCTACCTACCGTTAAATTCAAATTTATGGTAAATTAAATTAAAGTCAATCCCTAAACACGATTTATCAAATTTATGTCATTAAGTAGGACCATAACAACAGTGCTTCTCCGATTTTTTTTTTTTAAGAAAAAAAAAATTTTTTTTTTAAATGTGTACACATTGTTCTGTATGATCAGTGTCATTGCGATTAAAATAATTTTTGACAGGTAAAATGATGTTGCCAACCAACAAATTTTGTAGTTCCATTTGTATATTTTCTACTCTTATTTGACAGACAATACCTATATATATAAAAGTGACAACTTGATAAAAAAAAAGAAAAATAAAACATTATCGGGAAAGCAATCACTTATAAGAAACTTTAAAAAAAAGTTAATAATTATTTGGGATAACTGTAACAAAGTTTTTAATCCTTTGTGGTCAATTCCTACCAATCATAATAAAGTTTTCTTTGAATTGAGCAATGCATGGTGTTCAAAGTTTTTTAAAAACTTCAACGTTGGAAAGTTAAAGAGACTGATAGTGACATTTTTTCACCAGAATACAAAAATATTTAAAAAAAAACGATAGAAACTATCAAAAAAATCGGTGAATAAAAGTTTTCCGATGGCACAAGTAAGCTTGTTTATTTTTGTTTTGTGTCAAAGCTTATGCACGACAGTAACACGGATAAATAGTTGCTAATAAGTATCTAGAAAAAACAACATGCTGTACTCGGCTCAGAAAACATCACCATACATTAGAATATCCAAGTGAGGTTGACTTTTGAATGTTCCGTGCCAGGTGCCAGAAACTAGATAGGCGAATAGGTTTGGCAAAGCGCATCCCAATTCGACTTAGTAAACAAGTTTTCTAAGAGCATTACTAATTTTAAATTTCTTTACCGAATAGTAAAATAATGCTAGTAAGGATAAAAATGAGAAATCTTCATTTTAAATTTTTTTGGTTCAATGACAACTCAGAAAGAATCATGCAATTTCAACACCCCTTTGAAAAGTGATTAAAAATTTTAGGAGGTGTTCAAGTTGCACGAATCTGAATTGTTGGGTTAACATTATTTTTACATGAAGCGGCAAATATGCAATACAACCAAACTTAAAATCAAATGGAACAATGATGAAAGATATTAAAGAGTAAGACATCGCACATCAAGGAATAAAAACATAGAATCCCGACTGCTCCCGACCGTCTGGAGCCAGTAGAACTAAGGCATCCCCAGCTGAGATATGTTGGCTGAGGGTAGAAGAAAGGGGAAAAAGGTGGGAAAAGAAAGGCGGGGAAGTACACAGGAACTTTTTTTAAACAGCTCAAGAGTTCCACCTGCTCCCGCCTGGGTTCAGTGAGACAACGGCATCCCCAACTGGAGTATGTTGTGGGGCTGAGGGTAGAAGAGAGGAAAGAATGTGGAAAGAAAAAGACGGGGAGTGCCCAGATATCTTTTTATATTAATACCGCACAAGAGTCCCAACTGCTCCCGTCTGGATCTTGTGAAACTATGGCATCCCCAATTGGGGTTAGTTGTAAGGCTAAATGGCAAGCAGTGCTTGCAAGGTAGACGATACTGAAGTTAACTGGTCAATGGCTGAATTAATTTGACCAATCAGTGGTCGAGTTGTCATCGCGTCTGGGTCCCACCAAGGCGTCGTGAGATCAATTCCTGGCTAAGTCCTCCACCACGACACCACGCCACAATCAACATTTTCCGATGGTGGTAGGCGTGGAGATCTAAAAATTATTTATTTATTTATTTAAGGAACATTAACAGTCTAGTAATACAATAAACATAAGAGGATGATAAAAAAACAGACCAATTATTAATGTACACAGATAGGTATTTAGAAACAAGACTAACTGAATATAAACAAGAATATTTAAAAAAATAATAAGAGTACAAATGTGAGTATTATCGTCAGGTAAAGCTTTGGTGACTAAATCTGACACCCGAATAGCCAGCTTTTCATATCTAGTCACCAAACACGATTGAAGGTTTTTCAAGCAACTTTTCGATTCTAATTGATATTTTACCAGGGTGATACAGAGAGTATCTTCCACTTTGACTACGTGACTGACACGAGTGCAATTCAACAGAGTTGCTTCAGGTTCTAGTCTACAGGGCGAAAAAGACCCTGAATGTAGCTAATATCGGATAAGAGACGAAAATATATATATATAAAAAAAAAACATCCTAAGAGCCACCTTTTACAAATTTCATCACCAAAATCAAACAAAGAGACTTTATTAAAAGATCCAGACCAATACAACACAAGCACGCTATTGAAAATATAAACCGATAGAAAAGGGTTGTGGACGTGTACGTGTGCCAAAAATGTAAATTTCCTCTTACTGCGAGAAACTATTTACAAGTTTAATATCTAAATTGTTGGTTGAACACACAAATCTAATTCATTGGGGGTATAGGAGTCGAAAGGTTAATCAGGTTTGTTTTAACCTCTAGAGAAATTTTAGAGATATTCATTGGAGACATTTCTCCCAGACTGATTCATGCTAGTTAAGTTGGTAATGAAAAAAAAAACATTAAAATCGGTACTTATTATGGAGATATAATAAATGACTTCAAATAAACCTCTCCACGAGTATGAACGAAACGGTTCGGCGAAGCAAAAAAATGCCCAGAAGCGTATGGCCGAAACGTTTCGTCCGCGGCTATTATTCAAATACCGTCACATTCAATGAAAATATTTGACTTTTAGTGGCATAATTTATGGACATCTGCGCGTAGTTTGTTGTAGTTTTGGAACACATGCCTACAATACCGACTTCACAGTTTGAGTTTAAAAATCATTTTTGCGTCATTTAGCGGTCGTCAGAGGAAGGAAGCAGTTTTTTTATATGGACATATTTTTTTCGATGTTGGTTTATTTTCGTGAATTGATGTCGATGACGTTTTAATTCAAAATATAATTTTATTTTTAGTTAATCTATATTAAAAAAAATGAATCAAAAAAAATCACTCAGTTTCAGAAGACAGTTTAAGAAAGAAAAAACACCAGGATTTCAGTTTGCATACAAAAGTTTACTTTCTTCGAAATATTTTGAAATAATTCTATGAAACTACATTTAGAATTAGAAATATTATCGACGGCCCCGAAGAACAATTTCAGATCTGCTAAAAATTTAAAATCGCGTTGTTGGCTTATTTTTGTTTCTTTTTGTCGATTTAAAAGTCTGAATTTTCGGTATTTTGGATTAAACGAAATATGTATATTTTTTTACATGCCATAATTCTTGATCTCAAAAAGCGAAAATACAGAAACGAAACTTTAAACAGCTCTGCTGCAAAACTATAAAATCGCACATACGACCTTGTTCTTCGGGACGGTCATTATATTTGTTAAGGTTTACAAAATTACCAAAACATTTAAGGATTAGTTATTTGGAGAAATAATTTTTTTTATTGAAAACATATTTTAAGGTGTCCTGCGTAATACACAAAAATTGCTGAGAAATAATGAGATACGCGTTGTTCTTAAGCGAGAAATATATAATATTGCATTCAAGTTTCTTCAAATAATAAAATAAAAATAATTAAAAGAGCACCAAAATGTTTTTATTACTCCTAAAACTTCTGTACAAACATTTACTGCGTCATTTTGTTGCTAAACTTTGTACAAAAGGAGCGGTGATTGGTCAAAACATGTGTGTGTCGATTAAAACCATGGCGCGTGCGTAGTTTTAAGAAATTCGAAAAAAAAAGTATTTTTTGAGGTACGCGACGTAATAAATTGCAGAATTGTATTATAAATTGTGCAGCGCTCTTGATGTAATTTTTTACATAAACAGCGCCATACAAATGCAAATCCAAAAATTATTATTCTAGGTGTTTCTGTTCAGTGCTTAGCGCTGGCTTTCTATAGAGAACATTTTTTTTTGTACGAACATAGGTACACGAGCATTTTCTTTGTAACATCCAGACGGCAAGGCTCTCGCGACAGACTTACTTGAATAAAGGGGCCCTGATTTCTGAGAGATTGAATTGGATTCAGAAGAGAAGAGGTAGTGTTTTTTTGCAATTTAGACTGGTTATTATTGTTTCCTGACAGAATTGTTCAAAGAATTGACAGAATTCTGTCAAAGGTTTTATTGTATTAAGGGCAGTTTGAAAACCCGGAAAGAGGCACACTCTACAATTTATTCAATTTTGTTTCACGTCGAAAGAAATAAATGGGTTTAGATTTTTATTACTTTTCAATGATTTTGTAAATGTAAGTGTGTGTGAATGTGTGTAAGTAGTTTCAATATCATTCAACAGAGGTCGTTAGTGTAGGTAGATATCCAGTTTTGGGGTGTCTCAACACATGTCAGTAAAGTAGTACTGTAGGAGAATGTCAACTGTCGCTGTTCCAGTCGGAAATCCGAAATTCTTTACAAGAACTACGACAAAATAAATCACTTTTCACTCAGACTAGATTCTCAGGTCTGTCAACCAAATGCGTACCTAGGATGAGTTGTTACAAAAAATTTGAACAATTCATCTAATTTTTGTGGTTAACTTTCAGTGTAAGTTTCTGTATAAGTTCTATCCAAATTCTTTATTTATTTATACTGGTTAACAATCCACTTATAAAAACTCAGTTAATACACAAATATGTACAATGGTATGACGGCCTCCGTAGTCTAGGGGTAAGGCTTACGGCAATCCGAAAGTCGGGGGATCAAATCTCGACATGCGCAAATAAATTTATTATAGGGCATTATTTATAGGGCAACTAAAAAAAAAATGATTGATGTCCTCTTCACCAAGACTACATTCACACACGGCAGAATTCTTAACTTGAATTTTTGTCAGGTGAACATTCTGGCATCAAAGCCCTATCAGCATACGGCAAATGGAGGATGTTGGAAATGTATTCAAAGAAAGTCAGGAAAAGCCACGGTTTTGAAGGAATCGTTGACTGTATTACGAAAATATTATATCCTTTTTGTTTACTTGATTCATTCCAATGATTCTGCCATGAAGAAATCATTTTTTCTTTCAATTTTATGAAAGCGTCATCGGGGTTTAAAAATGTGTATAAAATATCCCCGGAAATAATGGCATCTTTCGCCAATGAATCGGCTTTTTTTATTTCCAGGGATACCGCAGTGACTAGGTATCCAAGTCAACACGATTTCTTTGCCAGAGTCGGTTAATTTATGAATTAAAGTGCGGATTCCAACACAGAAATCATCTTCTGGGTAATGGAAAGGGGAAGAGTTTAATTTTTGAACTGCACTGAGGGAATCGGAGAGAATTAAGAAATTTCCAATGTGATGTTCTCATTCCAACGATTTTTTTTTTTATTTACTTATTTTTTAATTTTTCTTTATTCATTGCTTTAATGGTTACATAATTTGTGGATTTTTTTGACCACCATGGTAGACGCATGGTAGACATGCCCGTGTTATGTTTCATTATAAAAATTACAAATCCGATTGTTGAGATAGGAGAATCTATTAAATAAACCGCCCTGTTAGTTTAAGTTTTTGGTACTCCAGACTGGAGGTGGCCGCCAAATTCAACCGTAGGGTGCACTTAGCATTTGTGCACTAAATTGTCAGCAAGGTACAATTTTGTAATGGAAACCATAAATAGGTAACTATTGTACATAGCAAGCACTTGCATACTGCTGCCTAACAACCTATGTGGGGAAAATGGAGGTCTAGTTTTGTTTGTTAAATGTAGATTCGTTTTTATAAAAAAAAAATAGAGTCCTTGTGAGAGCCCTGAAGGAGTAACCATCTGTTACGTACACCGGGGCAGGTATGTGGTGGATAACCTCCAATGTAGGTACCTACCTAGGTTCAAATAGCACAGGAAACAAGAACTGCACATGTTCATTTAAATAAGACATTTATATAAAGTAGGTGGCGCCCTCATTAACAAGCCTCGCTCCATGAAATGGGGTGAATCAGAAACCGGGGCAATGGCTGCGCCGGGAGAAAAGAAATTCACCAAAAGAAAATGTGCGCACTCTGGGGGGAAATTTGGAAAGTTCTACAATCCGTGTTATCTAAACACGGTGGAATTTTTCTCCACATACTAGCGCTTCTCCCTCTACCTTTGTCTTTATTCATTAATCCCACAGCAAATTCTCCCACAATGAGTTCTACCGGTGTACTGATGGCTTGCAGTTCAAACAAGAAGATGCCATGCATGGTTTACGAACTGTACCAAAAAGCTGTCGCATTAAACGGTCAATTCTACTAGTCACTTCTTAAGTCGTTTCACATCTAGATTATTGCAACGGAATATATGCAAGTCCCCAAAATATGAAATCAACAAATAAAAATCCGTTTTCAACGCTGCAGCAAGACTCATCACCGGGGTATCTAAATATTCTCATATTTTCACAAGCTCAATGTCCTGAAAGAATCCAGTTCAAGCTGTGCTGGATGATATTTAAGTCCCTTATCGAAATGGTTCCAGCTTACTATCGGAAATGTTTATTCCAGAAAATGCCGATTCTCGACAGTCAACCCTCAGGTCAGCAGCATCATCAGCTGTCGGAAGATTGAAGGAACCAAAGCGCACACCGGATATTAAGTTCGGTGCGCGTGCTTTCGGAGTGTCAGGACCTAAAACCTGGAATGGACTGCCTCATGAGTTAAGAATGATCACAGACTCATTGGGATTTCTCTCGGAATGCAGCTGATTTTTAGCAATGCCTCTAATATAATAAGTATAATATACCATAATATCATTGCAACATTCTTCGAGATAATATTTTAAATAATAGACTTTACTTAAATAACTGTAAATGTCAAATAGTTAGATTTTCTCGAATAAAATATCCAGTGATCTTTAATTACAACTTTGATATCTCTTGAGACATTAACACAAATTAAAGACTTAGGCATCACTTTTCATCACACATAACAGAAATCCGTAATGGGGCTTAAAAATGTTGAGATTTATAACTAGGCTAACTAGAAATTTTAACAATTTAAAGTGTATTAAACTGTGTATGTTAACTGTGTATTGTGTATGTTAGAAGTCAACTTGAGTACAATTCTCCCGTCTGGAATCCACATTATAATATACATGTACAAGCTGTTGAAAGAATTCAAAACAAATTCTTACGTTTTCTAAATTTTAAAATGGGTATTTCAGCAATTATGTTGAACTACAACACTATTTTAAACGATATGAATATGCTCAAACTGTCAAATTGACAGAAGAATTTCCACCGACTTGGTATTTCTATATAAAAATCTAAATGATTTACTTGATAGTCCGGTAATGCTTGAATTGATAAGCCTCCGAATTCCACTTCGTAATACTAGAAGTCAGGATTTATTTTATTGCAGAAGTTCTGGGACTAACTACCGTATGTATTCCTCTTTGCCCAGAATACTAATGGAGGAAAACAATTATACCAATCAGTGGACATCTTCAATTTATCTTTAAACAAATTAAAAATATTGTTATTGAGGCAGTACAGTTATGTACAATAAATTTGTATTTTTCGAACTGTGCTGTATATTTAAAAGCCCCAAAAGGGCGTTTATTAATAAATATATAATCTACGAATATGTATTAAATAATTGAAATTAATTTAAAATAAAATTAAATCTTTTAAATCAAAATTCAAAATAAAGCGAATAATATTAAAAATCAAATTAAATAATATAATCACAAAAACAATTGTAATTCCTTTCATCGTAAATTCTAACAATTATGGTGTTATGCGTTTGACCGTGCAGTCAGTAAAAATTCGCCACCAGCTTCTCGGAGCATTGCAACGACGCCGATATTTATATAGCGAGTGGTATTTCATTCCAAAGCTTTGATGACGAAGAGCTGAAACTACCCTCAAATACATCAGTTTAATTGTCTGGGGAGAATGAATAAATGGTCTCTTTGGCGTGTACCGTGTGCTGTGTGCATGCGAGTCACTGGACCACTGCAGTTTGCCATCAAAACCTTCGGATTCATCAAATTGTATACATGAGAGAAACAAATATAAATTAATTATTAGGACTACTAATTGAAGTAAAAACCTCAGATGTTGAGACCTATGGCAGAGGTGTCGGTTAAACAATAAGCGGTTTCCGCGGCGGCGGTACCCGTACACGCCTCCCAAAATGGTACCCATACTCTCCGTTCACGACGTTTTTAGTGAGGATGCTTAAGGGAGTATGAATTAGTCTATAGTCTAGAAGCATGAATTGTAGGTGTTTTTTCAGATGCAATAAAAAAAACAATAATATTTTTGTTGCCATTATTTTACCAAATACTTGTTTAACATTAAAAGTACATTAAAAAAAAATCTAAATAAAAAAAATTAAAAAGTTACAGGGTGTTGAAGTGGGGGGTCTCAAAAAAATGGCGCCCTGGTTGACACGATTGCAACCCTCCTAGTAAACCGAAAAAAAAAATTTAATCCAAACAAATGCTGCTATGGCATGAACCTCGGAGAAGTCATATTTTTTTTTTTTGCAAAATGGCGGCCGTCTGAAATAAAAAGACACTTTTTACCAGTTTTTTTTTACTTTTCCGAATTTTTTAAAAATAGTTAAGTGTTTTTTATTCTCAGGGCCTCCTGTGTGGAGTAAATATAAAAAAAAAACAAAGAAATTAAATAAAAAGCATCCATTGTGGCCATCTACATAGATATACTCGGTTGGGTAACTGCCCCATAACTCACTGTCAATACAATTGTATAATCTTGTTTATTTAGTTACCTCCAGGCTTCAGGGAACGGCAAATTCGTAGGTAGATTACATTTGAAATAAAGACAGTGTAAAGGCATGAATGATTTATTGCTAAGAAGCAATTCGCTGTTCAATATATTTTGCATTATTTGATATGCAAGCGAATTGCAGTGCAATATCACTTTATTCAGTATTTTCAATGCACAAAGGAATCAAGAATCGAAGAAGAAAAATACTATTGCAAAAATAAAAAAAATATTACCTTTAAAATATCTACTTCTCTTTCAAAATATAACGTACATAACAAATGTAGGTCTGTTTCCTCCAAAGGAAAAGTAGTCATTTTCTTGCATCTCTTTCACACACAGCCCCGTGACATCTCCGTAGACCCCTTTCAATATTACTAGCCGTGAAGATAATTTTGAAAGTATGGAAAATAGTTAAAAGTTTAATATTTAAGTGTGAGTGAATTCCAAAAATTTAAAAATGTTAAGCGTTAAAAATGCCCTGATGGTTTCGCTTTTGTTCTTAAACATATACTGCTACAGCTCTTTCTTACATACTAAATAACAACAGTCCAAAATGATTTTTCAAATCAAATTTTTGTACAAAATAAAACGAGTGTGAAATTTTTTGAAACAACCCATCCTAAGGATGGGTTGTTTCAAAAAATTTGATGGATTCATCAAATATTTGAAGTTGATTTTCATGTTCTGTGTAAGTTCTATTCAAGTTCTGTTATTACATCGTTATAGGACAGTTGCTTCACAAAACTGAAATAATCACAGAACTTGAATAGAACTTACACAAAACGTGAAAATTAACTTCAAATATTTGATGAATCCATCAAATTTTTTGAAACAACCCGTCCTAAAAATAACCCGTTAATGTAATAAAATAATTCATAATTTTCTCTTTCATAGCGAGTTTAATTATTTAAGGGAAAAACGCTTTTTACAAGTTAGGTACGCTTTAAAATTAAGAAGAATTAATTGTTCATAAAAAAAATTGGTTGTCTGTAAAGTTGGTTTACGGACGATAATTTTACGTCATAACGTCATAATAATATAATAACGATGGAGTGGAAAAGAGATAGATGCGTCACAAGCCGAACGCTTGTTCCGCGCTCTCGCTTGCACGCACGGCGCAGGCGGAACGTGACAATGAGTCATGCTTTTTCGTGAGTGCAGCCGGAGTTCATCGATTTATAAGACGTTATCACGTCAAAAACTCAAATCTTCCAAGAAAGGCTAACAAATACAATATTGGATTGAATCACCGACGCAATATTGTATTTGAAGGCTATACAATATTGCGTCGGTGAATGTTTTGACATAACGTCTTATGAATCGATTAAAATCGCACGATCTATGAAAGAGAAGATTATGTAGTACCGTAACATAAAACTAAGTTATCGTGTAGGTAATAATTTTCGGTTCAGTGTTAAGGACCTGAAATAAATAAAAAAAATCCAGCGCAGAACAAAATTGCTCAGAAGACAAAAGTAATTTTCAGCGATCTTAGAATAGTAGTGATCTTTTGAGAATTAAAACTTTTGTTTTTTGCTGAAGCAGTGACCTTTCTCCAATAGCAATTAGATTCTAATTGACTGTCAGTAGAAATTGAGCACAAAGGTTTGAGTTGTAAAGATGGTAAGGTAAGTAAGTTATCAATCAAAAACTCAACAGAAGTAATTAAGTCAGTTCTAATTCGAGAGTTTGTTCTCCAGAAAGCAGCCATAATAATTAGAGATTCGAAGAATAACGGCCGCTGTATTCAACTTTTCGATCAATCAATCTGAGTCTCCGATCATCTTGTTTAGCAACACTCGATTCGCTGGTTGGTTGGATAGTTGCGTTGGGAAGAGGGCATTTGTGCATTTGAGGAGTGTTGAGCCAAAAATCGGCTCGACAGTTGATCAGTAACATTAGTATGGCGAACAGCCTAACAATTATTAAAAAAAAAAAATTTATCGACTGGTAGCAAGTCGCCGACAGGCTGGGTGGACGAAATTGCAAATTCATTCCATTGCTTACGTCCTTTGGCTTCGGTTGTCATAAATTTCCTCAAGTGTACTTTAACCGCGACAATTTTAATTTTGTACTTAGTTTATTGTTAATAAATGTGACTGAATAAATCCGAAATATTATTGGCAAAAATTCTCCTTAAACACGATTGAAGCTACAGTGATTGGAAAGGGTTAGCTGACAATCCACAGCAAGGTTAATATACAATTCACCAATACAAACACTTTTCCTAAATTGGGAACAACTGTCGTAAGAATGGGTTGTTTGTCATGGCATTAATTTGATGACAGTTAAATCAACGTTTGCACGTAAAATTTTTTAAGAGAAACGGTTGCATGGCCAAATAAATAAATTAGCTCACATACGTAAGAGATATTTGCTACACCTTTTGAATAAACAAAATTAACAATAAACATATTGTTCAATTTGTTTGGGAATTTTGGCCTCAAATACAAAATTATGTTTTGTATGGAAAATGTCGTTTGTCTTAAAAGCCTATTCTTGGCCTAGGTAATTTATCAAAATATGATCAGTTGACAAAACGGCTATTATACTTGACAGCGAGATGAAAATTTAATCATAAACTGGTCGAAAATCGGTATCCAGGGGGACCATTCAAATGTCAAACATTAATAATGGCGCTGATGGTCGATTCGATGGTCATCAGGCAATACTTTATCAGGGTTAGTTTAAGTAAGTTAGTTTTAAGTTGAAGTAAGCACTACTTACGAAAGATTTCGCTTTTTATTTCGGCTTTTTAAACAATAAACATGGTTTAAACCAAGAATCTATTAATTTTGAAAACAAAAATATTAATTTATTTTTTACGGGGCATCGCATTCACATAGAGTTTTGTCAGTGATCGAAGAACCGGTGGACCGGTTAAAAAGTAAGATTGTGGAAATATATTATAAATTTGTACACCGCCCTTGATGTAATTTTTCACCAAAACGCGACTGTACAAATCAACCATTCAAAAATATCTCCTTAAAAGGATTTTTCGAAATTCGTATTATTTTAAAAGTTATAACCGTTTTAATACCGCAGTTTAGATGGAATTTAACCAAAATCTAAATAGAACAAAATTTTAAACGCATTTTTCTCCGAACCACTTTTTTCGGGGCGGTTGACACGATATCT
Source organism: Glyphotaelius pellucidus (assembly GCA_936435175.1). Lineage (NCBI taxonomy): Eukaryota > Metazoa > Arthropoda > Insecta > Trichoptera > Limnephilidae > Glyphotaelius > Glyphotaelius pellucidus. The sequence goes on along the minus strand of OW386553.1, from coordinate 1,760,659 downwards.
CAAGTTCTACTTAACCAATTTACTTGAAATTTGCTGTGACCATTCTATATACATTCCTCTATAGCGGGAACTAGAACTATAACAAAATTTCAATTTTTACTATATTTAAAAAATTTCGAAAGTCAAAAAAACTGGTACAAAAACGTGTTTTTTATTTCAAACAGCTGCCATTTTGCGATTTTTTTTTTACTTTTCCCCACTTTTACTGCCATAGCCCCATTTGTTTGGATTAAGATTTTTTTTAATTACTGGGAGGGTTGCAATCGTGTCAACCAGGGCGCGCCATTTTTTTGAGACCCCCCACTTCAACACCCTGTAACTTTTTGAGTTCTTAATTTTTTCGTTCGGATCTTTTTTTAATGGATTCTTTAATGTTTAATAAATATTTGCTAAAATAAAAGTTGATAAAAATATTATTGTTTTTTTTTTTATTTATTGCACCTGAAAAAACACCTACAATTCGTGCTTGTAGAATACCCCCTTAATGTTCCACTCACAAGTGGCGAGTTACTCACCACTCGACTAAACTACTTGCCTTGTCCGAACAAGTCCTAAGTCGTACTAAATTTAACGATGCGAAATCAACTCAATTCTAAAAGTTATCCTTCGAAAGTTCCGCAAGTGATGAAAACGCGGTCGGACATAATATTATTGTTGGGCAACTCATTCTATCTCTTCTGAAACACACAAGAAATAATATCCATAGCATATACCCATATTATTTGCGGACAAAGAATATCCTGGAGGGTATTATTTCAAAAACAATGAATAGATCATCGCTAGAACTGTGATCTTTACCGATTTGAAATAAAACGATTGAAGAAGAAGACAACTGCCTGACACTTTGACTCGAGTAGTTTAGATCCCCGACTAACCGAGATCCCCGAGAACGCTAATTAATTATACCTTTTAGTAGCCAGTAGTAGACCGAGCGTCCAAAAAAGTGTAACTAATTTTCTCTTATTTAATAAATCAAAACCAACACATCCTCTGAAATCGTAAGACTTGTAAGCAGGTACTTAAAAACATGTCTAAATAATTAAAATATACGACGATTGGACGATCTATCACATTTAAAGAAAGAATTTCTACCGAAACATTATTAACTTGTCGTGTGCCGATTGATTCCATTATTGTAAAAGGTTACTTGTTTTTATTATCTTCTAATATATAAAATTCTCGTGTCACGGTGTTTGTTATCATACTCCTCCGAAACGGCTGGACCGATTTTGATGAAATTTTGTGTGCTTATTGGGTAGGTCTGAGAATCGGCCAACATATATTTTTCATACCCCAAAAAGTTAAGGGTGGTCCACCCCGAAATTTTTATTTTTATTTTTTGGACAAATTTTTATTTTTTATTTTTTTATGGTGGGGCATTAAAAAATACATACAGCCCTTAATTTTCACCCTTCTACCATTAACCCCTATTTTTTAATAGCGATATTAGTAATTCAATCAAAAGTAAAAAAGTATTTCAGGCAAAACAACGTTTGCCGGGTCAGATAGTATTTTTATAAATTGTGCCGAAGTAGTACATGATCTACCTTATTTTTTTAGCAGGGGATCTAGCAGAGAAATGTGTGGCATGACAGGTTAAAACGGCCACCATCTTTAAACGGAACCGAAACCTAACAAACAAATTTACAGAAAGACGACATGCAAAACGTTCGAGTAGATCGAGTTTAAACAAGACCGCTAAATTCAGTTAGTCGAGTAAATTAACACGCGTTATTTAGATATTCCGAGTATTGCCCTGGTGAAAGATCACCAATTAGAAACGAAATGTTGCTTCAAGTGACGTGTTTGAATACCAGAAGTCAGTTTCAACCTTCCTCTTCCCAATCTTCTTCCCAAACCTTATCACCCTCTTCATTCTTTTAACAATTTCAACTGGGTTGCCGTAGAATTACTGGCTCCAAACATTTTTTTACATTAGTTCCTTGAAAAAAATAATTCCCCTCGGGGCCAACATCATTTTTGGGGTTGCTGTATGAAGAGTCTTTTTACAAAAGATAAAATGGTTTGAATGTGGGTGGAGGCCAGTCTGTCCAGGAGTGACTGGATTGAGGTGACGTTCATCATCCCCGTTAAGTCACTTGTGTGTATGGTTACCATCCGTCCGGATTAATCCGGACATGTCCGGACTTCTAGCCATTTGTCCGGACTTGGTCCGGCCCTTTAATTTGCCCGGATTTTTTGGTTAAGATGGAATATGAATAATAAAACTTACATAAGTAATATCAAATAAGTATTTAATCTTTGTTAATTTCTCACTCATCTAAAAACAAAATATAAATATTTTTTAACAATCAACTCATGGAGATCAAACAATAAATTTTAATTGCAGTTGCAAACAATCAACAGAGTTCAAGTTCAACCATAAAATATCTTCTTCAAAACTTAACACTTGTTCTCGACAAATATATAAATTTTAATATTTTTCGGAGCCAGATACTTGACGGAGCAGTTGTTCATTCAAAGTTTTCTTTTAGAATTCTTCGCAGCTCATAGTTTTAAGGTTGTATTGAATCATCAACAGCGATCTGACCGAGGGTATAGATAATACGCTCTTTTGTCCACTGTGCTCCCATTAGAGAAAACACTCTTTCTACACTTGCGTTTTGAGCTTGGATAGCAAAAATGAACTCGCAAATACTCAATACCACATCCATACCGTTATGAAGTGCGTACCTGATATTTTCATTATGTGATTAAATTGTCCGGACTTTTTTTGAACTGTCCGGCTTTTTGCCAGGACTTTTCAATTTTCTAAATGGTAACCCTACTTGTGTGTGACCTACGGCAGAGACGTAATGGCAATAAATGGTTCCCGGGGCGGCGGTACCCATACCCGTACCGCCGCCCCGGCATACCCGCCTCCTGAATAGGAATCATTTGGAGTTTTTGAGCATTTAAGTACTAAATTTAAAAAAAAAACAGAATTTGATGACCTGATAATGGAAGTATTTCGAATTTGAAAATGTTAGATCAATTTCATCAGAATTGACGATAAATTTAGCTTACTTCAGGCACATCGACACGCCCACAATAAATTTCTATCGGTTCTCCTTTTCAGTGTGGGAAAAGTATTTCCATGGGGCATTGTAGACGGACAGAATGATTATTTAAAATATCGCTTCGCAGCTGTGAGGGGAAATACGTCGGAATGGTTTAAAATTGATATATGGCTCAGCCCTGGAGTAAGTGCATACTGCAAACACTACATACTTACAACAAAACCTGCTATTTTCTTGTGTTTCTGTACTTGAACATACAGTTTATAAATGTATATAGTTTAGATTAGATGATAAGTTCCAATAATATAAGAAAATGTTCCTAATATAAAACATGGTTTTAGAGTGTAAACGATTAAGAGGAATAAAAACGGTAGAAATATTTCGATTCTCATGCCCACAAAATTTAAAATCGCGCGTCGTATTTGCACGAAGCAAGTAAGTGAAAATGTGGTGTTTATTTATTTTGTGCACAATTGTGTAAGAATGAAAAAAATTAGAACAAACAAAACCTCAAAAATAGTCTTAGCCACAAAGGGGAATTTTTTAAAAATTGTTTCTTATATCACAGTTAGTCATGAAAAACCATTTTTTTCAGTGGTTTATGCTTATATTTTTTGTTGTGTAAATAATAATTTTTTTGTAATTCCAATAAACAGAAAAGCTATTAAAAGCTTCAATTTATCCATAGCATATTTTTTGATGTTTATAATGTAAACCGATTCGTCGTAAAGATGAATCTAAATAGTATCTAAATAGGATTTCACGTATAGCTTCATCTTAATATTAATATTTTGTGAACGCCTCACTTGGAGTGTAGAAGTGTTGGCATGTTTTAGATAAATTGTTAATAATAATAATAAGTTTGTTTATTTTAGCCGAACAAAGCACTGAGTGCAAAATTTATCAGCCATATAAAAGTATACTTGCATAAAATTGCATTAAATAATTACATAAAATATTCAAGATAAAAAATTAAATATAACTAAATTAAACTAAACATGTATTTAGTACTTGTATACCTCGGATAAATGGAAATGTTTTCTCAGAATTAGAATGCGTTCTGATTGAAACTTTAGAGCACGTACATCAGATGGGAATGCTGTCCTTGTTTTACCAGTACTTCACTGAAAGAGGCTCCGAGGAACAGGCGTATTTGATCCCCACGACATTGTAGGGAAACACGCCGAACTTGCGCCCAACATTTCTACACTGTTGACATTTGTCACCTGAGAACAGGTCGATATTGCGACTCCTTCTTGAGTTAAAAACTCGGCTGTGAATATTTTTGCCGGGAACTGTATTTCCTCCCTCCTATAACATGATTCAAGACCGGTATTTGTTACTACTTCCTTTCTTCAAAAATACCCCTCAAAGATGCGACAGGGGCTGAGAGAAATTATTTTGCTCTAAGCCTCCTGTGTGGAGTTAATGTAAAAAATATTAATGTTAAAAGTAGAACTCACTGGCAAAAAAAAACTACAGAAAACTGGCGGAAATGCTAAAACTTAATTAAGTATCACCCTGCAGTGAATCCGCACAAAGCGCGGAGCAATTCTGTGAGATTAGTCTAACGCTCCTCGGGCCAACTACTGTCATAACGGGATGATTTAGTAGATCTGCAAATGTTATGAAATTAATACAGCCGGGCGGTGTTTGTCCTGTTCTGGGAATTCGTTGGCAGCATCGACCAAGTATTATCTAGACAGGTCGTGTGAACCTTAAAATTAACGCCGAAACGAAACATATTTAAGAAAACATGTACCAAAAATAAAGTTATAAATGTGAAAGTAGAAAGTAAAAAGTGCAGTCGAAAAATCAGAACAAACATCGCTTTTTTGCTTTTGTTCTCACGGAGCAAATTTGTATTCCAGCAAGTTCGTCCCAACGTTCAAGTTGCACGATTAGCTGTGAAAATCATTTTTCCAACACGAATTTGAGGCAGTTAGGGATATTTAAGGTAAGGGCTCTCGCGGACTTATCATTAAAAATGTAATCAGCTGTATGGGGTTCTAAAAATATATATTAAAGTAACAATCGATAAAAATCTTTTACAATACCTACACATTATTCAAATATTTTTATGATACACTTCTGAGAACCAGCTGCTTTCTGGGATAAATCTTGAAAATAAATTTGAGAAATGACTTTTTTGTCAATAGACTGAATAATAATAAACAAAATGTATAATTGTAAAAATCTATTTTTTTTGTTGTTAAAAGAAAGACAAACATTCCCGGGTTACGAATAACCTGACAGTATTTGAAAATCTCCTACTACCCACATAGTAAGCGGAAAATGTTGGTTGTGTTCTGATGGAGGACTTAGCCAACCGAGGAATCGAACACGCGACACCTGGGTGGAACCCAAACGCGATGCCCATGGTAATTCCAGCCACAATTGGCAGCCATTGATAAATAATTTTTTTATTATAATCATTATTATTTATTTCTGACAAACAAATACATCACGTAAACTACGTCAACGCTTTTGTCACAAAATTAACGTTCTTCCCTGGTTTCGCAAAGAAAGTTTTTAGAAGCTTATACATCAAGTTTACATCAAATAATCTTATTTGATTAATTGTGGTATTTCACAATCAATTTATTAAAAATAATATGTATAGTATATTTTCGGCACATTGCACAGTGGAAGATACTCTCAGCATCGCCCTGGTGTAAGACCACTATTCAGAATTGAAACGTTGCTTGAAATGTCTTTAGCCATGTTTGGTGACCAGCTCTGAATAGCCGAGTACTTCCCTACCTCTTCCCCATCTCTTTCCCCACCCCACTGCCTTCAACCTCACAACATACCCCGAATTGGGGGTACAATGGTCTCACTGGCAACAGATGGGAGCAGTTGGGACTCTTGGGCGGTATGCGTATTAAAAAAATTTAGATGGGGAGTTCTAGTGTGATATTATTCTTGGATAAGTGGTGTTATTTTTTTATTGAAATTAGATAAGAGAGGGATAATCCGTTGTTATTACAAATCGATGGTTGGCGGGTGTAGAATTACACAATATCGCAATGGGAAATGAAAATAACTCTATAGCACCTGCCGGGCTTTAGGCCGAATGGAACCTTTCAGTTTGTTTGTTATTCCTCGCATTGTGGTTTTTCTATTATCATTTCTTCCTATAAGGGTACGGCTTCTTGATGTTTGGCTGACTTGTGTCGCATCTACTCTAGTAGAATAATTTTTTAGGAGAGTGATAAGAAGGGAATTCTTATTACATTATAATAACCAGAATTATAAAGATATAATTAAGAATAATAATAGTGGGTTATGTATTTTAATTATTATTTAAAGTTATACAGAGCGGTTGAAAAAGTGTAAGCTTATAACTTATGAGTAAAAAAGTTAGTACTATGAAAGTAGTAACAGAGCAATGTGTAGTAACTTTGTTGATATTTGATGTAAAACAAGTTTGTAATTAGCAAACATTTATTGCGCCCGATTGGATGTTTTACGGAACACAACTAAATTAATACAGCGGTAGAATGAACAAATGAAAAAAGTACGAAAGTTATAAGTAGGTACAATACGAGTACGTAATAACATTATGATGGAAAGTTGTACAAAAGAGTTTGATAAGTAAAAGCTTAATATAAGAGGCGGGTATGGGTACCGCTGATCCGGGAACCATTTATTATAGGAACCCATAGCCTTGCAACGCAGGTGGAGGGGTGGATTCATACGTTCTAACTCCTGTACACACTAACCCGAAATTCACCCCTACCCACCCCTCATACCTTTTTCCTTCCCAGAACTTCCTGTCCTGCCCTTCCTTAAAAAGACCTTCCACACATCATCCCCTAAGATAACAGAGGCCCTGAAGGAAATTATTTTCATCAGGGCCTCCTTTGTGAAGCTAATGTAAAAAAAAGTATAATGAGGAGAATATTATTTTCACTATTTGTTTTGCGCTACCTCCTTCTTTAGCCAACGTTTCGGACAGCGTTACAGTGCCCATCATCAGGGCAGATGTGCAAAATCTAAAAACGTATCAGGAGAGTATTTTTTAACTTAATTTAGTTTTCACCCATTAAGTGTGATTTTGGCCAAACAAAGTTTTTTTTTTAAATAGTTAAAAAATTTTAAAACATTCATTATGTTGACAAAACAAGCTCATTTGTAAAAACATGCAGAAATTGAGTAAACCAGCATTTTGGCAATTTTAGAACAGTGATTAAACAAACTTAAGAAATCAATTTCAATAAAAATGCTGACGCCAAAGTATGGAACAGAAAATAAGTATTTTCACAATTTTCTTTTCAGAAATATATTTTTACATCTACAATAGAACCTACAAAAATGGTGCAGAGCTCCCTTTGAGTCATTTTTAGTAACGTCGGGCCAGCAAGCTGAAAGGGGTGAAGAGTCACTCCACAAGTCTCGGCGGAAGTGACTCTTGTATTGTCGGGCGCATTCCAAAACGTTAACTTACAAAGGCAGCGGAATGCAAAACTAATATAAAATGCAGTTGCATATTGGCACTTGCTACTTTCACAATGTGCAAAGAGAAAACTATATTTTCTCAAGAGAAACTGGCCTGAAAAGACATGAATTATGACTAATTTCAAGAGAATGCTTTTATTTTACTCTCGTTAGTGAGTTTTGTTGACGTCACTTAAGCCGCCGCTATCCGAATTCGACCGATTTCTTACATATTTCCCTTAAGCATTTTAAGTTTTTAAGCTCTTAAAAAAATATATGTTATTTTTTAAGATAATATCTAGATACGTTCCACGCCGAAACGCAAATTATACGAAATTCCCTCGATAGAAAAAAATCGCAAAGAATGCTCTTTATTATTTAAAACAAGTCTATTTCTATTATTTTACAAGTTATATTTGTAAAAAAAATTCACAATGTTTCTTTAAATGATACTTAAGATCTCGTCTTCCACGAGATTTTTGCTCTATTTTAAACGAGTCATGTTTTATTAAGCTTTTTCGCAATTTTCGTTGCATATTTATCACTTGAAATGCGCGCTCTGTCCAACATTCGTAATTACATATCTCTCCATCTTCTTCTTTTTCAGCCGAAAAGCGCCGCCTTAAGGCTTGTTCACATTAGGCGAGTATTTTAGTCAAGTGGAGAGTATAGTAGTGTCTAAACGCGTCCGAACACCATAATATTAGTAGAGTGGGTTAGTCATCTCTTTAGTAGATTCAATCCATTTCGTTCTATTTTTCGGGCGAGTAGGGACCCCCATCACGCGTCCCTACGCACTAATATGCGCGAATCCGCCGTTTTAGAAGAGTTCTTTTGTAAACGCGCGAAAATGTTGTGGCGTTGGAGCGAAGATGCTACTCTAAAATTATTTATTTATGCTGCTATTAATCTCTTTTCGTGTCCATATTTTATTTATTTTCATCTTATTAATTTATTCTTTCACCTCTTCTAAGCATTACAATATGCTTAATTAGCGTATTTACTTTGCTTTGCAGCAGCCCGTCATCCGCCGTCATCTTGGGCAATAATGTACTCTACTTGAAAGTAATGCGAACGATTTTCGGCGAGTCAAGTAGCAAGTATACTCGCTACTGACTTACTACTTGTTCAATGCGAACAAGCCATTAAAGCAATAACAAGGCGACTAGAATTCATGCCTGGGCTCACGATGGGTTTTGAAGCGCCAAGTGATCAAATCAGTACCATCCATAATTTGCAAATGGCGACGATTGTTGTTGATACACGTTGTTACTGCTGATTTTTGAGTTGTTTATACAGTAGCTGATTACTGGGAGATTACTGAGTCTTTTCTTCGGTTCTAAATTTGGATCGGATTTATACGCCCTTGTTCCAAAGCTAAAATGAGAGGTATAGGTATATTCCTTAATTAAGGATAAAGAAAAGGAATCTGCCTGGAGGTCCCGCGTAACATCAACTTAGGCCATGTACAACATTATCTGAAGTAGGCCAGGCAAAATAAAAACTTACATAGGTCGTGTACAATATTAACTTTATTTGGTCGTGTATAACATTATCTAGTATGACAAAGTCAAGCACAAGATAAACTTATTTAACTTTGTATAACATTATTTGATGTAGGTAGGTCAAAGCTCCTTAGATCATTTAACATTAGTAGCTGATAGAGGCTTATTTAGGCCTTATTAACTCATCGGCAAAGCAATGTATAATTTTGGCCATGTAATGTCAACTTACTAACGGCCTGTGCAGTAAGGTAGGTGTCATTTAACAAAAAATGTTATTTTTAAATTCTAAGAGCTATAAAAGGGTGCCAAATGGGTTCAAAACGACGTGTTTAAAATTTTTCAAATTTCTGGTACGATCTTCTTCTTCCGGATTCACTTCAAAGTTTTGAAAATTTTAATGTTTTTTGAAAAAAAAATTTAATTTAAATTTTTTTTTTACCAAACTATATTTTTTGTAATCTTCCATAGCAAATGTAGTATATTTTGACGAAATAATTTACAAAAAGTCCCGAAATTGAGTCTCGCAAAATAATGCCGACATTCGAGAGTAAGAAGGATTTTGCTGGTATTTGAATACCTTGCATTGAGATAATTTGAATTATATTCAAATATATTTTTTAATGAATAAATGGAAATATTCCCTCTATTTCATGTTTTATTAAAAACGGTTCATTTTTAATAGTTTATCTAACATTTTTTTAAGATTTTACAATGGTGGGTTTTCTCTATTATTTGAAATTTCAAAGTCAATCCGGAGGAAGAAGATGATATCCAAACATTTAAACAAAAAAATTACGTGATTTTATATCTCCATTTAACACCCTTTTATCACTATTAGACAAATCAAAACAAGAAAAAAATTTCCCCGTACAGTCGTGACCCACCCTACTGTACAGTAAGTACCAGCTATCGGCAACTGGCCGCCCGCGGGCCAGGTGTGCCCCGCGAAGTACTGCTTTATTTTTAACCTACATAAAGTTGTCTCCACCAGTTAGTGGAGAAAAATTCAACAGAATTACCAATATAATTATTTTATAATTTCTTTAATATCTACTGTACTTTAAAGACGTAACGACTGTGTGCGTTTTAAAAAAATAAATGTGTTTATATTTTTGTAGTAAAAATTACGTTACAGAGTTGTAACTCCTCGTGATAGAAGTGTATTTCATACAAATCACAGTTGTCTTCTGCCACTTTGGCTTGCGTATATTCTATAATGTTGTAAAAAAATGATATGACGACATAAAATATAAAACTATTTTTAAATTCCAAAAGGTACCTATCGAGAAATAACGATTATTATTTTTAATGATGTTTAATCAATCTCAAATTTAAAAAAATCTCAAAAACTTGTCTTCCACAACTTTTAGGTCATATGTTAACTGTCAAGTGGGTTGTCATTCGAAATAGGTAAACACGCAGCTCGTGTTTGCCCAATAGGCATTTTAGGCCTTCTTCCTCCCTTGCTACAATTTCCTCTCTGAGATCAGAGAGAATTCATTTATAGTAAAAACAAAATGTGATAGAGTGTTAAAAGTTATGTAGGTTAAAAAGAAGAACAACCCACAATGCCACTAACTGGTTGGCCGTGATATATATTTTTTTAATTTTATTTTTTATATATATTTCAAACACCTTAAAAAATTCGGCTGCGACACTTTTTCACATACATATATAAACTAATAATACATATAAACTAACTATACATGCCATCATACATATATAAACTAATAATCTCAGAATGTTGAAAACCCACGCATTTCTATGGTTTAAAATTGTTCTAAAAAATTGTAAGTGAAAAATATGGCTTCTGCAATGATTGAGGACTAACTAGCAACGCCCAAGTGGGAACCATTAACTGCCACACTACCAACTGGTCGGTCTCGATATTTAAAAACGTGTAATTTTCACTCAAATTTTGAAGTTAAAATTCTTTAGGAAGGACCGTTATGATTTGAAACTCGATGAAACGGAAGCGAGCGACACTAATAAAAAGACAAACGCATACGTAGGATCTAGCCTGCGAGAGAATGAGACAGCAATAAAATATTTATTTATTCACGGGTACTCGGTTCTAATATAATACGATAAAACCACGGTTCAACGCGAGCCACCAATAGTGTAGCGGTATAAAGAGCCTGAAGAACTTTAGCGGACAGACATTCAGCGAGCTAAGGGTCGAATTCTACGAAAATCAAAAAAAAAATACATTTTTGTAAAATTAATATCCAATCTTCAAACCATTCCAAAATAAAAGAAAGCGACGTCTTGATATAAAAGTGTTTTGTAGTCTCTTCACTCTTGTCTACTTTAGTTTTCTGAAAGTTGCGTGTGAATTGCACACTCTGATTTTTTCGAAGGGAAACTTCTTTAGAACCATTGTGATTTGAAACTCGATGAAACGGAAACGAGTGATACTAAAAAGAGACAAACATATACATCTATAAAATTTAGCCGGCGAGAGAATGAGATAGAATGAAACCTTACCAACGTACAGAACCTACGAAGCGTCGTGCTTTGTCCGCGTTGGCCTCTTTGATTATGAGCTCACTTTTCAAGGCTGCTTTTGGTTGAGATTGTGTGGGTGAAGGTTTTACTTCTACCGTGAATAAACCGCACTCGATTTTTTTTTCTAGCTGCTAGCAGCCAACTGCTAGGCACGACATGAATAACGATAACGGGTGATCAGACGGGCAGACACAAGCACAGATTGAACAGGTTCGCACGCGCACGAGCGACGAAGACGGTCGCGGTGCCCCAAAAAAAATTATGCATTCATACGGCCCGCCATCAAAGCTAATTGCCGACCGCTGGTATATACAATTAATTTACAAGTTCTGTACAGCATTAACTAAAGTTTTTAGTAGGTACCTAATTTTAATGTCAGTTTCAGCTGAGTGTTATTTCCACTAAATTCTAGGATACTTTACAAAAGTATTAAATTTTAACAGGGTTTAGTAATTGCTTATTAAATTTGTTTTTACTCTCGTTTACAGCCAACCCGTGTTAATGCAAGAAAAAAAACAATCCATTAGTAACAATGTTATAAAATAAAGCGTACGTACCTTAACCTAACTGTAAAACGTACAAAAAATTATTCAAATAAATCTTTCTGTAGATAAAACCTTTGTTTTGTCTGACCCCTTGAAAATTATTGAATTTATCGTAAAAGTGAAAACGTTTTTTTATTTAATAATGCGGCGATGTTCAAAGAAAATCGAAAGGTCTGATAAATGTAAAAAACCTTTGAAGTCTGCTGCTTTTATTTTTTCTAGTTCAATTTTAGAACGATTGTTTTCTTCAATGTAGTGGCACTAACTTGATTACATCTGACCAGACAGCATCGAGTAAAAATCAACAACATTCCTGTTTTAACTCCGCCTTTGCCACTATAATCTCTTACTTGAAATTAAAAAAAAATGTTACGTAAAATATTCGCAGTTTATAATTAAGTTCTTAGGAATTTAAGAACCTACGTACAAATCATGTGATATTGGTTTTGACACATTAACCTATTAGGAAAAATTTGTCGACCCTATTTTCAAAATTTGACTCAACAAAAAACTTCATGTCATCTCTGGGTATGCTGTGTGGAGTGTCTTTTTATGGAAAGAAAACGAGAAGTGATGGACGTGTGAATCCATTCCTCCCACGCTCCCGCTACATTGTAAGGTCCGCCGCGCAACAGATGGCAAATTCATCCGCCACCAAGATCTAGACAAAACTCACACCGTGAACCCGGGCACCCCTGGTAAGTCACCAAAAGTTACAAACCACTCAGTGCAATGTTTCCCGGACCGGCGACACATATTGCAGCCCCCCAAATTGAAGCTGGATGTGTTTTCCCCCTGTCTTTTCACAAAAAATATATTTAATTGGTTTTATGGTTTTAATAAAGCCATTTACTTTTATTCATCCTTATTGGAATACAATAATCCCAGATATTTTCGACCAACATGGCTCTGACAAATTCAAATAGCGGAATCTCATACAGGCATTGACGCAGAAGCCTCTAAAGGGGACAGTATGTAATAATAGGATTTTTCGGAAAGTCCACGTGAACATTCGAGAATAGAAAGGGGCCTCTGCCGTTTTGCCTCCGTGGGATGCCATAAATAAATATGAAAAGGTCAAAATCGGGAAAAATCTAATCAACTTCAGAGCATCCAATAAATGGCAAAATGCGAATAATATTTACGTTAAATTTATAAATGATAATATCGTGAGATATGATGATTTGAGATTTTTTTCGGAAAACAGTGTTTTCGTGATTTATTTTTGGTATGTAGATGTGATAATAATAAAATGGATGTCATTGCTTGCCTTTTTGATTCTAGAGCTGGTGAAGAACCCGTGTTTCAACCCATAAAAGCCCCGCCTAGTTAGAAAAACGGTTCAAAAAGACCCGAGCGCTTTCCACACGATTTTGCTCGTCAACATTTTGGACACCCAGCGAGCACCTTGCATACGCCAATTTTTCCCTCAAAATCGTTTGTATGATAGACTTACTGACGTCTGGGATCAAAAGTGCGTGCTCACGGACTTCAACAGGGAGGACTGCCTCCTTGTTAAGAAAACAAATAATTGAATTGAAGAAATAGGGATTCTATCTTCCATCCCAAACGGACGCAAAGATCGCACTGAAGCAGCCACCAAGCCGGATCACCGCTTATTTTATTTTATATGAGAAAATATGAACCGCCGTATTTTGAGAAATAACGTCCGCGTCGCCGAAAATGAGTAAAGGTCTTTATTTCTTGGACAACCTTCGTATTTTTTTATAATGTAAAACGAATTTAAATTACGCTGCAAGTATTTACGTAAAAAATTACTTTTTAAAAATAAATCGGCAAAAGGAAGTTGGCAAAAGAGATGTGCTCAATAAAATTATTAAAATAACACGATGAATGATTAAATCGCATCATCCCAATGTGACCGAATCAAATTCGTCCAATTATTCGTCCTCATTTATCAGTTTCCGCAAAATAAAATCGGGTATTTTAAGCACAAGCGTAATCCGTTATTTTAAGCCTAACAGCCTTCGATCAATAACTTGGTCGATGCTAACAGCACAATAATTGATCATTTGCAGTTGTTTTCGCATTTATTGGAAAATCTGCATTTATTGGAGCACCTCCTTACTTCGAAGTACTCTAGTAATTTAATGGTTCGAGAGTAGTTCCGTCGAGTTTTTTAGAGATCTACTTACATGGTTGAGATAACCGGTACGGTTAGGAGAACCTTTCGTATAGGAGAGCAGGTGAAGAATAAATATTTTTCAGTCTAATCAACTTTCTTTTTTTATAAACGATATTTTTTTTACATTAGCTATATGCAGGAGGCCCTAAGGAAAAAAAATCCTATTTATCCTAAAAAGTCATATTTGGGCAGGCTGTGGAGGATCTTCTATAGGAAAGGATTGAGAGAAAATTCTGGGGTGAGTAGGAATCTGGAGGTCAAGGAGTAAAGGACTTATAAAAATATCCCTTCCACTACGATACGAGAAGCTGGGTCGAGATGGTCGATATGGAGAATCTAGGTTAGGTCTCCTTTAACCAGTCTCTCCCGATCCGGCCCGCAGCAGGTAGGCAAATGCATTCGATACCAAGACCTAGACAAACCTCACCCCATGAACTCAGGCACCCCTTCTCAGGAACCCCTTCACCAAACGTAACGAACCTCTCGGGGTGACTTAAGGCCACGCTTCCCGGCGCAAAAAGAAGAAGATGGAGAGATATGTAATTACGAATGTTGGACAGAGCGCGCTAATATTTTCAATGATAAAATTGAAGCGAAAATTATGAAAATGCTTAATACAACATGACTCGTTTAAAATAGAGCAAAAATCTCGTGGAACGGAAATTAAGTATCATTTAAAGAAACATTGTGAATTTTTTCACAAATATAACTTGTAAAATAATAGAAATAGACTTGTTTTAAATAATTTTCAGAGCATACTTTGCTGATTTTTTTCTATCGAGGGAATTTCATATAATTTGCGTTTCGGCGTGGAACGTATCTAGATATTATCTTCAAAATTAACAAATATTTTTTTAAGAGCTTTAAAACTTCAAATGTTTAAACTTCGGATAGCGGCGGCTTAAGGCAGGCGAGTTGGTTATCCAATAAATGGTTCAAATTGAGTAAATCGGGGAAGGTTGCGATGATCGGACCTCCTTACTTTGTAAACGTATAATATTGGTAAATAGAATTAAAATAATTGATTCATTAAAAATACAGTTTACACACAAAATAAAAGGATGTGAAACAGAATTTTAGAACTTATGCGATCATAGCAACCTAGTGGTCCAAGCTGTTGTCCAATGTAACATTGGTTAAATCAGGCAGTTCCTTTTTTTTCTTACTTTTATCTTGTAATATCACAAGATAAAAGTAAGAAAAAAAAGGACCTGCCTGATTTAACCAATGTTACATTGGACAACAGCTTGGACCACTAGGTTGCTATGATCGCACCAAAGCATTTTCAAAGCAGGGTCCATAATCACAGCGTCTTTAAAAAATTATGTTTTAAGACAAAAAACCAACCTGAGAGTAGCTTTCTGTACTCCAAACATCCTATTTGCTGCGTTTAGACCAACTTGAGAGTAGCTTTCTGTACTCCAAACATCCTATTTGCTGCGTTTAGACCAACTTGATTATGAGGTAAGTATTCCAGGGCCAACCGCGGGCTGATTTCATTCCACTCGTAATCGTGCCCTAATTTTGTCATCCTGAAAAACTGCGTACTCTAATTAAAATATTGAATAAGCGAAAAATAGTTGCCATCATTGGACCGGTTCAAAAGTGAAGCCAATATGCCGTCCATTCATCGTGTTCTTTCAAAGACTTAAACTGTTCGAATACATCTAACAACCATAATAAATAAGCAATTCTCACAAAAAAGGCAAACGAAATAATCGAAAGGCAAACGAGATAATAAAATCATATATAACGTGTAAAATCCGAGGCGTAAGTTGTGTACCCAGCGTTTCTGCGACATAATGACACACGTCAATTTCCGATGGCAATGTACTGCTTGCTTTTTCTTTTTTTTCTTTTTTTTTACATTAGCTCCACTCAGGAGGCCCTGAGGAAAATAAAATCAAAGCCTGTGACATCTTTGGGGATGCTGTGTGGAGGGTCTTTTTTGGAGAGGAAGTTCTGGGAATGAAAGGGGTCAGTTTCTGAAATAATGAAGTGGTCCATTCGTTGCGCCAGTCCATTGATTGCCACCTTCCCTTTAGTATGAGTATTTATTATTTAGTTGTTAGTTTTGTTTTATTTGTTCTAGCGGTATTACAGTGGAAGATGCTCAACTAGCGTCGTTGATCCCCTCGGCATTGGTGTACAGTCGGGAAACACGCCAAACGCGCGCCCAACATGTTGGCATGTCATACGACAACTCGGTTATCGAACGATTTGCCGGTCCCCCTCCTCAGGGCCCATGTTCACTCCATCATTATCTCCTCAAAAGGACACTCCTCAAAAAGAGAGTTATTTACAAAAAAACGGCAACCTTATTGTCCAGGATTTATTTTTAAGTTTAAAAGGTCACACCGCTGCGGCCCAAAGTTAAAGTTCAATGTTCTTGAAAGTTCTTACCCGTGCTCCAATGGTCTTACAATAAATCACTGGAACAAGTGAATCAACGCCAGACCCATGATAAGCAAACACTTACAAGGATGCTTAAACAGGAGAGTTATTTAATAAAGCTAAAAAAACATGGGAAGAGGCAAAAGTCAACAAAGAAACCCGCTCCCTTACAAGACGACATCTGTCGCTTTCATCGCTTACTAAGAAAACAGATAAAACTAGAGATAACTTAACGAATTAATTAAAAACATTCTCGAACCTTTAACAAACAGCAGATCTGTTCTATTTAATTAAATAACACTGCGGGGGTCGAAATGACTTCAGGCAGAAAGGGGTTAACGAAAAAGGTCGTAAGGGTGGATTTGTCTGTAAGGTAAAAGGAGTTAAGCCGTAGGATGATAAGTGACAATGAAAGGTTCTACGAGAAACATGCCACACTTGGGAGGAGAAACATCTTAACATTACGAATAACTTATTGTTATACTTGGGCTAAAATAAAATTAGTTGATAATTGAAGGTTTTAAAAAACCTTATATTTTCGGTGACCGGACAACTCAGAATCATGCAACTTCAATACCTCCTTTGAAAAGTCTTTAAAAATGTTTAAATAGGTTATGTTGGGTTAGGTTATGGACTTTTTTGAAATTTTTTTTCATAACTTTTAACGACTTTTTCAAAGGTATCTTAAAATTGCATGATTCTTAATTGTCATAGAAACGTTTTTTTTCACAAATAACACAATATTGTAAATGATTTTTTAAAGTAAGAAAAAAAATTATTTCCATATGTCCAAAAGACCAATGTTGGCTAGACAATGGACTAAAAATAATGTAATTACGAACTTCTGCAATAATTTTTGTTTTTATTATTGTGACAGCTATGTTTTTAGGTTTTCACGGCCAAAAAGTATTTTTGTTATTGTTTTTGGGGTGTTATGCCGTGTTTCGCTACCTCCTTCTTTAGCCAACGTTTCGGAAAGCGTTACAGTGTCCATCATCACGGTCATCTGCCCCGATGATGGACACTGTAACGCCGTCCGAAACGTTGGCTAAAGAAGGAGGTAGCGAAACACGGCATAACACCCCAAAAACAATAACAAAAATTGTGACAGCTGTTTCGGATGAAAGGCCACTTACAAACCGTGGTTGGACCGCTTCGAGACGATTTATTTATATGATTCTTAATTTCAATTTCTGGATAAGGTGCCTTAATTGATTTATTACCATCAATAGACGAACGAATGGACCTCATTTAACACTAATTAAAAAGTAAGGAAAATTATTTACTCCCAAAATCTCAGTATGTTAACAAAACCTTAACAATTTTTAAACATTTAAACAAGTCTTTTTTTTTTTTTTTTTTGTTATTGTTTTTGGGGTGTTATGCCGTGTTTCGCTACCTCCTTCTTTAGCCAACGTTTCGGACAGCGTTACAGTGTCCATCATCAGGGCAGATGACCAAATGATATTGGTGAGAGTGTTTACTTATGTGTGTCGAAGCGATACCGTGCTGCCAGCTCCATTTCTCTACGAGCTGGTGTTAGAAAAAATTCAGCATGGTTTTTTGCGTTTAGCTTTGGTGAAGCCGTCAATTACTGGATACCAAGAACTATTGAGCTTAGCTCCGTCGTCTCTGTTAATATTGATGATTAACCCCATCAATATTAACAGAGACGACGGAGCTAAGCTCAATAGTTCTTGGTATCCAGTAATTGACGGCTTCACCAAAGCTAAACGCAAAAAACCATGCTGAATTTTTTCTAACACCAGCTCGTAGAGAAATGGAGCTGGCAGCACGGTATCGCTTCGACACACATAAGTAAACACTCTCACCAATATCATTTGGTCATCTGCCCTGATGATGGACACTGTAACGCTGTCCGAAACGTTGGCTAAAGAAGGAGGTAGCGAAACACGGCATAACACCCCAAAAACAATAACAAAAATAATTTTTGGCCGTGAAAACCTAAAAACATACCATTTAAACAAGTCATTCAAGCAGTCACATCATTATTAAACAATTAAGAAAACGTTTAGATTAATGTGAGGAAAAATATTTTTAAGTACCCCACAAAATAGAGAATCGATTGTGACAATTATTTTCTAAGTAAAATTGGTTTAACCGGTGGTAAATCAATTTTAACACTTTTAAAATTGAAATCGTATTGTAGAATCGTATTATTTTTTTTTAATTTCTCGAAAATGGCCTTGTAAGCAGATACAGCTGTCACAATGATAAAAAAATAAATTACTTAATAACAACATCATTAAATTAAGTCAATTTTTTTTTAAATTGAATGGAGTTTTACTAATTAACTGCAAAAACTATTATTAAAAATAAAGTCTGAATGAATTGCACCAAAAAATATGGGAGTCCCGGTGGAAACTATAAAGTTTTTTTCAGGTGTGTCAAAAGATAGTCTGAAAATAATTCGCACAGCATTGAACAAATTACCAACGGTCAATGCATCATCATTTGCAGCTGTCATTGCAAATGTACCGCCTGGTTGATGGGAGAGTTCTGATTAGTCCTACAAAGTTCGAGTTCAGTTTTGAATTTGGTGCATAGAAAAGTTCTAGTGAGCTTCCACGGGTGGAGAGCGAAAGTTGATAAACAAACCATTCAGCAAAAGCAGGGTTAACCAGGAACACGAACTTTTTTTTAATTACAGTTTTCTCAAAACCAAAATATACTTGAATAAAAAAGTTTATCAAAAGCAGCTCAGCAGTAGCTTTGAAAATTAATGAATATAAATTTAAAATAATGTGTCATCAAAAATTTAAACTCAAAACGATTAGGTTGTGGAACAAAAACTTATAAAAATGTGTTTTTTAAGTGATTTGAATATGTTTATTTTCTGAATGATGTACATACCTACAGGAAACAAATCAAGGAACCATTCAGAGAGAATTCAACGAAAATTCCATATTTTTCAGAATATTCCAGTGGTTCTCCGTGGTCGAAGGGTAAGGCTCCTGACAAACAATACGAAGGTCGCGGGTTCAAATCACGGCGTGTGCAAACAATTTTTTGTGGTTAATTTGTATTATTTCACAATTAAATGATTCAAAATAATATGCAGTATATTTGCGGCACGTTCCAGAGTGGGAGATACTCTCAGTATCGCCCTGGTGTAAGACCACTATTCAAAAGAGAAACGTTGCTTTAGTCGTGTTTGGTCGTCTTTCTCTTCCACATCTTCTTCCCACCACCTTTAATCTCAGAACATACCCTAATGAGGGATGTTTAGTCTCATTGGCTCAAGACGCAATTGGGACTCTTGTGCGGTAGTCACAAAAAAATCCACATTTTACAGAATATTCACAAAAAAAATTCACAAGAACCTACTTTCAAGAATATTATCCTCTCTCTCACTTCGACCACCGAAGATATCATTATATAAGAAAATAATTCGTTCAGTTCGTTCGCTTCAGCCCGAGTCAACACTCTGAATCTAAGTGAGTCCATAGAGTCGAGATTCCGATCAAATACCTCACTTATTTACTCACTTTGAGCTTTGCGTTGGAAGCCAGAAGGGTCACGAATCTTCGCATTGTTAAGTATTCGCCTTCAGAGGTCCAAATTATTATTTATTGGTGGTCTCTTAAGAAATTTGAAAGGCTTTTGAGAAATCTGATTTATGCTTCGTAAAGGATAACAATTTAGAATACTTCACGAACGAAATACAATAATGTTTGAAGTGAAAAATTCTTTCTGTATTATTCAATCAATCTTAGCCAGAACGCTACTTAGACTAAAAAAATAATTATTAATTAAAAATATACACGAGCAGGTAGATAGATACATTTGGCCATTTTTATTTACCATCACAAGAAAGCAGCTCACACTACCGTAACGGTGACCCGCGACAAAACATCTCCGACAAAATATCCTCCGACAAAATATTCTCCGACAAAATTTCCCCGACAAAATTTCCCCGACAAAATATCCTCCGACAAAATATCCTCCGACAAAATATCTCCGACAAAATATCCTCCGACAAAATATCTCCGACAAAATATCCTCCGACAAAATATCACCGACAAAATATCCTCCGACAAAATATCCTCCGACAAAATATCTCCGACAATATATCCTCCGACAAAATATCCTCCGACAAAATATCTCCGACAAAATATCCTCCGACAAAATTTCCTCCGACAAAATATCCTCCGACAAAATATCCCCGAAAAAATATCCCCGAAAATGTACCTCCGACAAAATATCCTCCGACAAAATATCTCCGACAAAATATCCTCCGACAAAATATCTCCGACAAAATATCCTCCGACAAAATATCCTCTGATAAAATATCCTCCGACAAAATATCTCTGAAAAAATATCCTATTTGCTGTTGGTTGGTTGAAAAAATATCATCACTTACTACGAAACAGAATTACGAATATGCAACGATAAATTAGTTGAGCTTTCAACGGATTTGCTGTTGGTTGGTTGAAAAAATATCATCACTTACTACGAAACAGAATTACGAATATGCAACGATAAATTAGTTGAGCTTTCAACGGATTTGCTGTTGGTTGGTTGAAAAAATATCATCACTTACTACGAAACAGAATTACGAATATGCAACGATAAATTAGTTGAGCTTTCAACGGATTTGCTGTTGGTTGGTTGAAAAATAAATGAAGAACGCTGTAAGGCGGTCCATTCTTAAATTCACCCCTATAACCTGAAGGTTCTGCTTATCAGACCATCCGATAACGCGTTTAATTTAAGTCCCTAAAAATAGGAACGGGGTCAATGAGGTTGAGATAAAAAAAATCAATTGTCTCTTCCAGGTTAATGGAAACCTAATCGAATAAGTTACTTGAATTAAAGGTATTGCAACTAGAGTGAGTCGAACATAAAACGCACAGATGAATTGCTTGCATTCAGCATGTTTCAAACTTGTTATTCGACTTTAGAAATTCAATTAAAAGTTTTTAAAAGTTTTTATTTTATAAGTAAATATATTAAAAGAACTCACTGTAAAACTTCACAATAATATTGCTGAGATAACTTTTCGAGTATTCAAATCCGATGATCGTGTACACTTTTCGATATGAAAAATAAGTAGGCGTATTCAAAGAAAGAGCTGTTTCTCAGTGACGTTTGGTAAGGGTATCACTGTCGGAAGTGCACTACCACAATTTAGTAGCGTCTAGAAAGACTTTCAAGTGTATTGTCACAGATCTACAAATTTAGACATATTACAGCCTCATTTTGGAAGACGGTTATGGATACCGCCGCCCCGGAAACCATTTATTGTCCAAACCGAAGTATTATTGAAACTCCCGATCATCAGGGTGGTATTGTTCATCAGAGAAGACAACAGTACACCACAATTATTTTCTAAGAACCTTGCGTCAAGTCCACGTTTTCCTTTTGATAAGATAGCAGGTATTTCATTGTCGTGCTCCGGATCAAAGGCTGAAAACTTAGTTCATTACACGCTCAAGTGCTTTTATGTAAAGATGTTATAAGTTGGGATATCTGGGACTAATTAATCATTATTTCTTACTATGCTTAACTAAGTAGTCACAACTTAGAATTTTGAAGTTTTACATTAAATTGCCGACAAATTGGGAAGTTTCTAATTTTAAGGTATGGTATAAAATAAAATAAGTTTTATTATAAATGTGATAAATTAGAGAGTTTGTTTTTGATTATTGCTTCAATTATTATAAATAAATTAATAATTTTAATAAATAGTTCTCGGGTTGAGGTAACCGCTTGCTCAGGATTTTAGTTTTAGTACTCCACAAAAACTTGTATTGAGAAATAAAAGTGTTGATGCTTAAAAAAATTATATTTTTGTTTCCTTTATTCAAACTAATTGTTATAAATATTTTTTAAATCAAAATCAACCACGATGATAAATAAGCTTTTGAAAAAGATAGCTACTACAAACAGCAATAAAAACATTCAACAATCTCTCACACGACACAAAAAATTAGGTAAACAAAAAACATTTCAGAAACTAAATTAAAAGATGGATTATAACAAAAAAAAAATTACAATGTAAAAAAATAAAAAAAATATACACAACACAATTGATAAAAAGTAATACATAACACAATTGCCTAATTATATTTGCGTACCTAATTATATTTGCCGGTTTTATTTTATTTAATTTATTTGTTCATATTTAATCGAATTTTTTTTAATTGCAAAATGGTGGCTTCAGCACGGGTAAGGGACCCATTTAGGCACAAGTTATAGTATCAATTAAAAAAAAAAAATTATGTAGGTTATTTGTTATTTAGTTTGCGTGCGAGAGTTTCTTTTTTGCAACATGAAGTTATTAATAATATATTATCTAAAAAGTTCGCAGTCAACGTCTAAGGTAGAGATTAGTCTAGACAATAATCGAATTTCCAACTCGGATGAGAAAACTAAAGTCATTTCAGGAATTCACGCGGTGCCAAATCATAGAAAGACGATTGCACCCTGGGGACACTTGTTATGTAGAATTGCTTTGGATAAGCAATATAAGCATCAAAGAGATTTAACAACCTAACAAGCTGAACATCACGCCAATCCTCCGCAAGGGTAAGGAGGGAAATGGAACGCCAGAAGTCTCAACTATCCGATATTCACTTTATTCAAAAGATTATAAATCCTAACCAAACATAACCAAACTATAAATAGTAAAATAAAATAATCAAACAAGTTCTTCAAGAATTGTCTAACTATACACACACTAATATAAATGTATGTGTATGTGTGTGTATGTTTATATGTATGTAATTATGTATAGGTATGTACATGTGTATATATATATATATATATATATCCACATGTATGTTTATATGAATGTACGTATGTGTGTATGTAGATACAGATTTTACAGGTTATTTTTTTCATTCTAAATAATCAAAATATGCGATACTAAAATGTAAAAACAAAATAAAAACTAACTTTCTTCAACAACACATGTCACACTTAATCATAAACACGTTAACACCTAAGCACAGGTTCTCCTAGTGAGGTGTTCACGAAACAAATAATATTACCCACACACAGTTTTACCTTGTCAAACCTACCTTACACCCAACATAGTAATATAAACTTTTTTTGTACTACTATAAAAACCACTGTAATCATTTGTAAAATGTGTATTCAAGAATAGATATAAATAAATAAATAAAATAAATATCCACCTTCATAAACAACCCTTAAATGCTAGCTAAAATGCCGCCGAAACTAACTTGTTTTTTTTTTAACAAAATTATGTTTTTGTAAGTTATACCGTCTTACCAGATAACAAGTTTATATATTTACAAAAATCGTACAATATTATCTAAACATTAGCTATTCTATGAATTTTCACCGGGATAGCTATTTACAATAATAATATTTTGATGATTTGTATAGCGCTGTTTTTGTGACAAATCACCTCAAAGGCGCTGTATAAACTTAAAACATTTTTCTAGAATTTTTGTTCTAACTAGAGACTAGATTAACCAATAGAACAACTTGTGGCTAAAATATTGCATCCACCGGTTCTTCGAACACTGACACAGAACTATTTGTACAATGCATTTGACCAATGAACGCGAAGCTGCATAAAAATTAACATACATATATTTTTTTTTTTATACTCAGGACAGGCAGAAAATAAACAGGACCGTACTTACTAAGCAGGTCAATTGAGATTAACACTATACCCGAAAAAAAGTATTTTTTTCTCTAGTGTTTTAAAAACATATAATGTTATAAAGAATAATGAAAATATTCTCGAGTTTTATTATATTTTCTAGCCAATTAAACGTTATTCATAATAAAAATAAATAAAGTGTAAATTAATTCTGTATTATGATTTTTTTTATGAAAAATTATGACATTTGAGACGGAATTGGCGAAGCCCTTTTTCACAGATAAAAATCAACATTTGCAAGTACGAAATAAAAAGCTAGAATAATATCAAAGATAAAAGAAAGGTGGTACATTATTTTCAAGGCAAGCGAATAAAATTTATTTTACTACGAGTATGCCAGGAGAGTTATTTAAGGTTCAATTCCCAGCAAATCCGTTACAGATTCCCTGGCTTTCCAAACACAAATATGTACATGCACACAACCTCTCATACCTCGTATATAATTTACTACATTCATATCAGATATCTTCTGAAGTCCCGATCGTCTTCCATATTTCCGCATCGTAAAACTTCCTACGCTCCTTTCTCCATTCATTAACCATACGATTCAGGCAGTCTCATCGCAGACTCTGAGTCACCGTAATCAGGCTTTCAAAATCAGGACAAATATTGATACAACATCTAAAGTTTCAAAACATTTTTAGGATAAGATTTAAAAAAAGATCAAACACGATTTCATAACGATCAGACAGAATATTATGAATTGTACTTGTTGAAGCAATGTGGCCGAGTTAGCACCGTGTTTGGATCCCATCCAGGCGTCGCGTGTTCAATTCAGCTGTCATCAAAAGTCCGCCGTTACAACAAAAGCAACGTTTTGCGCTTACTGTGGTGGTAGCAGATTTTTTAAAATTGCCAAGTTATTCGTAGTCTGGGAATGTTTGTCTAAAAAAAAATATTCCTTCCTTCATCCTACTTACTTTCAAAACCTATTATGTAATGATTACTATCTACCTGTAATATTGTGGAACAATTACTCCCAAAGAAGAATCAGTTTGTTATGTGCTGCGCAATGATCCGCAGTGATCTCTCTGTGCATTCAACATCTGTTAAAGGAACTAATGCAAAGATCATCTCCTTATTGATCTCTCGGTTTTTTTTTTTAAATATCGGTTCGTGTGGAGACTTATGCGTGCTCAGCCAAGTGATCTTTCGAAGCCGAGATAACAAGAACTTGCTAAGGAAAAGTAAGGTGAGTCCCTTCCCTTCCAGTATCCACTGTTCTCACATCCCCAAAGGTGTGTCATATTGAAAGCCATATTTTTTGGTTTAAATTCTAAATTGTTGATTATAGTTCATTTATCTGCGACTACAGTACTTATTTTGGCTCGTTCTTAGAACTGGAAATTTAAAATTCGAAGATGTCAATTCGTTGATATAATGAGTGCTATCGTTGTCAAAACCCCTATAAATACGGGCTACAAGCCCTTGAAAGTCAGTTCACCAGTAACATTCGTCTCGTCAACAACTCTTTCTCTCTGCTTGACTGCCTGACCTCTCTTCGACCCTGCATCTACTCGCCTCGTTTCTTTAATGACCATTGCTTGGACCACGGATTACTCTACCTCTCTCTGGACCAGATCCGGCAACGTCATACGGAAGGAGCCATTAGATCATTTCGGACCAGCACTATAGCGGGAAAAAGAGTCGACGTTCTCCCTTCACACATGGTGAATGGAGCCATATCTTGCGCCTCCTTGGATTAAGACCTCCAGCTTAACTTACAGTACTTGTGTGTCTTGCCCTGTCTGGCACACACAGCTTTAAATAAATAAATTTGCCTCAATTGCTCCAGATTTCCAGAAGATCATTTTTTTAATTTTTCGCCACACAAAAAAATCATACCTTCGAATTTTAACATGAGGACATAAAAACTTATCATGGTGCCAATGAATCAACCTGTATTTTACTTTTTATCTCATATTCGTAGGATTTATAAAAAAAATTTAAAAAATCGTAAAGTTTATAACCGAATCCTGCGTGTTTGTTACTTTGAAACTCCGTGAGAGGTACTTATTCGAGTCAATACAGAATATTTTCGATTTCTGTGTGTTGTCTGTGCATACTATGGAAAAAGGACGTAATTTTAAAAATTGACAAAAAAGGTGCATACTATGGAAAAAGGACGTAATTTTAACCGTAAACAGCTGATCAGAAATTAAATAAAAGATAAAGTATTTCAAAAGCTTCGTTTTAATATAATATTGCCCAAATATTGCTCTCTCAAAAAACATTTAAAAAATATTCTTAAGAAAAAAAAACTTCTGCCACTTAATTGATCTTACAAATATCCATAATATGGTTTCTTTTTTACTTTTTTAAATACGTAATATTATCAGAATAAATATTACAGCACACATGTATTTATGTACAATGAATTATTTAAGTATTACCTAATAACATTAATGTACACTCCCCTTCCATACACAAACAAATGCTTTCAATGGAAGGGTAGAAAAAAAACCTAAGATGTATTATTATTAATATATACCATGTAAAACATATTATAAATAATAAATAATTTAAAAAAAAAATGGCTGGCCATGGAAATGTTTTAAATAATTACAATAAATGTTTTACCATTGGTAGGAAAATGTGGTCCAATTTTGGACCGCTGCCAAACGCAGAAAAATAAAAGTGGTCCATTTTTTACCATAATCGTTCCAATAGATACAATGCAATGTACAGATCAGTGACCTGATAAATGTACAGACGGCCATCTTCCATTAATAAAAGTAATATACCCCAAAGAAACGAAATCTAATAACCACTTTTCTAAAGTGCTTCAATATCAATTTGCCTTCTAGACAAAAAGGCAAAAACCCGCTGAAAGACGAAAGGAGCGTGAGAAGAAAAAGAAAGTATAATTTCTCCTCGTTGGTGTAATTTATTGGATGCGGCTTGTGCGCTTGTCTGGTGGGGAAGCACTTAAGAATAAACCGAGCTTGACACGTGGTTAGGTGGAAGATAAATATTTCCTTATAAGTAAGAAGGCGACCTCTTTTAAATTGGATGAAAATGTATTATAAATTTATGGTTTAACGGTAAACTTAAAATAATTCATGATCTGCTCGTTAATAATAGTAGATAACGATTATTTTACTATTTTAGAAAAAAATTTTTTTGCAAGATGCTGTAAAATGTAAAGATGAATTGTTCGTTTGCTAATATTATAAATGCGAAACTGTGTGTGCTTGTTTGTTACGCTTTCACGCATAATATAATAAAACGATTTAAAAAATTCTTTCGCCAATAGAAAGCTAAATTAAATGCGAGTACTATACGCTGTATATAATGGTAAGCTCTGGCGCTATGAAATTATAATTATTTATATTTTATATTTATTATACGTTTTCTGTCCCAAAGAAAAGCGAGCTATTGCTAAGCAAAACAAATCGTTGCTGCGGAAAAAAATCGTTACCGTGGAAAAGATGTTGATATATTTGAGGGAAATTTTGTAGGGAGAAATAATTTCTTTATTGAATGGCGTAGCAAAGCATGCCGGGTACCAGGGTACCTAGTCATGTATATAAATGAATATGAATAAATACTTTTTTTCCGTAAAAAAACTCAATTCTTCCATAAAAAGGCTTCATAGGCTAAAATGCAAGAGAACGGAAATCGGACTGCACTTACGGAGCAAAAATATCGGAAATAAAATAATTTTCTTGAATGCAATTTTTTTTCTTTCAATTCTAAAATTTTGTCTTGTTCCAGGGTGATACTTCAAGAACACTCGTTTTCAAAAGCAATTTCAGAAGCAATCTAATTATTTCAATTGTGGGGTTGTAGATGAGTGATTGATCTCTAATATAATAAACTCGGATTTTGAATTAATCGTTTTCAAAATTGGAATTAAGACAATAA
This sequence comes from Glyphotaelius pellucidus, assembly GCA_936435175.1. NCBI lineage: Eukaryota > Metazoa > Arthropoda > Insecta > Trichoptera > Limnephilidae > Glyphotaelius > Glyphotaelius pellucidus. Next base: position 1,732,574 of record OW386553.1, on the reverse strand, counting down.
AAATCCTAGTCTTGTATTCTTCAGTCTTTCAAAATAAATATCTAGTTCTAATAATTAATTAATCTTGTAGTAATAGTTCTAGTAAAGTTCTACTTTTGCCTCTAGTCTTCTCAAAGACGTGTTGTGTACAGTGAAGGAGAGTAGCAAATGTAGAGTCGTGCAATATCCAGTGTTTTAAACTTAGTGTACTCTGAGTGAAAGTCGTATCTTCTCCAAGCTTAATCTTTCTAATAAAACTGCGTTCATCGGAAGTGACCTGCCAGGTAAGATTCGTTGTATATTTGTAAATAATAAAATTAGATAAAACCTTAGACCTCGTAATAAATTTTACAGCGCCCTTGAGGTGATTTTTCACAAAAACCGTGCTCAACAAATTAACCTATTTTTATTTTTAAGCGATGAAATGCTTATCAATCATAAAATGTGTTAATTACCTATCCGTGTCTGATAGTGTGTAACCAATAAAACTAAGTGTGTGACATTAATAACAAAAATTATGGAACAAACAAGTCTGTAGAAGAAGCTTGTGCAATGATCTACTGTAGTGATCTCTCAGTGCGTTTAATTCGAATTTGTTATGTGCGTGTGCAGTGATTACCGCCAGCAACGTCCCTCGAGATCATAATATCGATTCACCAAAAGACAAAGGGTAAGTCAGTCCTTACAATCCATTAGTTCCCAATTATTGATAACATTCCACCTTAGAAATAAAAACTCGAATTGATTCGCAGAGAATATATGCGACTACATGGCTAATTATTATTTTTATTTAATTCCTGAAAAATTTCATTAAATTATTAACCCCGGGTAAAGAACACGCGAATGACGTTTCAAGTTATTTGATATTTACCAACAGTCATTATTAAACAAGGTCTTCCCCCTTTAAGAACTTTCCTTTGTCGACTCGGGGCGTAACTTTTAATAATGATAATAAAAATAACGTACAAATTGGATCATTTTGCCTTGCGAATTTAAGATGATGTGACATTAAATTAATATTCCTCGTGCAATTTAAAATTATATGTTTATGCGATGAACGTGCAAGCTATTCTCTAATATTCTATATCAAATTTAATTATTAGTAAAATAGTATCAAAACTACTACAACCAAGGCCAGTGCACTGAATCAAATTAATTTTTGTTACGATTATATTTATAAATCAAACTGTTGATAACAGTCTAGCGAATTATAAAATAAGTGACTAGAACCTGGCATACTTTGCAATGCCACTCAAAGAAAGTAAATGTTTAATAATAATGATTGGATTTGTAGAGCGCCTTTTTTGTGAAAAATCAACTCAAGGGCGCTGTACAATTTATTATGAATTCTAAGGCTCTATTTAATTTTATTATTCACAAGTAGATACAGAAAACACAATGAGTCAATCCCAACACCCTGCAGCCACCCCCCACTACTTCGTCCCTCCCACCTTCCCTCCATCCCGCTAAACTGTATGAAAAACAAACATTTTTAAGCAACTCGCGCGCTGCCCATTGTAAATTTTATAACGCCAGAGCTCACTCTCATTCATTTAAACCATCGCGGGTGTATGCACAACAACTCACCAAAGTTTCATCGTAATCGAATGAATGGTACAGGAAAGCATACGGGACAAACAAAGAAACATTATTTTTTTATATATAAAGACTAGCGTTCCTGGCATGTATCGCAATGTCATTTAATGAAGAAATTGTTTCATACCGCTTGTCCTTTCCCAGTCGTCCGTTCCCACTCCCCTCCCATGCCCTCTTCCACTCAAGCGTTACCCCTCCACCTTCCCCGCTTTGTCTCTCGCCTCTCTCAGATGTATTGTCATGCGGTTTTAATAATCTAGAAACCTTTGCGAGGGTGAAAAGGAGATACATATTTTGAAAGTTTCAAACATGTCCTATGTTTAATATGGTAATACGTAACAAACAAGCAAGCAAGCTTACAAGCAAACATACAATCATTTTCAGATTACACTGTAAAATGAATACAGATATGATAAACCAATTAAGTTCCAGCAATTAAGTTGATGTAAGATTTATTAATTACCTGTGATGTACGTAAATATACATAAATACTTAAACCGATGTACGTAAATGTACGTAAATATGTACGATGTACGTAAATACTTAAACCATCCTCTATACAATTAAATTATACTCAAGCCATTCTACCGAGCATAATAACCGAACCATACTAACCGTAAACCATAACGCATACTAACCATACCGAACTAATTCGTTAAAATATTTTAAAATAGCAGGCCAATTTGAATTAGAGTCCTGTGTCCTGGCCAGGGTTGAGGTGGTTGTATGGTAGCGAACATAAATAATAAGAGATTTTATTTCAACAACAGGACCTACCCACTTAGGTTGGTAATAAACAAACATTGTTCAGTGTTGAACACGTGTAGCAATAGAGGAAAGAGGAGACTAATGTCCCATCTGGACCACAAATCCACATAATGGGGGTTGAACAATAAATGAAATGAATGCTTCAACTAACGCGACAACCTATATACTCTAAGTCAGAAGAGCTATTCTCTACCTTTTGTGAGATCGAGATAGATCTCAGGCGAGATCTCCTGTCAGATTTGTGTGATTTTTTATGGCGGTTATTTGCTTTTTCTATGGGCCGATGTCAAAATTTCAGCAGTGAGCTATCTTGTATTTTAGTTTAGGTCGTTTTAAACACGAATTCCTGCAAGTATGCATGATTATTTATTCATTTAACAGCCGTAGAAAATCACACAAACCTGACAGGAGATTCGCCTGAGATCTATATCGATCTCACAAAAGATAGAGAATAGCTCTTCAGGGTGAGATTTACGGAGAAGAGAGCGGAAACATGTTTCTGTAAGTTGCTGTTAAGGAAACATGTAATTGTAAGTTTATACCGACAGGTCAGTCTTGTTAGTCAGTAGTTGGCAGTAAAATGGCAGGGGCAATTTCGCTACACAACACGATTTTTGAAGTGAAACTTCTTTAGCACCGTCGTGATTTGAAACTCGACGAAACGAAAAAGCAACACTAAAAAGAGACAAATACGTACATCTATAGGATTCAGCCTGCAAGAGAATGAGATAGTCTAATCGGTCTCCTCTTTATGCGGTGATTCGTAGCCTAAATTTGTAGCCGAACACAAATATTTTTTTAAATATTACGTATCTATATTACAAACAGTGCGTACCTATAGATTTTCTATAGAGAATATGTGGTATGTTGCGCCAGCGCCCTTGAGGTGATTTTTCGCAAAAACGGCGCTATATGAATCATCCAAATATTATTATTATTATTATTACACGGTTAGGATTACACGGTTGTAGTTTCAACATTCGTCAACAGATGTCGTTAGTATATAATATATATACTATATATATATAGTTGTATTAGTGTTTATGTGTCTCGGCATACCGATATCGATAGCTATGCAATACCTTAGAAGTGCCTAATGCACGAACGGTTACGGAAATAGTCGATGATACACGATAGACAGCAGGTCTCCCAGTGTCAGGTCCTCTAACTTAGAGCACCCAAAAGGACGACGTCTGGTCCAGTTAAATATTCGTTGTAAACCTTACGATAACGTAAATAAAGCAACTTACAATCCAGACCACAGGTTCTCAACCTTTTTTTGCCCACCGCCCACTATGAGAATATTTGTTTTTTCTAGCGCCCAATTGTTTTTACTTAGCATATTTTTTTTTAAAGCTTGACATAAAACAACTGCTAACGGTTAACTACTGATTTGGAGGCTAGTCATTTTATATGTAGATCTGATACTGCATGAAAAGTTCCTAAGAAAAACTTCTGAAAGTCGACGTTGGATCAGGTTAGATAAGGTCATCTGTTGAGTACCTGGTTAGTGTAAAATGGTCACAAAAGGCAAAATGAATTATTTCAAGCAATTTTTTCTTGCACTAACTATTTTTCTTGTTCTTTTTTTGCTTATGGGAAAAGGTGAAAAGACCAGTGCGAATTGTAGGTATTTTTTTATTTAGTAACTATATAATTTATTTTACATTTTAATATGAAACATGTTGGGTGTATATATATATCTATATAAAATAGAAATTATATTCGTAGTCTTCCTCACTAGGAGATCCTGCACTGAGGGGGACTATGTTTTGGATAAGTTTTCAACGACTTCTATGGTTTAACTTCATGGTTGGGTAAGGTTTTCTAGAAACTTCTACGACGATGTTTTAAGTATACTAGTAAGTTCATTTTCCGATAGTTACTTCAGCCAACATTTAATGTCCTTAATGAAGCTATTTTTGTTTTAATTCGTTTGATATTAAGTGGGAGTTTGTTATATGAATACTGCTAAAAATTCAGAGCTTCTTTGTCCAAACGTAGAGTTACACTTTGGTACATTTAGTATGTCTATTTGTTTGGCTCTGGTTTTATGAGTGTTTGAAGTATCCGTCATTGAATCATTTTTACACGCTTTTGGCATAGATTTTCAGTATGCTTAGAATATACTGTTACTGAATATACAGAATAAACTGTTTAAAAATTTCTGTTGTTGACGTCCTTATTAGGTCCTTTAGTTTGGTCTTTATGATGTTGATGCTGCTATTCTCTTATTTTGTTACCTTACATTGGCCTGGTTCGGACCTCTGAACCCAAAGCCAAGAAGATCGTGACCTAATAATGACTAACTCGGAAATAACAAATATAATTTAATACAAGTGTACTTGGAAAAAAATTGCTCATTCAGCGACTCGAATCCTTTCCAATATGTAGAACGATGTTTTCATTTCAGAAGCCCAAAATAAATTTCGTTGGAATTCCCATTATTCAGTAAACGCGTTATTTAGGAATAGCAGATATGACAAAATCATTGATCAGGGGGTGTGCAAATATTTGATTTTCAACTGAAATATATGAAAAAGCGATTTAATATTTGAGAAGTTGAAAATCAGTTCCATGAAAAATGTTATGACGTACGTATGGGAACATCGCCAAAATCGGTTCGAAAGAGTTGCATAAGTGTAGAATCATTATTTATTGTAACAAAAAAATTATTCGATTTTTAACCCTTCAGGCCTCGGGTCCGTTTTGTCGAGAAGTCAAAATATTTCCGCTTTGCAATAAAATCCAAATAAATGGAATATCTCTGAATACATCCGAAAACTAAAAACTGTTTTTTAATGGTGATGAAATACGCTTACAAATTTTATAGTTCGGAGTAAACATGTAATTTTTGAAATACAACAATTTTGTGTGCAAATAAATATATATATTTTTTTTTTTAAGAAAAAGACAAACATTCCCGGGTTACGAATAACCCAACAATGTTTGAAAATCTCCTACTACCACCACAGAAAGCCGAAAATGTTGCTCGTGTTGTGATGGAGGACTTAGCCAGCCGAGGAATCGAACACGGGACGCCTGGGTGGGACCCAAACGCGATGCCCACTCAACCACTGACCGGTCAAAAATATAAATATAAAAGTTTTTAAAATGGCTCACCATACGTTTTTCTAACTAAAATTGCTGATAACGAGAAAAATAAAAACATAGGTATTTAGGCAATTGAAACACACTTTTCTGTCGTTCCATATAAAAATAATTAATAAAAATATCCCAAAATTCCATCTTTTTTTTTAAATGCTGTCGGTTGGTTTCAAAAAGGTGCATAATTTAATTATTTTGTGGTTGACTTTTAGATTTAAATATAAAGCGTAGTGTATTCATTTTCTAACACAGTTTAGGTCGTGTTTCTAATCATTAACAATAATTATATCCGCACTCTCCAATCCCTAAAATCCAGGCGAACGGTAGCCGAGATGACATTTGTCCATAAAATAATGCATAACGAAATAGACTGCCCAGAACTTCTATCCCAAATAATTTTTTTTGATATATCCCAATAAATTTCCACACCAAACTTTTATACACAACTAGTAATAAACAAACGCTGCAGCCAACTCCTTTCTCGCATCCTTCAAACATTCAACTCAATTCAAACAAGCACAAATACCGATTTTTTTTTTGATTCCCTCCCTCTATTTAAGAAAAACTTTTCTAGCACAATGAATTCGCACACATAACACACACATCCACACACGCACGCACACACACACAAACACTCACACACACCCCTCTCCTTCAATAATTTACTAACTGACTTAATTTAGGTAAAATGTATAATTTATCACACACAAACATATATAACGGCGACATGTCATTGATACCAATAATTATTGTATTAAATTCTTACTATTTTCTACCATATAATTATGTACTGTTTGTTACTGAAAAATAAATTTATAGTAAGCGAGACCCACGATTTCAATAAGATCTGTACGAGTTGCTCCGAAAAGCGAACAAATTTGGATGAGGGGTTATCCATTTCATACTTACCAAACAAATAATACATTAACATTGATATTTTAAGATTCGTGTTGTATCTGAAAGAGATTTTCCGTACGCGGCACGACTCACGCATATTTCACCTTTTAACGGGTGAAAGATTTTCAAGTGTTTGTACAAAATTTTAAAGGGTTTTCGAAACTTATCGCCTGGAAGAGGTAATAATGTTTTTATTTCAAAAGACATGGAATATAAAAGATGCCACGCAATTTACTTGTCACGTTCAAATATTTAAGTAAACTCTTTTTACGGTAGAGCGAATGTTTGCATTATTACCGATACGTTTATAGATATTTCGTATTTTCCATTATGTTCGATTTCGTAAACGTGTTGAGAATGGTATATTTTAAAATTTGGGGATAAAAAAAATAAAACCAGTATCAACATGGAACAATTTGTGAACAGAAAACTTCTTTGGTAGAATGAATGAGTAGGTATCACCAGCCATAGAAAATTCTCCATATTGATGACTAAATTTAAAATCGTAACTACTGCAGTTCTTTATACCAAATTTCTTTCATATTCCAATGCATGATATTATCTCCAATTGATTCAATTAGTATTTTGAAAGAGTTGTAAAATAATTCTATTATAGCTTGTTACGTTACAAGAATAAGGAATCGAGTCTTAAGTACCGTCATGTTTCGACAGTCAGCGAATCGAGCCCTAAAATACTGTTGCACCGCGGGACGGTAATGCGCAGGCGCATCACCCCTCCCGCGACCCACGGATCAGGAGACGCGCCGCACACGCCATTCAAGTCAGTCTTCAGCAAGCGAGCTTCCCGGGCCCACGTCCCGCGCGAACATGTGCGACACAAGTTCAGTTTCGCCGGTTGTGCACTTCCGGTGTCCGCTTGGACGCTGCTGAGACCGGGAGAACAAGCGCGTAAAGCCGCTGTTGGCCCATAAACCAAACGTGAGTCAATTACCATGTTACCCTTTGTGTGCAAATAATGTTTTAGCCCTAACCACGCGTGTAGAGAGCAGAGACTGACGTTCAAACTAACTTTCAGCTAGGATCGTTCCTCTTATGTATTATTGTGTCTCCTAGAATTGAATAAACTATTTATGTGATAACCTACCGTGTTTTGCTTGTCGAGAGAGGCCCTGGGGGGATGGAGAAGCGTGAAGTTCCGAACCACAAGCACTAGCCTTGAGGTTAAAAGAAACCCTGCTTGCACCGAACCTGAGCTAGTTTTTATTTGGGGCAGATACAGCAACTAATTTGTATTAAATATGTGGGAGCTTTCTCCAACCCTGCCGATAGCATCAGCACGCACGCTGACGCTAACACTGGCGCCCAACGTGGGGCCATTTAAATTTTTTTTTCTGTTCCACCACGGCCTCGTTCCCAAGCAACAATTGTAAACTCTGAAATGTTATTATGATGTATTGTTTATTCCCAATTGTCTAGCACTTCCAACAGGAATCTCGGCGCGAACGTAATTTCGAATCACAATTTAAATTATTACGGGCGCGATTTTATCATTTGTGAGTCGTCACTCGACAAAATATTACCGGTATTCCAACGCAAGGTGCCCAACCTAGGAAGTTGTCGCTGCGAATAATACAGTGATTACAAAGTGTCGGCCGATTAAAATTGCTATTTTCAATACAAGTGAATAGTGGAAATAAACACAAATTAAAGAAGAATTTATTCAACAATTAAAATCATGTACATGATAAACAAATCATCCGCTTGGTCTCGAAAGTGCTAAATATTTTTAATAATATACTATATTGCAGCACGCTGGTACGTCTCTTAAACGGACACTTGCTGACACCTAGGGAACAAGTGGATTTAAATTCTTTCTGTCATTTGACAATTAAGTATTTTTGACTCTGTCGTCTGCTGAAACCGGGTCATGCCGAATCACATTCGAATAATGCAAAAAATACTAAATTCGCGTTGACGTGGATTCCTTGACATCTGACACTATAATACCTTGTCAATTGACAAAGAAGGTAATATCTTGTCGAAAAGACGAAGGGAATTCGCGTGTAAATACCAAAAATTGGTGCTGTATAAAATCAGGCTATAGGAAGCCGCGTAATGAAACCATGCCCCCAAGATATTGTTGAATTCTCAAACAAATTACTTCCACGAAAACTTGTGAAAATTTTTTCGATTTTTTCCTTTTTTCGATTTTTTTTTTAATTTTCGAAATTTTTTTTTTCCAAAACGCTTGGAGTTTTTCTTAAAAACGCATGGCCAGAGGAAAATCGCTGCTCAAATTTTCTCCAGTTTCGGACTCTGAAAATTTTTTCGATTTTTTCCTTTTTTCGATTTTTTTTTTAATTTTCGAAATTTTTTTTTTCCAAAACGCTTGGAGTTTTTCTTAAAAACGCATGGCCAGAGGAAAATCGCTGCTCAAATTTTCTCCAGTTTCGGACTCTGAAAATTTTTTTCGATTTTTTCCTTTTTTCGATTTTTTTTTAATTTTCGAAATTTTTTTCCAAAACGCTTGGAGTTTTTCTTAAAAACGCATGGCCAGAGGAAAATCGCTGCTCAAATTTTCTCCAGTTTCGGACTCTGAAATTTTTTCGATTTTTTCCTTTTTTCGATTTTTTTAATTTTCGAAATTTTTTTTTTCCAAAACGCTTGGAGTTTTTCTTAAAAACGCATGGCCAGAGGAAAATCGCTGCTCAAATTTTCTCCAGTTTCGGACTCTGAAAATTTTTTCGATTTTTTCCTTTTTTCGATTTTTTAATTTTCGAAATATTTTTTTCCAAAACGCTTGGATTTTTTCTTAAAAACGCATGGCCAGAGGAAAATCGCTGCCCAAATTTTCTCCAGTTTCGGACTCTGAAAATTTTTTTTTCGATTTTTCCTTTTTTCGATTTTTTAATTTTCGAAATTTTTTTCCAAAAACGCTTGGATTTTTCCTAAAAAGCACGTGGCCAGAGGCAAACCTCTGCCCAAATTTTCAAATAACCCAAACACTTACAAATACGCGTTTTTTCGCAGAAGCATTTTGTAAAAAAAAAAATATATATACGTCCCCAGTGGTCAATCCCTGGCAAAAATTTCTTTCCAATTACGGATAAAGAGTCGAGTTCTCGTTTTTCTCCCAACGTAAGGTCACCCTGACACGACCCTATACACTATGGAAGTCCCTCAAGTCACGCTGGGTATAATCCCCCACATTTCTACGTCAAAAAAGGAAGAACTACTACAGGCCCTGAGAAGTAGAAAGATTTCTCCCAGGAATAAATCCAAAAAATGCCTTATTCAATATGCTTCTTTCTACAACAAAAAGTACATCAGGAAGTTGCAGTTTCAACAGGAAGACACCTCAGAAATCATCTCTACCTCCCTCACAGTCTCCGAAGCAAAACCCTTGGTGGTACAAGCCCAGGAACAGACGAAAATATATGATTTGACAACCTGGAAGACGAAATACAACGGACTCACGGATGTGGAGGATTTCATCAACAGAATAGAAGAAACAGCCCAAGTCAGAGGAATCCCCGAAAGTATTCTACACAGGAACTTCATAGACCTCATCGCTCCTGAAATGCTTACCTGGCACAGGATACATAAGAGAAAAACAAACTCATGGAGGGAACTCAAGGTGGCACTTTTATCCAGTTTCGGAGAAAAAAAGGCCCAACATAGAGTCAGGCTATCCCTACTCGCTATCAAGCAGCACTCCGGAGAGCCTGTTGCTAGATTCACACAGAGGGCAGAGGCCATCAATATAAAGCTCACCCAACCTGTCCCTGAAGCGGAACTTCTCCCGGTTTTAATCGACGGTCTTCTCCCCAGATACGAAAACATCATTACTTCTCAGAAAATTGCCACGCTGGAGCAACTGAAAGATGTCTGCCAGCTACTAGAGGCATACCAGGATCGGAAGAGAGACGAAAGATTCCCCAAAGAAAACTTTCGCCCAAGCACTTCGTCCGGCATAAAACCGGAGCACAACGAAAAGAAATCCTGCTCTTTTTGCCACAAGATTGGTCACTCCCAAGCCGCCTGCTTTAAACAAGCAAAACTTTTATCCTCCAAAGACACCCATTCTAACAAAAGGCGATCCGTCGATCGTTCTCCAAGAAGAGATGAAGGGAGGAAGTTTGGCAAAAGACCACGCCAAGACAATACCGAAACGTCCATCCCGGATCTCAGATTCATCAAACCCCCTATGGATTTCTCCAGACCCCCTCCCAATTGGACAGCCAGGAAGACAAAAAACTAGACCCCAACCCCCCGGACCATCCCTCCCATAGGCCAAAGGAATGGTCGGAGTGGTTGGAACACGTCAAATTTTTTAAACAGGCCTTACCCCTCTCTACAGTTTGCTGCAAACAGGCAATAGACGGTAGACCCTTCGCGCATTTTTCCATAAACAACGTGGTTTTTTCAGGTCTCCTAGACAGCGGCGCCTCTGTCAGCTGCCTGGGCGACAACGCCCACACCTTATTCACAAACTGTGGTTTTAAAATGGGAAAACATTCTTCACATGTTACCACGGCAGACAACACTTCACAACTCGTCATCGGTTCTCTAACCCTACCGATCAATTGTGACCAAAAAACAGTTTGGATCAAGTTTCTAGTTGTACCTACAATCACACAGAAATTCATCTTGGGAGTGGATTTTTGGATGGCTTTCAAAATTGCCCCGCAACTGTTTAACAACCCCTCCGTCACTCCCCAAGTAAACGAAATCCGTACGGTAATACCCTACGAAAACTTGAACCCCTTACAAACAATACAATTAAATCAAATGATCAACAAGTATGAATCCATCTCCTTCGAAAGGTGCGGTTTAGGCTTAACCAACCTAGTACAACACCATATAAAAACAACAGGCCCCCCAATCAAACAAAGGTATTACAACCTAGCTCCACAAAAATTGAAAACGCTGGAAAAAGAATTGGACGATATGTTAAGACTGGGAGTGGTGGTACCCAGCCGCAGCGCATGGACCAACCCCACCTTATTAGTTTCAAAGAAAGACGGCTCAGCCCGTTTCTGCCTCGACAGCAGACGCCTCAACGCATGTACAATATCAGACGCCTACCCGCTCCCCTTGGTCAACTCCATCCTGGACAGACTTCGAAACGCTAAATACATCTCATCCATAGACTTAAGCAAAGCATTCTGGCAGATACCTTTGGATCCCAGCTCCTGCGAAAAGACTGCCTTCGTGGTGCCTGGCAGGGGTATGTTCCATTTCAAAAGACTACCCTTCGGTTTAAAAAACAGCCCAGCAGAACTACAAAGACTCATGGATAAATTGTTTGGCCCAGAGTTTGATAACAATTTATTTTGCTACCTGGATGACCTGATCATCATTAGCGATACCTTTGAAAAACATATACTTATTCTAGAAAAGGTTTTTCAACAACTCAAACAGGCCGGTTTGACTATCAACCTGAAGAAATCGGAATTCTGCAGGCACCGCCTACGATACTTGGGTTTCATAGTAGACGAAGAAGGCCTAAGAACAGACCCCACAAAAGTAGCGGCTATGACAAATTTTCCCCGACCTACAAATGCAAAAGAGGTAAAAGCCTTCCTCGGACTCACCGGTTACTACAGAAGATTCATAAAAAACTTCTCAACTCTCGCGGCGCCGCTCAACAAAATCACGGGAATCCGTAAAGGTACCAGTAACTTTTCCTGGTCTGCAGAGACTGAGTCAGCATTCAACTCCCTGAAAGAGGCTCTTCAATCAGCCCCAGTACTGAATTGCCCCGACTTCAATCTTCCCTTTACGATCCATTCGGACGCATCAAACGTCGGAATCGGAGGAGTCCTCACTCAAAATTTTACGGACGGCGAACACCCCGTGGCATACTTCTCTCGTACCCTAAATAAACACGAAAAAAACTACGGGATTACCGAGAGAGAATTGTTAGCAGTCATGGAATCCATTCAACATTTCCGCGGATACATTGAGGGCAGTAAGTTTACCGTCGTCACAGACCATAGCAGCCTAAAATGGCTGATCTCGCTAGACAACCCCTCTGGGAGATTGGCTCGCTGGTCGTCCCGCCTATCTCAATATACCTTCGATGTCATCCACCGTAAAGGCGCGGATAATATCGTCCCGGATGCCCTTTCTAGGATCGAGATAGCAACATTAAATGCCGAATTACCCAATTCTAGTCTCCCCACAAAAGACGTATGGTATCAAAAAATCTTTAGAGGATGCAGTGACAACCCACAAAAGTTCCCGAATTTTATGATTAAGAACGGACAACTATATCGCAACTGCAAGCCTCCACTGTCAATCTTAGAGGACTATGCCTGGAAAAAGGTAGTCCCTCTCGAAAATAGAGAACAAGTTATTATTGATAACCACAGTGCCGTAGACTCCATACACCCTGGAACTTTCAAAACATTCAAAAAAATATCTTTAAGATATTATTGGCCGGGTCTATTCAAACAAGTACGTTTATACATCTCCAAGTGCGACATCTGTAAGGCATACAAGCACAGTACGGCACCACCGTCTGGTCTAATGGGCAACCCCAAGCGTGCCGATAGACCACTTCAATCCTTTTCTATGGACCTCATTGGACCCTTCCCTAGAAGCTACGCCGGTTACATGCATATACTCAGCGTAGTGGACATCTTTTCCAAATACTGCTGGTTGTTTCCTCTGAAAAGGGCAACTGCAGCAGCAATAACCAATCTATTGGAAAAACATATTTTCATACCCTACGGTACCCCTCGTACTATAATATGCGACAATGGTAAACAATTTATAGCTCTGGAATTTAAAGAGTTTTTGTCTAAATATGGTATAAAGGATGTATTCTACAACACCCTTTACACCCCACAGAACAACACCGTTGAACGATACAACCAAACCATAAACACGGCCCTGGCAATTTTGGTTGGCAAAGACCAACGCACATGGTGCAAAAAAATTAGACAGAATACAAGCAGCCATGAACAACACGGTGAACCTCGCTACAGGCTATACACCATTTTTTCTCAAACACGGCATGGAACAAGTAGTTCACGGTTCACTACACCCTGACAATTGCCTTCCACCCGTCCCTTCCTCCACAGCAGACCCCGCAGCAAATTACGCCCACCGCTTGGAGGAACTCTCCGCTATCTATAGTGAAGTAACAGACGCTCTACTATTGGCCCACCAAAAGAGCGCCGACAGGTATAACCTTCGCAGGAGGCACGTCACATTCAAGGAAGAAGACATCGTCTGGAGGAGAAACAACACTCTGTCACAAGGTGCGCTGTACTTCTCTGCCAAATTGGCACCCCGTTTTGTAAAGACGAAAGTCCTAAAGAAAATCTCAGACCTGGTTTACCGATTGTCCGACATCTCTGGTAAACACATAGGTAACTACCATATAAAGGACATTGTAAAAAGTGGTAACATGGAAACAAACTCCATTGCCACGCCCGTATAACCCCAACGGTTATTCCTTGACTCCTAGCAACCATTCGTCTACACCGTGACATGGATCACTATGGAAGTCAACCCTTTTGTTTCGTCACTAATGAGCGGCCTCTCGTAAACGATTGTCACTCATTAGGACACTCAAACGAAACCTTTCTAGCTCTGGCACAGTGGTGTCAACTGTAGCCAAAGTCATGGAAGAAATTATAATTCTCCCTTGTGGTTTCGTTTCATTTTATTTTATTTTATTTTTGTTTGTATAAATATCTCGTCATCATCAGTCATTCGCCTCTAATTGCTGCCCCAGGTGTCAAACCTTGGAAACATCGTTTTTTCTAAGCATGCACACCTCTACCTGAAATTGATCACTTCGGAGAAAGGAATTCCCTGTGGCTTACTGCAAGTAGTCAGAGACTACGTGCCCAAGGTTTTGTGCATCGTCACAACTAGCAGCATCATATTTTCACATCATCATGTCATACCTCGTCACCCCTTTCTAAATGTTAAAAAAAATTTTTTTGTACATTAAATATCGGGTCCTCGCCAAAGTGCATCTAACCCTTATGTCATATGTAGTTAAATTAGGTAAGCAAACCTGTGTAAACCCACGGCGGTATCAGATGTTTGCTACCCGTTCTAAGTTTTTTTTCTGTTTTTTAAGAAAATAGAATGGCGCTCAATAAATAACCCAAATTGCTCTAGCTCTCCCCAGAACTGGATGTGGAGTCTGGAAAGTATCGTTATAAAAGGGACAACTTTCAACGTGCCTCTTCATTAACGATAAATTTTTTTACAACATTTCAGCAACATTGAGTCACCCTGGGTCTCAACTGCTCAAACTGAAATTTTGGGGTTGCCTTGTTGTGACTTATCACGTGCAAAGTACGAGGTCACAACAAGAAGCCAGGTCTCCAAGTGAACCACCCTGTGAACAACCCATCCCATTATTATAATTTTCATAACACCAAGGTGTGTCCATCGCAGTCTGTTTAAGTAAGTAAAACCTAGAAGGTCTTAAACACTCAAATCGGACCAATGTAAATAATTTTCCTTGTCAAACAACGATAAGCGCATGTCTTGTATTGTTGCTACCATCGTACGTGTAAGTACAACAAAAGTTGTACCATCACGATACGATACTCTGTGCGTAACCAAAAGGGTTGTACCACAAAGGATCTCTTTTGCGGTAAGCTTAGATGAAATTCACATTCCATCAGCACGCCAAAATTTTTTGTCCCTTAATTGTTGAAGTATAAAATCTTGGCCAGATCTTCAAATATGTTTTTGCCTTTGTGCAAGTCTTTAACGTACGCTAATATGGATTTATTATGCTACGGTATTGTTGTACTAAGTACATCAGTATGTCTCGCCGTCTGTATTGAATAGGTACCTTTATATGAACGTTAACCTTTGTTGCCATCATAGGTGGGAACCTTATAAAATCTGCCGTCATAGATGGGAATCTCAGAATATCTACTAAATGCGATACGGGGAGCCCGTTATAATTACTCTGTGGGTTTTTGTCAGAAATGTCATAAATACCTAGTCTTTTGCACCTCCCTTCAATACTGGGCAACCCAGTTGTAATTCGTTCATTGTTATCCGTGAAGACGTTATAAAACTTACTTGCAAATCTTTTGATTTTGCAATCTTGTACGCTATACGTGAAGACGTTATAATACTCACCATGAATCGTGCGAACGAAATAATATCAAACCTTTATGTGTGAACTACTCAATGTAGTCCACACCCCTTTTTTGTAATCATTAATATGCCCGTGGACTTCCTGTCACAAGAACCCAGGAACTATCTACTATCTCAAAAGGACTAATCATACGCTTCACTCATGATTATGGGGCATCGTGTCGTGGGAGTTAAGTTGATGGACACAAAAATACCTAACTCGTTGTCTGGGAGACGAACAAAGAAAATCCCCAGGTTTGTGAGATTTGAGCAAGGGTCTGTCATTTCTCGCAAACAAGTAGGAGAATAAAACGACCCCTAATCTTCTGCCCAATACACGTAGAGGATTAGACTTTTATGTCAGTGTATTCTTTTGTCCAACACTACCAAATATTATTGTAATGTGCCAGGATGACTGCTGTAGACCTTGTTTCACCTCCACCCAGAGGTCGAATTTCGGAAATAGCCGAGTCCCCAGCAGTTTTCTTCGTTCAAATGTTCCCAACTATCACCCCTCCCCTTCCTCGAAATTATCCGTGAATGGGGATATATGCGTTACGCACTTGGCGTTTCGTTTGTCAAATGGGACAATCTTCATACGCGGATCCTTTCAACTTCCTACTCCTTTCCCAGTTGTCATTATTGTAATGTGCCAGGATGACTGCTGTAGACCTTGTTTCACCTCCACCCAGAGGTCGAATTTCGGAAATAGCCGAGTCCCCAGCAGTTTTCTTCGTTCAAATGTTCCCAACTATCACCCCTCCCCTTCCTCGAAATTATCCGTGAATGGGGATATATGCGTTACGCACTTGGCGTTTCGTTTGTCAAATGGGACAATCTTCATACGCGGATCCTTTCAACTTCCTACTCCTTTCCCAGTTGTCATTATTGTAATGTGCCAGGATGACTGCTGTAGACCTTGTTTCACCTCCACCCAGAGGTCGAATTTCGGAAATAGCCGAGTCCCCAGCAGTTTTCTTCGTTCAAATGTTCCCAATTATCACCCTCCCCCTTCCTCGAAATTATCCGTGAATGGGGATATATGCGTTACGCACTTGGCGTTTCGTTTGTCAAATGGGACAATCTTCATACGCGGATCCTTTCAACTTCCTACTCCTTTCCCACTTTGTTATAACTAATCTTGTACGCAATGTTTTGTTTTTCGAAAGTAGAAAAAATGCTACCGTATAGACGTGAGCATAGGTCATGGAAGACCAACTTCTTTCGAATGGGGAATTTTGTTATACGTACAATCCCTCAACCACGTATTCTTGGAAATGTATTTGGTAAAGAAAAAAACCAAAAGGGGTTACACAGAACCTGTCCTTGAATACGTACCTTTGTAACATGTATTAGGCATTAGCCACATTTAGTTAGCTCTCTCTCCGTCTCTCTCTCTACACGCCAAACAAATCCAACTTTTTCTCAACATGCACACTTGTTTCTCTCCAAACTTTTTTCATCATTGGTCTACTAGGCAGGTAAACTTCAAGAATTTTGTTCTAATAATAATTTTTGCCGGATTAAAAAAAAAAAAAAACCAGCAGCTCTGCACCCTATCTACATCTGCGCCTCTTCATGCTGCCCTCGCTACCGTCACGGAGGTCCCTTGCCTTCAATCCCTGCGTACCAAAAGCACCCGACCGCATCTAACATAACCTAGTGTGAGTCGTGCGTGTAGTTGCGAATTGTATCACCACAAAGAACCGACACTCAAAACAAACCCGAGCACGCCAGCTCTAGGTTGGTTCATGTTCCTGTTGCCCTTGTGCAAATGTTCCTGCTGCCATTATGCAAATGTTCCTGCTGCATAATGCAAATGCTCTGCTGCCATTATGCAAATATTCCTGCTGCATAATACAAATGTTCCTGCTGCATAATGCAAATGCTCTGCTGCCATTATGCAAATATTCCTGCTGCATAATACAAATGTTCCTGTTGCCCTTGTGCAAATGTTCCTGCTGCCATTATGCAAATGTTCCTGCTGCATAATGCAAATGCTCTGCTGCCATTATGCAAATATTCCTGCTGCATAATACAAATGTTCCTGTTGCCCTTGTGCAAATGTTTCTGCTGCCATTATGCAAATGTTCCTGCTGCATAATGCAAATGCCCTACTGCCATTGTGCTGATGCTCCTGTGCCCTTGCGCAAATAACAATACCAACGATTGTTCACAAAACAATCCCACTACATACAAAAACCAGTGTACCAACCACCAATTACGATTCCACTCTCCAATACTTCAATGGTTTCGTACTGGCTCACCCACAGGATCCGGAAGCAGTTACCCTTTCGACCTCTGTGACAGGTAGAACTCTCCACACCACCTAGAAGCCTCATCATGTGTTCTCTTCCTCGTATTTTCTTAAAGGCCCTAGTGTCCCTTGAGTGTAATCTCAAATGGGCCAGGTTACTGTGACAAAGTAACCTTGTAACTTCAGTGAAACGTTCAACCACCCCAGACATCCTACGCAAACCACGTTCGCAAACATTAGCTCACAGACCAATGATACAATTTTAGAGTTTTTTTTTCTATCACTGCATAACCCTTGTACCTTTCTTCAACAGATCCTTGTTCTTTGCAACTGTATTTATGTATGCCACTGCCTTTATATACATTTATTGACAATTCCTTGTTACACCATGTATCATCTCTTTTGTGTTCTGTTCATAACTATTCTCCAGCTAGGAATTTCTCTCTCTCTCTCTCCTCGTTTCTCTTAAATGTTTTTGGCACAAGTGCTGAAAGGGTAAGAGGATTTATTAGCCCTACAGCTCCATTGCCACGTCGCTTTTATTGCGGCGAGGGGGGAAGTGTTACGTTACAAGAATAAGGAATCGAGTCTTAAGTACCGTCATGTTTCGACAGTCAGCGAATCGAGCCCTAAAATACTGTTGCACCGCGGGACGGTAATGCGCAGGCGCATCACCCCTCCCGCGACCCACGGATCAGGAGACGCGCCGCACACGCCATTCAAGTCAGTCTTCAGCAAGCGAGCTTCCCGGGCCCACGTCCCGCGCGAACATGTGCGACACAAGTTCAGTTTCGCCGGTTGTGCACTTCCGGTGTCCGCTTGGACGCTGCTGAGACCGGGAGAACAAGCGCGTAAAGCCGCTGTTGGCCCATAAACCAAACGTGAGTCAATTACCATGTTACCCTTTGTGTGCAAATAATGTTTTAGCCCTAACCACGCGTGTAGAGAGCAGAGACTGACGTTCAAACTAACTTTCAGCTAGGATCGTTCCTCTTATGTATTATTGTGTCTCCTAGAATTGAATAAACTATTTATGTGATAACCTACCGTGTTTTGCTTGTCGAGAGAGGCCCTGGGGGGATGGAGAAGCGTGAAGTTCCGAACCACAAGCACTAGCCTTGAGGTTAAAAGAAACCCTGCTTGCACCGAACCTGAGCTAGTTTTTATTTGGGGCAGATACAGCAACTAATTTGTATTAAATATGTGGGAGCTTTCTCCAACCCTGCCGATAGCATCAGCACGCACGCTGACGCTAACAAGCTGTGCGGAATGGTATAACTTACCTGGAATATATCATGCTTTAAGGGTCGCGGGAATGATTGCATTTATTTATAACTTTAACATATTGTACAAATTAAATTATCAACCGCGACAATTATCAGACGGATTTAGATTGACAAGTGACATGTGTTATCGACTATCGACGCGGGGCTTGTGACTTTTCGAACCTTCTCGATACTCCGGAGTGGCCAGTGTGTGTCAAAAATAGTTCAGATTTTTTAAATGAATTGTTTTAAAAACTTTAAAGCATTCAATCAATAATAATCCTGTTTTAAATATAATATTTCGAAACATTTTACTAAAAATTTTACAATTGTGAGACGGGTGTAAGTACCGCCATTTAACCATGGAAACCATTTATTGGATAACCGACACAACTGCCACAGGTAAACCCAAGCGGTTCGCTACATTTGCTTACTTAGTAGGAGTGCCTGGTTTCACGGGGTGAGGTTTGTCTAGGTTTTGGCGGCGGATGCGTTTGCCTACCTACCGCATGGCGGGCGGCATAGAAAGAGACTGATTCAGGGAGAACTAACCTAGACCTCTCCAGCCGGACTCTCTCGACCCATCGCCTGGCAACTCCTGACCCATTGAACCCCAGATTCCTACCCACCCCTCATACCTTTTTCCTCCCCAGAACGTTATCTCTTTCCTTTCCCTAAAAACACCCTCCACACAGCATCCCCAAAGATGACATAGGCACTAATTTTTTTTCCTCATTGCCCCTAGTGTGGAGCTTTTGTGAAAAAACAATATTAATACCATCTTTCACGTATGATTTCAGGTTAAAAAATATTTTATTTAATTAATAAGGTTTCATACACATTAACAAACTTTAAATAAAATCTTGCCGAGTTGTAAGAATTTCAATTCAAGATTAACATTTCGATTGTCCTATTTTTATACATCAAATTACTTATCAAATTAAAAATGTCTCGAGATTTCGAAGTTTTTCAAAGTTACTTCAGAAGGTGGATAAAAACGTCGTATTAAATCAATCGATGAAGAAGTAAAGCAAATAAATTTTCTACGGGAAGCATTTGAAATATACTCGTCATTTATCGTAGCTAAAATATGCGGTTCCACATAAATCTATTAAAATTTCCAAAACTGCTTAAACCGATCTTTTCATCGGGCTCCCGATATTCCTACCAGAATATTGAAAAAAACGGGAGAACGGAGCACTCTTTATTCGACAGCATCACAAATTCTTATAAAACGAACTCTTAAATAATGTATGCGAGTAACTCTGGAGGTACGGATTATTCCCGCATAATCTTATGAGGTTCGTGGGAAATCGCGTTTCAAAATACAAGAGAAAATATACAGGTTTTTACTCCCTAACAAAGAGCAAAAATGTCACGTATTGCAATTTTAGTATAGAGTCGTGGGCGGAGAACGTAGAAATTTCCGTTTCACTTCGCTTCTGGAACCAGATATAAAACTCAACTAAGGTAATTTATTGCCGTGGCTGCATTTGAGTGTTTCGTTCAGCTCTTCCCTGGGGGGGTAAGGTTCTTTAAAATTAACTCATTTTAAATTTTTTTCTAACTGTGCGTAATATCGAGTGTATTGTGTCAAAATTTCAAGTAAATCGGAGCAAAACTAAAGAAGATACAGCGTTTCAAGCGACCGGCCCTCTTGCTCGATTCAAATATAGTGTGTAAAAAAATTTCAAATCGATTTTCTCGCAAACAAATTTTTGAAGTTCTTGAACATCGTAACTCAAAATCTACTTAACCGATCCTTTTGAAATTTTGTACACTATTTTTACGAAGATTTTTTTTTTACCATTTTTTTCGTGTTATAATAACAAATTCACCGAAAATTTTAGCAAAAATCGTATTTTTGACTTCAATATGCTACAAAAAAAAGCAAAAAAAAAGGCTTCGTCACTTCCTAGGAAAACACATCACCTTTTAATTGCATTTCGACTTTTTTGGTTGAAATGATCCGTTAAGGAGTTATAATGTTCACTGCATAAAAACTTTTTTTCGAGGCGCCTCCGGAGATTCGCTCGCACGGACTTGTTTTTTGATATTTTTAATAAAAAAATTTTTCAAAGTTACATTAGATTTCAGATGTCATACTATAACGAGTATATACTCCTCCCTCCCTTATGTACATTGGATGCAGATTATGCGGCGACCACCTTGAATGACATTCCCGTGTAGTGATTTATTTTTGCAGAATTATGCCGAGTTGCGCAACCTCTTTTTTTTTAGCCAAAGTTTCGGAGAGCAATATAGTGTCCATCATCAGGGGAGATATATAATTGAAGATTGTGGTGAAGAGTCCGTAGACGGGCACCAATCAAGAAGAATTTAAATATAAAATGACAGAAAATTACGTTAAATATTTCAAAATCGGACGACACAACACTCATCACTGGTAACCCATAAAAGAATATCAACAAGTGCTTTTCATGTTTCAGACGTGGGAGGGATTGATCGTGTTTCTAAGAATGTTCTCCGTTCCATCCGGGCACGGAGCAAACGTATTAAAGAGAAATAAAAGTATGTGAGCTGAACCAGACAGAGAAAATTGAAAGCATTGAGAGGAGTGGCTGCGCGCCTTTTTCAAACAAAAAAATGGATTTGAGGCCAAAACACCCGAACATTATTTTATTGAATTAAACCTTATTTTACTGAACATTATTTTCTTGAACATTATTTTATTGAATTAAACCTTATTTTACTGAACATTATTTTCTTGAACATTATTTTATTGAATTTTATTTTTATTATTAAATTATTGAATTGAACCTTACCAAAAGGCATAGCAAATATTTGGTAGGAATACGACTTCTTTATTTATTTGTCTTTTAAATTATAACATATAGGCCTTTAAATAATTCAATTTTGAATGACTTTAGAGGCATGTTTGATATTTTTTTAAGATATAATTTAAATAATTATTAAAAAATAATCTTGCCCTACTTACTGCTTTGATTAAAAATAAAATAAAAAAAATTAAAAATCATAAAAAAGCGTTTCTTTGGAAAGAAATTTTTAATTATGTACAACAAATTTGTATTTCAATGTAACCGGTGGTTCATAATTTGAATTTACACTCATAAAATAGCTTTTTTATTAATTTTATTTGTAAAGCAAAAGAGAAAACATATTTCATTAAATAGTCATCATTAAACCCAAAAATAATTGCTGAAATTGCCTCTAAAATCATGAAAATTTGAATTCTTTAATGGTATGTGATTTAAAATACAAATAGAATAGAGCAAATCCGTGCTAGATACTTGCTATAAATTTTTGGTGCTTTGAAAAGTTATTAAAAGTGATGGAAAAAAAAAAAATGGTTAGATAGATTACGTTAGGTTAGATTATGGGCTATTTAAAAAAAAATCGTAGCTTTCATTGACTTTTCAAAGAAGTTTTGAGTTGAGTTGATTCTGAGGTGGCATTGAACCAAATTTAACACAAAAAAATTTTCAATTTGGTTGGGTATTTTGGCTTCAAATTCCAATTGAAGTTTTGTATGAAAAAGGCTGCGCAGCCGTTCCCATTAAATATGAAAGGTTTATTCATTTTCAGTAAAATATCGGAATTTCAGTCTCTATAAAAGGAGACAATCTATTTTAATGACTGATCAAATTTTTCAAACGAAATCAACGTTGGAAATGTAGCTTGTGTTTGGAAAGTGCATAGAATTGGCAGAAGAATGACAAATATAAACTGAAAGCAGCGTAAATTGCGAGGAAATTGCATCCAATTTGGAAGGCGGGCCGTCCCGGGAACCATTTATTGGATAACAGCCCTATCATAGGTTACCACGAGCGGTTCTCTACGTTTGGTGACTTAGCAGGGGTGTCCAGGTTCATGGGGTGAGGTTTTTGCAGATCTTGATGACGATTCTACATACACAAGCACACACTTTCACAAATATCATTTACTCATTTGCCCTGTTGATGGACACTGCAACGCTGTCCGAAACATTGGCTAAAGAAGGAGGTAGCGCAACACGGCAAAGCACCCTAAAAATAAATAACAAAAATACTTTTGGCCGTGAAAACCTAAAATCAGCACTACGTCTTGTTTAAAGACGTAGTGCTGATTTTCAAAAAATTTAAACAATGGGTCAAATTTTTTAAGTTAATTTTCACTTTCTGTGAAAGTTCTATTCGAAAATTCTGTGATTATTTCAGTTTCGTGAAGCAACTGGCCTACAATGATATAATAACAGAACTTAAATAGAACTTACACAAGAATATGACAAGAATGTGTAGACGATCATCGAATTGGAATAATTGAAAATATATTATTCTTTTAACAGTGTTATTATTCTTATAATATTTATTAAAAATGATATTTTTACATTTGTAAAATCAATAACAGTGAATAACAAGTGTGAAGCATGCTGTATGCAAGTAATGGACATGTGTGTATACAAAATTTGGATTCACTTGATACAATAGGTAGGTACACTAGGTACAACCAATAGAAATAAAAATTTAAACAGTTCATCTATTCGTTACTTCCCGGGTTACGAATAACCCAATAATGTTTGAAACTACTTACTACCGCCACAGAAAGCTAAAAATGTTGCTTGTGTTGTGATGGAGGACTTAATGCCTCGAAAAGATTATTTTGGCTTACATTAATTATATCAATTACTCATAATAATGTTTTTTTTAACAATAAGAGAAAACTTCTTTCAAATGTAAAATGTTTACAAAAAAACATGCTAACATAATGCTGTACGCAAATATTTCATTTCTTCCGTTGATCCCTAAAGTACGTAAATATTATAAATACTTACTACAAGTTTCTTGTAAGCAGTGAACTTAATACCAACATAAATAGCAAACTTAAGGAGACACTATTTCAGCAAACAAAATGTACAAAATTTGTGAAGGGATGAAATAAAGCTCATGTTTATTAATGAGCCGCTTGTTTACGTAAACCACATTACTCCCACAAGTCTTAAAAAAGATATTAGTATTTTTTGGTGTCATTACATGGCTTTGTGAAAACTTGTAAATGATAAAAAAATATAAATTTGAAGAAATTTCACCCCATGCGCTTTACTACAAAGCAGGGGTTGGGTGTGTTTTAGGAATTAATCTAAAAACTTTATTTCTGCACGATAAATTATAAGAGTTGAAATTAAGGCGGTACACAACCCTAATAATTTTTGTTTGCTCAAAACTGACATTTTAATCATTTCCGGCGAATTCGTAACTAAAATAACTTTTTACTCCAACCGATACCTGGGGATGTAAGATCTTTATATTTAAAATTAATAAAAAACAATACCTTAACATTAATATATTTTGGGTACAACTATTTTAAAACTTTATAACCGGTTTATCAACTATAAAGTTAGCGGTAAGCACAAGATTATATTTTTCTAGACGATGAATTAATAACTCGGGAGGTATTCATTTAGAAACATCTTTAATAATTGTAACACGTTCTTCAGAATTGATTAAAATGAACGCGGCGGAAAGGTCGAATCCCAGGCCCGCTGCGGCGAATTCGACCGTACGTTCGTCTGATACGTCTTGCCGCGGGTGTATATTTGTTTACACGCTTTCTTCACTTACGTCGTTAAGATTCCCACATTATTTGTCTTCTTCTTATTTTCTTTGATAGAGCAAATTCGACAGTAGGTCCGTCCAATACACGGGTCGCGAGTCGCAATTTGTATACACGGCTTCTTTACTTACGTCGTTAAGATTCTGAATATATGTTGGGTTTATTGTCGTCTTAAGGAAAATCTGATTATAATTTACATAAGCTTCACATGAGTCGAAAAATTCCTTCAGGGATTCACCTTCGGGGATGCCGTGCGGAGGGTCTTTACAGGGAGAGGAAGAAGAAGAAGTACTGGGAAGGAAAAATGTGTGAGGGGTGTGTATGAGTCGGGGGCAAATGCATCCAGGAAAGACGGTCATTTGAATCCACCTCTCCCACTGCGGTGCAAAGTGACGGTTCGAGAGAGACAAGCTGGAGAAGTCTAGGGTTTAGGTCAGTATCAATCTGGTCACGCAGTAGGTGGGCAAACGCATTTGCCACAAAGACCAAGACAAACCTCAATGAACCCGTGTTACATCACCAAATTGGAGAACCACCAGTGGTGACGTATGGCAAAGGTGTTGGTTATCCAATAAATGGTTCCTGGGGCAGCGGTACCCATACCTGCCTCCCAAACTGAAAACTGACTTATATCTTTTAGAATGGTGGAGTATTTACCGAGATGTTTAGGAACTTTCTTTGGTAGGTGGGAAAATAGGAATGGCGCAAAAACTCACTAGTTAATGTAGCGGGCTGGGTTGATGTGCACATAAGAATTCACATAAAATGTTCCAAACTGTACAGATGGTATGATCAACATAATTTATTTGAAGTCTATGCATACACATGTAATTAGCACTTCGAAAATATGAACAAATATGAACTTCATAATAATACACTGCTTATTCGCCGAAGGTTATCTCTGCACTTTTGTCGAAGGTTGTCAATACACTGACTTGCACTGTAGGTAGAGGGAGGTAGGTAGGAATTTTGGAATAGGACAATTATATTCCAGACAACGGCATACAATAAATTGTTTTAGAATTCCACAGAAATAATGTAAGCAATCAATTTGGGGGTGTTCTGCTACCCTGTAATTAATCTAAGGGTGATTCCGTCATAATGTAAGCAACTCAATTGAAAGCTAGGTGTTAATTAAAGCATGTTCAACGTTCGTCAAACAATGATACGTGTATTATATAGTAAACCTGAGATGGTCATTGTTACCCTCAGAGTTTTAGAGACCGGATTAGAACAGCAGCACTGGAAAGGATTCTTCTCTTGGGAATACGGCATTTCCGAAATTGGTGCGTGTCGTTTAGATCATACTTCTCACTATGATAGTCCTACGAGTTGTTTCGAAAAGCGAACAAATTAGCCTGAGGGGTTAATTCAACCTTCTACCTATTCGAAATAGTGTAAAGGTATAAAATCTAAAAATGTATACATTTTTTACTAGTAGTTCCGTGAACTTCTAAATGTTAAATGATATGAAAATGCTTAAATTTATTGTCAGACAGAAGAATTTTCAGTTGATAGTCCGGTATTGCTTGAATTGATAAGCTTCCGTATACCACGACGTAATACCAGAAATCATGTTAATCATCATTATGTATTCCTCTTTGCCCAGAATACTAATGGAGGGAAATAATTATTTTATTTTATTTATTTATTTTTATTTTATTTATAGAACACATGTAACATATTAGTGACACTTACATAAAGAATATTAGATCACCATACTAGGCGGCTGCCTGTCTCATGGTGACCAATGGATAAAAGTTATGATTTATGAAGTATGGAGTCTAGAGTGAACATGGATTTAAGTATAAAAATACGTCAACACTAGACTCTGTAGGTAGATACTGAGACATTTCACCAGACTATACCAGATATTATACCAGAGACATTTCAATTATGTACAAAAATTCTGTATATTTCTTATTATTAATGTGTAAAAACCCCCAAAGATGGCGTTAGTAAATAAATAAATAAACTGTGGGTTTCTAATTTTCCCTTATTTAATAAAACAAAACTACTCATAATTTCGTCTGACATCATGATACTTAAATACGTACCTACTTAATTATAAACCATATATTTTATGTAACTTTTTTTAATTTCAAAAAAGGAAATATACAATTTGTCCATAGAAATGTCACAATTTCAAAGACAATATACTTTTCTAACTTAAAGTCCAAAATTTGAAAAGATAGTCTAATCTTCGTTGAATTATTAAAACGGCCACAAATTTACATTCAGACGAAATGCAATTGAATTAAAACAGTACTAAGCTAAGCTTAGTCAATTATTTATCTATTATATTATAATTATCTATATAAAGAGGATGGGATCAAAGTTTGATTCTACGAACACTTAGCCAACATGTTTTCCTTAAAAACAAAGATAAAATTTTTTCCAATTTTACGAAATCTGAAAAAGCAGTTCACGAAAGCCACTGCTATTTAAATCTGGTAACAAGCCACATAAACCATTATTAATTTCAAGTAACGTTTCAATTCTGAAAGGTGTTCTTTCACAAAGCCGACACATACGAGTATGTTTGGAGTATAGCATACGAAAAGCAGTTATTCGGATTGTTCCATCACAATGCCAGAAAATCATGCCGAGCTGTAACAAAATATCAACACAATTAATATTTTAAAAGTCTTATTTAAGCGAGAATTCATTATTTATTGTTCTGGTTCATGGTTGGCCGTGCTGATTTTAATTAAACATCAAACAATTTGTCGGCTGAATATCAAATTATACATTCAAATTGTGTTTTGCGATTATATTTCAGGGTATGGAGGTCTAATGCCATGGACGTTGCGAGCCAAGAACAACCGGAATTTGTGATAATACACTACGATTCTCTAATACTGTCCTGATTAGAAAAATTCACATCAACTAAACTACGTTCTTCCAAATATCAGCCTACTTGGTGGAAACCGGGCGGCATTTTTTCCGTATTTTTTTTTTTTACATGAGCTCCACACAGGAGGCCCTGAGGAAAATATGGGCCTATGTCATCCTTGAGGATGCTGTGTGGAGGGTTTTTTTTTTTAAGGAAAAGGGGGAAAGGAGAGTTCTAGGAAGGAAAAGGGTTTAAGGGTGGGTAGGAATCTGGGGTTCAGTGTGTCCTGGTCATCCGCCTCCAAGACCTAGACAAACCTCACCCCATGAACCCGGGCATCCCTGCTAAATAACCAAACGTAGCAAACCAGGTGTTGGTTATCCACTAAAGGTTCCCGGCGCGGCGGTACCCATTCTCGCCTCCCAAATTGAAAAATTAATAAACGTATTCCTTAATTTCTTCTTTGGATTTTGATACTTATAGTGCAAACGTTTTTTGATATAATGTAGATATCGACTTCTATAGCGGGTCGATAACGTTTTTTTTTTAATGTTACTTCTAACGGGAGTTAGGACCCTCCAAAAATCATTAAAATTGCCTAGTTTGAACGACGTCAAGGGACCTTCAGTATAAAAACTGGACAACGTATTAAAAAAACAAACGAAAACTTACAGACATAGAATATTTTTTTCTAATACAGGGTAAGAAAAATCTGTATCAAAAATTAATTAAAAATCGGTAAATCAAACAATAATTAGAAGTTTTATGAAAAACAAATACCTTTGTATAACACCACTATTTTACTAACAATATCAACATGTTTCGAAAACTATGTTTTCTTCGTCAGGATAATGTAATTTTATTATGTTAATGTAATTTTTTACCCATTCTAAAATAATTTTTATATTTTATTTTATATAATTGTTTTTTATGATATATTTTAGGTAATTAATCACCTCTCCTTTCTAATATTTTGTCTATGTTCTAATTAGTCTATACTTGTTTGTCTTTTGTTATTTATTATTGACTTATTATCCTGACGAAGAAAACATAGTTTTCGAAACATGTTGATATTGTTAATAAAATAGTGGTGTTATACAAAGGTATTTGTTTTTCATAAAATTAATGATGACACCCCAAAGTAAATATGCCTATTTTGAAGAAATAATTAGAAGTTTTGCTTTTGAAGGAAGAATGATTTTTACAATTGAAGAAGACATAGTCAAAAGTCTTCTCCACACCGCACCGGCAGAGTGAACTATCGAGGACTCGTATTAAACAAATGAGCTGCAATAGGACAGTAACCAATTCTCATTCTCGAAATACAGGAAACATATCTTTTGGAATTTTTTTGCCGTGAACCAAGGTTTACTTGGAGTATGATTTTGAATTCCAGTCCATTCCAGTTCGGGTTTTCGAATCTGTCCAATTTTCTTCCCAGAAATGAGATTTTTTTATTTTATTGTTTTTTAATTTTTTGTTCTTCATTTTAATCACCCGCTAAACTGCCAAGGCAGTTTGTCAGCAGGTCAATTTGACAATATTAATAAAACACTTAAACACAAAATATTATAAGAAAACACAAATGCAAAATAGTTGCAGAAGAATACATTGGGTTTAAGAAACACCAATAATTTATAAAATAATAGAAATAATCTAAAATTTTGTGAAATTAGTACCAACTTGTAGTGTGTATAAAAAACATGTTAAGATTATATTAACAACCCGATTTCTCAAAATTGAGGGTTTGATAACTCTTGCGCTAATGGACTCGATGAATGTTTAAATCTCTCGCAGCAACTCTTCAATCCAGATTAACCTTACTTACCTACAATTATTAATTATACATCCAGGGTGCCGGCGTTTATATGTTCTCTTCCTTTCCTTTGTGGCGGCTTTTTGTGAAACGACTCAGAACGAGGGTAAATAATGTGTTTACAAGAATTTAAAAGAAGAATAAAGACGTCGGGAAAGCGCGGTAAAGAGCGACAGATTTAAAGCCATGTAACTACTACAGAATTTTCTGAGAATTTAAATGTCTTGTTGACGCAGTAAAATCTCTTTTCGTCAAGTCAGAAACATTCTATTTAATTTTACTAATTAGAAACTATTTTAGTCACCTCTTGCCAGCCGTGATCAAATTGGCAAACCTTTTTCAGAAACGTAACTCCAAGGGTTATTTGCTAACACTTTTTATTAACGATCTTGACAAGAATAATAAGAAAATGAACTTATCTGATATAACATTGATATACAAATAACAAAAATAACAAGAGATAAAAAAAACTATATGCTTCTAAAACTTCTAAAGCTACATCTTCACAAATAATGTGGTTCTAAATTAGTTTTTTTTTCTAAACACGAAGGTATGTTTTTTTTTCAAATATTATTTAATAATAATAATGGTCTTTATTCCAGATCGTGGGGAGGTTAGATCAATACCACACATCCCGTATTCAATATAAGTACATGGTTACAAAAACGGGATTTAAGTAAGAACATATTTATAAATAAGAAAAAAAAACAAAGGGGAAAGGGAGAACGGAAAGGAGTAACATATCGAACACAATGTAATAGAAATATGTACACTAAAATAATAATAATAATAAAACCATTTATTGATCGCTTATTGCTCTATCGGATAGAGTAGGGGCCAATATCTTTCGATGCTCGATCTAAAGTCAGACGGGATTCAACGTTGAGGACATTTCTGGAGTTGTAAGTTCTTCCCCTTAGTCCTACCACCCCGGTTCTTATTAGAGCTGCAAATCCAGGAACTCGCCCTTCCGTGAACGTCGAGGGTGCACTGCAGTGTCTGGGAAGTCCGAACATCATTGTATTGCGCCCGAAGCCTTTTCACGGTTCTCTTTTTGAAATTGGCCCAGAGAGCTCCTAAGTATACAAGGAAGTACAATTTTTTTTTAGTACAAAAAGCTAAGAAGGGGGTCGTTTTCACCTACGGACTGCAGAGCCTAAATTTTCTACTAAGCATTAAGGTCAATGCTCGTCTCTGCCCGCCCTGGATATCTTCATCATCGGTTAACTTGTTAGTGATGATGCCCTAAATATTTTGTTGCTTCTACTATTTTGAGAGACTCACCATTCAAAAAGGCTGGGGGAATCTATTTTGGACCTTCCCCATGTTTGATGACCAACAGTGCTGTTTTTTTGGCATTATATTTCATGTTTTTTTCGTGTGCGAATTCTTCAAAAATCTTTAGAATTCCAGTCCCTTTATTGATGGTGCCATTGTTGGGGCATTTTCTTTAACCTATGAATAAGTTCATCCATGCACACCTTAAACATCCATATATATGTTAAACAATACAGAGGATTAACCCTATTAACCTGAGAGTATGTCGATGGCAAAAATATTATTTGAAGTAAATAGATGAATAAGTTTTTATTGTAAGCACAGCATTATGAACAAATATCTTACCTTAAAGACACTGAAGAGAGGCCGAAGATTGTGCGCACTCTCGGCCAAGGCAATTAATTCTGAACTCCAGTTCCATGTTATTCTTCATTTACCTTCACTAACTTTAGAAATACTTTTTTTATTTTTATACTTAATTTTAAAGTAAGTGTATTTTCATAAGTTAATGTCGGTTGCCCGTATTTATTTATAATTTTCGGAATGGACAAACCCTCATTTTTAATAAATCAAGTGCCATATGCATGATTTACTTTTTCTTTGTATATTGAATCCGATAAAAGGTTTTGGAATACAATCTTAAACCACAATATCCCTCGAACAGGTAATATATTAACTGACTCGTATAATAATTTTATGTCTCTTCTTTGTGCATAAATACTTTTATTTACCAAGAGCTTAGTTATAGAGTTTTGAATTGTTTGAATGAAACCTATATTTGTCTTGCACGAGTTTCCCCAAGACGTTATTCCGTATCTGATAGTAGATTCCGCTAGTGACAAAGAAATTATTTTAAACGTACTTATGGGCATAAAATATTTAATTTTGTAAATTCGCCCCGCAATAGCTAGTAGGCGTTTGCAGATGTTGCTTCTGTGAGTATCCCATTTCATATGCGTGTCTACAGTTATCCCTAAAATATTCATACGTTTGTACAAGTTCAATGGTTCTGCAGTTGCAGGACTGTGAAGAATTGTGTATACACTAATGTATGCGACTTTTAGGCGTGATAATATATTTGGCACGTGGGGATAGTTTTTTGGAATAAATTATAAAACCCGCATCATGTGACAGAGAAATCGTGATGCATGAGTTTTATTGCAATAGATAATTCTTCATGCGGCATAACGTAAACGTAATTTTTAACAAATGTGAAAATTTTATTCATGAGTGAGACAAATATTATGTATAATTTTGGGCCGAGAATTGACCCCTGCGGGACCCCTGTTGACATACATTTAGCTTTGATGTAAGTTTAAAAGAGTTTCACTTTAATTTGTCGATTTTTTAAAATAATTTTAGAGTAGTTCTAGTAATTTTCCCCTAATTCCTATCACCTCTAATATCTGTAATAGTTTTATCGGGTCAATGGCTTTAGAGTTGCCTATGAATAAAACCAGAATATGTTTTTTATTATTGAGTTCTTTATTTGCGTATTTAGATGGAAATATACATCATATTGCCAGGAAACTAATGAAACTATATCACCCCCAATAGGGGAAGGGAAAAAATAAGGCAAACTGGTACTTTCGAAAGTACCCGTCGATTCAAAAAAAGTTATCTACATATCATAAGTTATCTAACGATACAATTCAAAGAAACATTTCTATTTATTTAAGGAATTTAATAAATAATATAATTTAAAGAATATATTTTTAAATTAAACACATATTTTCGCAATACATACTTCTATTAGATTTTCATCTAATTTAATTCCCTCCGGTAATTCCCTAAATATCTTCATTGTTGCGTACATCAAAGACTCTGGTTTTTTTTCTAAAGGGGAGCCTCTTTTGATTTCTTTTCCCTGCCTCACGTAGGTGCTGCTTATGCTGCAGGTTTTCAAATTTTCTCAGAAGTTCAGTTGATGTATAACCATTAATTATTTTGTAGATTAAAAATAAAGTATTGACATAAATAATTAGTTTAAATAACAAGATATTTAATCCCTTCAATATTTCTTTGACTTAAATTAATCTATTTTTTCTTATTCGTAAACGATACAGAAATGATATTGAAATCTAGAATGAAGCCCTAAAGACTGTATTTTTTCTAGAAGTAACTCGAGAAAAATCCATGCAATGAATAGTATTACGAACTTTATTCTAACCACTGTAATCTCAATGAAACCAACTCGTAAATTGTGAGAACGAGAATAATTTATCGCACGTAAGAACTTCTAGGAAAAGAAAAGCCAAAGTTTAGTAGGTGTATGTCAGAAAAAGGGACGTGAATAAACTGTAAGTACGATTTTTGTTATTGTTTTTGGGGTGTTATGCCGTGTTTCGCTACCTCCTTCTTTAGCCAACGTTTCGGACAGCGTTACAGTGTCCATCATCAGGGCAGATGAGTAAATGATATTGGTGAGAGTGTTTACTTTTGTGTGTCGAAGCGATACCGTGCTGCCAGCTCCATTTCTCTACGAGCTGGTGTTAGAAAAAATTCAGCATGGTTTTTTGCGTTTCGCTTTGGTGTAGCCGTCAATTACCGGATACCAAGAACTATTGAGCTTAGCTCCGTCGTCTCTGTTAATATTGATGGGGTTTTTATGGATTTCAATTGCCTCCGTAATTAGGCGTGCTCTGTAAGTTTTGGGTCTTCCCAGGACTTCAGGAACAAATCCAAAGAATATGTGAGGAGCCAAAACTCAGATTAGAACTGACCAAACTCACCGATGCACTGGAGCGTAACGGCTACCCAGCAAGGCAGACAAGGCAAATCATAAGAGCCAAATCAGCACGAAACGAAGACAGGGGTGAACAAGAGTCAAAAGGCTGCGCTTTCCTGCCTTACGTCCATAATGTAACAGACAGAATTGCCAGGCTGTTGAGAAAAGAGAACATCAAGACGGTCTTCGGAACCACGACAAAAATCCAAGACCTACTGAGGTCGGCAAAGTACTAAGTTTCCTCTGGAAACAGATGGAGTATATAAACTCACCTGTTCCGGATGTGACAAGGTCTATGTAGGCCAGACAGAGCGGACGATCTCCAAAAGGATTTCGGAACACTTTCGTGCTTGTAAACTTGGCCACCCTGACAAATCGGCAATCGCCGAGCACTTAATCGAAACCGGCCATTACTTTGGATTTGTTCCTGAAGTCCTGGGAAGACCCAAAACTTACAGAGCACGCCTAATTACGGAGGCAATTGAAATCCATAAAAACCCCATCAATATTAACAGAGACGACGGAGCTAAGCTCAATAGTTCTTGGTATCCGGTAATTGACGGCTACACCAAAGCGAAACGCAAAAAACCATGCTGAATTTTTTTCTAACACCAGCTCGTAGAGAAATGGAGCTGGCAGCACGGTATCGCTTCGACACACAAAAGTAAACACTCTCACCAATATCATTTACTCATCTGCCCTGATGATGGACACTGTAACGCTGTCCGAAACGTTGGCTAAAGAAGGAGGTAGCGAAACACGGCATAACACCCCAAAAACAATAACAAAAATACTTTTTGGCCGTGAAAACCTAAAAACATACCTGTAAGTACGATATTCAAATTAGAACATTAATAGTGATTTACAAACCACTTTTCTTCTCCATTTAAACACAGCTCAATTCTATTTTCCATTTGCAGGTGGGATGGGGAAATCGCAGCGCAATTTTACACGATGAACAGGAAATTTGCTTTTTCGTCTAACGACTATCGTTAGATTATATATCCAGTGCGAAGCCACGGAAACTATGTCGCCACCCGATTGGGGGATCTCTACCACGGTTCTCATGAAATTTCAACGGTCAACAGTTAAACTGTGTATTCCATGTTAATTCTCGTCTTCTCGATCTAGAATTTTTCAATTCTTCATCAGTAAAAGTCTCTGCATCTACTGACTCCATTCTCCTTTTCGACAAATATCACTATATCTTCAACTGACTGGAAATTTTTAGACAATGAAGAAAACATCAATGAAATGGTAGATAAATTTGAATTCATTCTAAATAACGCTGCTGATTTATTTGTATCCGTTTCAGAAATCAATGTTCATTACAAAATGGTTTATTAACGATCTTATTAAAATAATTAGGCACAAAAAAATGGCTCATAATGTTTACAAATTATCTCGTGATCCCAATGTTGCGAACTAAGAATGACTACCAAAAAATGTCGAAGTTGTGTAAATGTCCAAAAAGTGCATCGATAACTGCGAAGAAAGGCTCAATCCAATCCTAAAACATTTATATATTTTCAAACATACTTAATAATAATGACTCCGCTATTTCCTCTAACAAGTATTAAACAAAATGGCCGATAATCCCCAAGAAGCAGTTAATCTGTTTTTTGAAACCATGATTTTTTCAAAACGAGAGTTTATTGTTCGACATGAGTTTATAAAGCGACAAACAACCAGAGTGGCTAATGGTGAGTAATGAAACCTCTTGAAACAACACGCTAAGTTTTAGAGCCCGCACTTCGCAGCATATTAATATCAATTTCATTATTGATGCTTTAGCAGCATGAAACGGAGATTTATTTTTATTGTTTGAATTTACGAAAAATAACTTTTGGAGATAAGATTTAGTAATGATGATCGGTGACTTTCTTTAAATTAGAATTTTCAGAAACTTGTAAATTCTGTAATAGAAAGTCAGCTACGATTGGTACAATATTGTAAAATAATAAAAATTTTCTACTTGGAATCATAATACTTTTCAATGTTACTAAAATCGACTCCCAATGACTTTTTTTTACATTAACTCAACACAGGAAGCCCTGAGCAAAAACAAATTCCCTCAGGATAAGTCATCTATCTTTGGATGTGCTGTGTGGAAGATATTTTTAGGAAAAGAGAGAAAGTTGTGGTTAAAAAGGCATGAGAGGTGGGTAGGAGTCTGGAAATCAACATGTTCGGGAGTGAGGGACGTATGAATCCATCATCTCTCTCACACTACGGTGCTAAGCGATACGATGGGTCGAGAGCGTTCGGCTGGAGAGGTCTACGTAATCTCTCCTGGTTCGGTCCGCCACGAAATACTTAATGCCACGAAATTTGTAACGAAAATATTAAAGATGCACACGCATATTTTAGTACGACGCGACACAGAATCAAAGAGATAAACTTGAAATAATGTATACATTCCTAAGAGTAGTATGTACGAGGGTAGTATACTTACAAAAAGTAGCACGTTTTATGCTATATATGCTTATTTTGCAGAACACAAAAAACATACATATGCAAAAAGAGACCGAATTAAAATTACAAATGAACAAAGGAAAATGCATAAAAGGTTAAAGACGAAAGGCAGTAAAAACTTAACTATAAGACTTAACAACACGAGTACTAGAATAAAGGTCTCCACCCACCTCCACCAAACACATAAAAGCAGAACAGTAAACGGACAATAAATATGAACAAGAGACGGTCGTCAACGGAATGACTACAGGAGAAATCGCTAAAGACGGAACCATTGGGACTAACTTGAAGTTACTCTTCGACTTACTAGAAATTATGTAAAAGAACAAGGTACACAAAAATCAATGTTTTTTTTTAATGGCGTTAAAATCAAAAGATTTTTATACCTACAATTTTAAAACCTAAACAAATTGGCACTTCACTCTGTTTAAAACTGAAAAGCCGTCCGCACTTGAATTTTAGACTATTGTCATCTCATAAGTTAGATTTTCAATGAAATTAAAGGGGTATTTCACCATCGATCGATCACCGTCGATCTTCACTTTTCAAGCATCGAGAGTCCGGGGTCTAATAACAATAAATTATAATGTCCAGATATTCTATAGCTTTCCCAATATCTTCTCCATGTGTTTGTCCCTTGAGCGGCAGCAGTCCAAGAAGTTCTTTTTTGGGACCTTGTGCCGACATACATCGCACAAAGTGAGTTATTGTGATGTATCTCTAATATCAAACGACTTATCAGTTGCAATTGATATCGCGGAAGCCAGGTTAATATCTTCGACTCGCCACTCTGGAACATTCGAAGACAGTTTGTAAATTCTGTCTTGTACTGTTTTCACAGATTGGGGCAATTCTTTTATTCTTTTATTTATTCTTTGATGGTTACAAAATTTGTGGGTTTTTCGACCAGCACACCCTTGTTATGGCTTATTAGTTTACTACTAAATATACACATGCCATATGAATGAGGTGCATAAAATGCCAACATTTGTGATCTGAAGCTTATAAAAACCAGACAGTTAAAAAAATTGCCTTCAGCATAAATGGAAAATAAATAATACTACACGAGTAAAATATTTGCTATTCAATCAGCTAAGTTGGCTGCTTTCATCGAAGGTACTGATAAGGTAATGTCGGATAAAGGTAAATAAAGAATCTGAGATAGGCAATCATGGAGTATCTACTGACATAACGGAGCAGCCCCCACTAGGGGTGGTTGATCCAAGGCTGATGTTTTCGAAAAGTGCAGCTTACTCAGCTAGCCACAAACTTCTTGGATTTGTCATCAGCATCTGTTAACAGTTTATTTTATTTATTTAAAATTCATTCTTATTAATTCTGTATGGTGCTGGAGAAAAAGAAAGAGTGGAGGAAGCTTGTCGACCATGAAAATTGGAGTAGGGATCGCGATCATCATAAATGAGAAACCGACTTGAGAAGAATTAATTGTGATTTGCCTATCTCACTAGGAACACCTTTATTGAGAGCAGGTGCAGTTTTGACGTGATAACGACTTAAAAATCGATGAACGCCGGCTGCACTCACGAAAAAGCATGACTCATTGTCACGTTGCGCCTGAGCCGAGCGTGCAAGCTTGAGCGCG
This sequence comes from Glyphotaelius pellucidus, assembly GCA_936435175.1. Classification (NCBI taxonomy): domain Eukaryota; kingdom Metazoa; phylum Arthropoda; class Insecta; order Trichoptera; family Limnephilidae; genus Glyphotaelius; species Glyphotaelius pellucidus. The sequence continues at coordinate 1,695,310 of OW386553.1, read as the reverse complement.
GTACAAGCGTTCGGCTTGTGACATCTATCTCTATTCGCTGTTTCCACTCCATCGTTATTATATGACGTTATCACGTAAAATTATCGTAAGTAAACCGACATTGCAGACAACCAATTTTTAACATAATAAGCAGTTAACAGAAAAACAAATAACAAGCCAATGTCACGTTTAAAATAAAAGACATTCAGCTTTGTACCGTTGGAAATGCATCTAATAAATAAAATAGGAGAAAAAATGTCCCTAATCAAAATAACGTTGCGTCTGATCTAGAAAATATCTCAATAAGCTTGCACAGATCCAAAAACCAAATAGGTGTGTGTACATCGTACGGAACGTTTCAGTGATTCATACATCATCCTTAAGTATAAAAATGAATGTTCTTTGTTTGTCCCGTACGCTTTCTTATACCATTCATCCGATTGCGATGAAACTTTCGTGAGTTGTTGTGCGCACGCCCTTGAAGATTTTTGTATGTAATGATGAGCTATGGCGTTACGAAATTCGTAAATAAAATTTAAATATGTGGCGCGTTATCTGTTTGAAAAATGTGTGTAATTCAAACAGTTTAGCGGCCGGGGCGAAGGAGGGAATGGAACGCGGGAGGGGGAAGGGGCCGCTAAAAGGGAACGCGGACGGGAAAGGGGACGCATGGGATAGGACTCGCAGGAGAGGGGTGACGGAGGGATGGGGAACAAGGGAAGGGCTGAGGGAGGGATTGCAAAGGAGACATGGTAGCGGTAGGGGAGGGAGAGGATAAATTTGGAAAAAAAAAATTCGCGGCATTGCAGGTACTCGCTAGTATATTATATAACAATGTACGTTGTTGGAGAGGCAGATCTTCTGAATCTAGAGACCAAGCGCGGTCTCATGAAAATACTTTTTTATTACTTTCTATCCCTCTACTAACTGTTCGTACTTGAAAACTGTAGCCGGAGTAAAATGCTTTATAATAATAATTCATTTTTAATGAATACATTCTGGTATGTAGCCGGATTTTCTAATATGCAGATGACCATGTAGAACATTGATATGTTGGAGCAAATCCTGAAGAAATTCCTCAGGTTTGCCTGCATGCGGACTCATGGAAGTTTGTCTACATGCGGACCATATTGACTTACTTGAGGAAACTGATTCTGCGAGTCTGGAAACTAGGCGGAAAGAAAGTCTAGCTATTTTGTCTTTCAAAATTTGGAACAATTCCTCCTGGGATGCTATGATTTATTTGTACCAGACTATTACAGCCAGAGTCGATACCACGATCAGTTCAGAGTACCGAAAGGCAGAACCGACGTCCTGGCATGGCAAAGCATAGCATGATGAGTGGAGTGGTGCTGTTAAATAAACTTGCAAACTTAATTTTCTAAATGTCTGAAAACTACATTTGACGATTAAATGCCTTAAAACTGTCTGCCTAAATGCCGATATGGTAACTAAATTCTATTTAAATGGAATAATATTCTGTTGAAAATCTCAATAAATAAAATGAATATTTAACGATTAGATATCTTTTGATTCAAAAAAATTGGTTTAAAACACATTTTTTGATTTTTAGCAAATAACCGGTTTTGGAAGCGCTGACGAAATCTGTCCTGAGGGTAATACGTGTATACACGTACTTCATCAAAAAACAAATCTTATTTCCACGTAAACTTGGTATCAAATTGGTATAGAAACCCATCAAGCGACCGATTCGCGCAAATCAACCACACATTATAGCAGTTTACCCCTGTCAATATTGACAGAAAGTCTTCTGGTATACTGAAGGGTACACTGAGGGCAAAGATACAAAATAAACTGGATAAGCCCTTTGTCAGAAAATCATAGAAAGTATTAGACTTTTCAACACTGGATCACTCAGTGGTAGCCAGCGAACTAAAAATAAAAAGTATGATTTGATCAATTTCGTTATTAATTTGGCTTTTGCGGATTCGTTGCTGATATTGCAAAAATAGGCAATAAAATACAAGCGATGTATTAATATACTTTAATTTGGGTGGCATATATGGGTACCGCCGCTCCTATGATCTTTTTTTAAAAATAGGCAATTCACCCAAAGAATGCTTTGTGCCGATAAATGTAAGAAAGATAGTGATCATTTTGAACACAATCTATAAAAGGGGACAGAACAAATCAAATATTGAAGTCATTCAAGTCTATGAACTTACGTACGAAAACGCGAAAATTATTGTCCCTTACCGTAGGTCACCCCAAATGATTCGTCACGTATGGAGGGGGAGCCCGGGTTCATGGGATGAGATTTGTCTAGATCTTGGCGGTGAATGCGTATGCCTACCTACTGGTTGAGGGAGACCTTTTAATTTCTCCAGTCAGACCCTCGACCCATTGCCTTGCACCGCTATGCGAAGAATGGACGCACACGTCCGTCGCTCTTGAACATTGAACGCTCTCACAAATTCCTCCAACTCGTACCTTTTCCCTTCCCAGAAGTTTCGTTCCTTTCTTTCCCTAAAAAAACCCTCTACACAGAATCCCCAAAGAATGCAAAGACCCCGAAGAAAACTATTTTCCTCAGGGCCTCTATGTAGGGTTAATATAAAAAATAAAACATATAGACTACAATAGCCAATTACGTAATTCGTGCATTGTTCTTGATCAAGGTTGAAACATTCAACAGGTGACAAAATGGTTTCAGGACACTAGTCTATCAATTTCAACATGAATACCTTATCTGAAGATGAAGAAAAGAATCATCGATAAATCAACAAAAAATTAAGAAAAAATTTTGATTGGAAAAGGCTGATCTAGCGCTTCTGTATCGCTGGGCGTATTAAATAAATAGAACAACATTCGTAGAACATCCATACCAAGAAAGCGTATGTTTACACACAACACGCTTACTAATACGAGAAATAAAGTTTGGACAAATACGGCATAAACCAATAACAAATACACAAGGCACTACATTTATCTAGTTGGACAAACTGAACGAATCTGTTACACCTGTAATCCATTCAAGAGAGTAGAGGGGATTTGATTTTAAATGGACCACAATAATTAGGTACCCGTCTGGCAAACAACTGCTAAACGCGCTTACCTAGAATCCAGAAATTTCAGCTTTTCCAGGAGTGTTATCATTTAATCACAACAACGACTACTAATATAACCTTTACAAAGTCGTAGAAATTCCGAGAAACAAAAGAGATCCGCAAGGAATGCAAGGCTGATGTAAGCGTAATGAATAATATAACGAAAGATAGTTTCAGATAGTTTCGGCATGTAGAGCGAAGAAAGTAGAAAGAAGAAAGTAGTGTAAGTCCTAATATAATCTTTACAAAGTCATAGAAACAATTTGGATAAACCAATTCCGAGAAACAAAAGAGATTTGCAAAGAATGCAAGGCTGATGTAAGCGGAATGAGTAAGGTTTGTACCCTCACATGGTTAGGAGTGTAAGGTGATTATATGACGCAAATGTGAATGATAGAAGAAGTCGGGGATGCCCGAGGAAGACATGGCACGATCAAATGAATCACGATACTTGAGTCGGGCCATGCCAAAAGTCAGAATAATAAAAGAGTATGCACGAGATAATGTACGAATGTAAACGAGGCAAAGAGTGTGCCAAGACCGAGTTCTTTGGCGGTCCGTCCTCTCTGTCTACCCCTAGGGGGCACAGGAATCTTAACCTAAATTTAACCGAATTATTACAATTCAACATATATGTTGGTGGAAAGGCAACGCTTTCGAGAGTAGCTCAGCAATAATTTTGAAACATCTTTAGATTTTGTCCATCAATAGAAAACCACACTTACTTCGCTCAGATACAAATATACTTAAGAATTTACCAGGTTTATATTCATTACTACGCAACATACCTTAATATTTCAATGTATGGAAACTGTTATGCGGTTTGGGTGGTTATAAGCCCAAAATTACCACCCAGTGAAAATCCAAAGGGCGAAAAGGTGCCACCGGGAGCTTGGGAGGTTCAACAAACCTCGTGACCATATTCGGTAAACAATTGCCAACAAACTGCCCAACTTTCAGAATACTGGAAATAAGCTCTAAGCGGTGTACTCGGATCAACTTTGGTAATCTGTTTTACTACGCTACTAAACCGCTGAAATTATTAAATTTTCAACAACATACTTTCGTGGAGTTCATTAACGATGAGAATCTATTTTGATTTATATATTTTATTTTAGTTATTGTACATTAAAGTTAACAGATTACTAGTTTTATTTTAACCGTCATAATAATCAAGCAGAATGTGGTTCCTAAATCTATTTAGAATTTATATTGGTGCAGTTTTTATGGTTTTGCAAGCGCATTATGATTTTTCAACCCTTTATAGAAAAAAACTGTTTTGCGTATTGCCTTTAGCCTTTTTTGGTAGTCTGATTTCATTAAATGTCCTTATGGTATATAATTTTGTTAGTATTCTGATAACAAGTTGTTTTTATTATAACATATAAATATCACCGCGTTCAAGGTCAGCATCTGTTTCACTGTAAGCCAATTTAGTTCCTTTAACATGATGGTTATTTTTTTAAATCTATTGCGTCTAAGTATTATTGTGATTTCTTCAGTTTCCAGTTTGGATAATTTGCAACTTATTTAGTTATCTGTCCTAACTTAAGAAAATAATAGCAATAGTTAAAATGTGGAGCAGAAATAAATGTAAGAACCTGAAAAATTTCATAAATTTATTACTCAAAATTGCTTAGAAGGTTTTGTCAGGACACGAAGGTTTGAGGACTGGAGGCGAATGGCGAGGGAGCTAATTGAGATCATTTGGTGGAGGAAATCAAATCCCACTCTGGAATAATATTAAGATCAAATCCCACAATGATTATGATGAATGAGCAATTTGGGTTCGTAAATGCTAGAATTTAAATGCTTCCAGTTTGTTGGGCACCTCACAAAAGCCACGCTGTCCGGTACTCTCATAACCGGAAGAATTGCATTTCCACTCGGTCGGACGACGCTGTGAAGCGGGCTAAGGAATGGACTGGTTTGGGGGAATATAAGAAGGGACTGGTTTGGGGGTCTTGAAGAAACCCAGATTAAAAAACGGAGGACGAAAAATGAATAGCGGGAACTAGTCCTACACACGAGCGAAAGCAATACTGGGTAATGTAACGGCCGTGGCAGTGGCCTTCATCCTGGTGAGTTACAAAAGTATTATTTTAGGTACAGTTCAACAAAAAGTGCATGTTACCTCAAAATGATGAATCAAAAATCTCACAATAACTTTGCGAAGAGATGCGACCGGGGAAATCGGCTTGATGAATGATGTCCCTTACCTGCAACAAAAAAAATAATACTTAGTACTTTTTTATGTGAATACCGCACAAGAGTCTCAACTACTTCAGTGTGCAGCCAGTTAGGCGGAAGGTAGTGGGGAGGGGACGGATATGGGGAAGAGGAAGGTGGGAAAGTACCTGGCTATTCAGATTTGGTCACCAAACACGGCTTAAGCTATTTCAAGCAACGTTTCAATTCTTACTGGTGATCCTCCACTCCTGAACAATATATTTTAAAAGTTTGTGTGAGGTTTACGAATTTTTCTGTTCACTTTTAGAACCACGATCGATTATTTGAAGTACATCTACAGGTTAAGGTATTTTCTCAATAAATGCTTTTTCAGTCAATCGTGTTTCGATCAAACGCAGACTGCTTTGCATATGTACCCGCTTTATCGGGCCCTCAAATCAAAACAGATTTCAGGTATGCAAACTACAAACAGAAAAAATTCAATCTCCAGTGGATTTGTGCTGACTGAAATGAAGGCTCAACAATACTTCTGTTTTCGATTACTTTCGGGAGAGACTGTCAAAGGAAAATGCGCCTCAACATTTCAGGTCTCACAAATCTGTCAATAATAAAAAGCCGTCAAGAATAGGGTTAGAGAACCTTTACAGTGACTGATAAAACCACTAACCAGTTACCTTTGCCCTCTGTGGAATTAAAACTCTGAATACTTTGGTTCGGTACTTGGCTAAAAACCTAGCTTTATTTTTGCGATCTAATCAATACATGGTCAAGCAGATTTATCCCTAGCCGAGCGTGGAATAACAATTGCTGTGTTTTGTTTTCATTCGTGTTAGTTTTTACTGTGATTATAAATACATTAGGATTCTTTAATCGTTCTATATTTCCTAATCAGCCAGCAAACTCAACAGATCCTTCAGAAATACAGGGGGTCGAGCCGTGTAAATTGTTAACAATGTAGATTAAAAAGTGCAGAGTAAAGAATTGATATAATGGAAAAATACATGAAATGGAATTCACACCCGAATCGAAGGTAAAAATTTAATTTAAACTACCCCATTCCCTGAAAACGCTAAGGGAAGAAGCAAAGGTTACCAACCCCTGCAAATCCCTAGAGCCGCAGCCCTCAGCTAAATGGATGTCTGAAGACGAAATGGAATAGTAGAAACGACAAAAATAATAGTGAGGCAAGACAGTACAGAATACTGCTCATCGCATCAGCGAAAACGACCAAATCGCTTAATCGGGTAAGAATACTTACATGAAGAAACAATGTATACCAAATAGAGACGAATCGCTTGTGTTACCAATGTTCATTGATCGGAAACACAATAAATAATAATATTATCAATGGCATCGCAGAATGGTAAAAAATAGATTGTAAGTTTTTTTACTTTAACTTTGTGGCTCGCCATACATAGTTAGAAAATAAAATAATAAAAACATATGAATTAAAGTGGTCTAAAACAAAAAAAAAAGCTCAACACATCTGAAAAAAGTAAGAAGAAATAATTTTGCAAAATTGAGATTTTGTTTAAATGATTTTGGACGAAGCATGGTCCCAGTAGTTTTACGTACCCACTTCCTTAACATAAGTAAGCCAAAAATGTTACAAAAGGGGCACACTCTACACCTAATACGAATTATACATACACATATATTTTTTTTATTAAGAGGAGGCCCATAAGAAAACAATTTTCCTCATGTCCTATGTCAACTTGAGGATGCTGTGTGGATGTGGTGTGGAGGTTTTTTTTAAGGAAAGGAAGGAAAAGACGATCTAGAAACGGAAAAAGGCATGAAGAGTGGGTAGAAATCTAGGGATCAGGAGTGACGGACGAATGAATCCCTCTCCCAACGCGGTGGAAGGCGATGGATCGCGAGAGTCCTGCTAGGAGGTAACACAGACACCCTCAACCAGTATCTCTAAATCCGGCCCGCCACGCAGTAGATGAGGAGACGGATCCGCCGCCAAGACCTCGACGATCCTCACCCCATGAACACGGGGGTGACTGGACAACTCAGAATGAACAGAAACACATCAGAAAAGCCATTAAGAGTGATGAAAAAATTATGTAAAAAATTGGTTAAATAGGTTACGTTAGTTTGGGGTTATGGGCTATTTTAAAATTATTTTTTTCATAGCTTTTATTGACTTTTCAAAGAAGTAGAAAAAAAAGATCGTGAAAGGTGGCAGAGAAATGTTAACTTGTCAACTGATTTATTTATTAATACCCTTTTTAAGGCTTTTACATATGAACAGTAAAAATTATTCAGTATTATTTATTGCACATAACCGAACTACCTAGTAAACAACATTTTGTATTTGTTTAATGATAAATTGAAGATATCCACTGATTTGTATAATTATTTCTCTACATTAGTAATCTGGACAAAGAGGAAAACATACGATAATTAGTCACAGAATTTCTGCAATGGAATAACTTCTGACTTTTAGTATTACGCAGAGAAATCTGAAAGCTTTTTTTTTTAAATAAAACATACAACGAAGTTGCATTCCCATGAGTTATCAAAACTCGTTAAGGGATCGCCAATTGGTACATTTGAAAAGATAAACCAAACCCAACCCAATATGCAGACACAATAAATGAAGAAAAATTTAAAAAACCTTTTACAGAAGCAACATACAGACGCAAACATATGAAGAATCACTTTACAAATATTTCACAGAAACATGTCTTATAAGATTTTATGAATAATATTATAACCACTCATTTGATTTATGTACTGTTGGTGTCACAAAGTTAAAATAAAGTATCCTCCATGATGGGCTATAGAAATGCATAAAAAACAAATCAGGAAAAATACAATAAAAGGTACATGCTCAAAAATACACACACCTAATACAAGATGTTTACATAAAAAAATACATGACAAGATTTAAAAAAGATATAAACTGCGCCCATGAACAGAGTTATCAATGCAAGCAATTCTGGACTATCAACTGCGTCATTTAAAATTTCTTAAAGAAATACAAAGTCATTAAAAATCCTTCTGCCTGCCAATTTAAACATATTCATATCAGTTAAAATGAGTCTTGTAGTTCAAAATAATTGCTGGAATACACATAATTTTAAAAATTAGAAAACATCAGAATTAAGATTAAGTTTATTTCTATATTTGATATGATATTCCATGTATAAATTAAGTAAGGGTCTTTTTTTTAGTATTTGTGACAAATTTGGCATGGACGCTAAAATCTTCAGCAATAACATTTTGATTGGGGTATTTGAAAGTAACAACTTTCAGGGTAATGCCTAAGAGGAACGTATGCGCGGCCCATTTCAGCCAGTTTCATACAAATCTTAAATTTGGATCATCCAACCGAACTGAAAAATTATTTTTGTAATCCAAAGGTATATCAAATATCTTGTACGGATTTGAGCTACTTTATTTATTTTTGCTTTAAAATATATGATAGAGGCCATTAAAGATTTAAGTGTTTCATGATTTTAGAGGCAACTTAGGCAATTATTTGTGAATAAATGAAAAACATTAAAAAAAATATTTTACGGTGTTTATTTAACAAATACAATAAAAACAAAATTAAAAATAAAACATTGTTAAAAAGCATTTTTTGGATAGTAATTTTAATGTATAAGCGACAAATTTTTGTTCCGCCAATAAATAGGTAATTTGTATTTTAAATTAGCACCTACCAAAATGATTTTTTTTTAATTTTTTTATTTCATTTTAATTTTAAGATTTGTATGAAACGGGCCGAAAAGGGCCGTGCAAACGTTCACTTAAAGTAACCCGCGCGGAACACGCGACTAACAAGGTTGCGTTAAACGTACGCAGCATGATGGAACATAACGTGCATCATTTATGCCTTGTTACCTTGTTGCTTTGCTGTACACCAGACAGATTGCATGGCTAACGAGAATGTATTACTAAGGATGCCGCACAAAGGAAATAGAGGAAAACCAGCCAGAAATCGTATCTACATCATCATGAGTATTTGAAACGAAAGCTGTTTCTTGTAATATTGATGCAAGACAATGACCATTCTTCCATGATTGACGGGACCTTCACAATAAAACATATTTATATTAATAACTTAGAATCGATAAGTGACTACCCGACGAAAACATTTTATTTTTTTTAATTTGTACATTAATAAATTTGTGAAATCGAAATAGAAACTCTGGAAAAAAAGTATTTTATTTATTTATAAACACTTCTACTTCTAGATTATTTACATTTTCTATTTACTTACAACAAACGTTCATTTTTTATTTATAATAAGAACAATCAGTCAAATTTGTTACCTAACACGGGTATCAATTTAAAATACCCAAAATTCTTGATTAGACACAAAGTATTCGATTTGGGTGAGCCTCACAGGTTAGTACTTCAATTATTAAATTCATTAATTTAAATAGTTTATTCGAAAATTGATTTTTGATTGGAGAAATAATTGTTTTTCAAAATGTCTTTCTCAAATTGTTACATGTTTGACAGTTTCGTAAGAGTTTTGTAATGGTTAAAAAAACTTTTCAGATGTATTGCCATGTGGTTGTAATGAGTGACGGCTCGTGACTTTTGGGTGTGCTAGAGTGCTAATTTTAAAGAAAAAAAAGCATTAATAATGATGTTGTAGCCAAAAAACATTTTTTTTTTGACGTGATAACGTCTTATAAATCAATGAACGCCGGCTGCACTCACAAAAAAGAGAGCGCCGAAAAAGCGTTCGGCTTGTGACGCATCTGTCACTTTCCAATCCATCGTTGTTATATGACGTTATAACGTAAAATTATATCAGTAAACCAACTTTAAAGACAACCTTTTTTTTTTTTGAAAATCGATTTTTTTATGAAAATTGTAGGAATATTTCAGTTTGGCCGTGCGCCGCACGGATTCCCGAAAATCTTCGTACAAAAAACCAATTTTCGAAAAATACATTATTTTTCGGTTACTTCAACGCCAATACTCATTTTTTTTTAAATATAAGCACTCTATCACACCCAACAGTCCATTGGCGGAACATACCAGTGGCGGATCGTTGTAATAATACATAAACCTTCGCGAAAGTGTGAAGATATTTTGAGAGTTTCAAACATTTCAAGTGCTTAATATAGCAATGCATAAGCAACAAACAAGCAAGCAAGCAAACAGGCATTCAATTATATATATAAAGAATTGCCTGATAAAATAATACATTATCAGTAAATTTTAGATGGAAGAAACGCATGGCGCGCCGTTTTAAAAATTTTTAAAGTTTTATTTTATTTTAATTTCTAATAATTATATTTGTGACGCATTTCATCACCTTTCAAAATTAGTTTTTGGATTTCGGATACGTTCAGAAATATTCCATTTATTTGGATTTTATTGCAAAGCGGAAATATTTTGACCTTCTGACAAAATACGTCTGATTTCTGAAGAGTCGACGTAAGTCCAGTAGATTTCTTAATGTTAACTTCCTGAATGTTAACTTTGATAAATGACAAATTATTCCTAAGAAAGATGTTGTTCTTTTTACTTCTAATGGATGGAACCACAAAAAGAAGAAGAAGAAATAATGGATCAGGATTAAATTCGATAGATGTTATTTATTAGCAAAGGTTTAATTCTCTCCATCTAACTTTCTCGTATTAAGAAAAGAAGGTCAGGCAAAATTACAAGGTGAATTAAGGCCAAAAGATCCTGTTTGTTTCTTTGGAATATAAACGGGTTCGGTGGGGAGAGGGTAATTGGTAAAAACACATTACCGCTACAAGGGACGACGGTAACTAAGTCCACGGAACGGCCTTTAATTCCGCGAATCTTAATTCTCATTATCAGGGAGTTTTGCCGAAAATTAAGCGGTAAGAAGCGGGTTTTTTTAAGTGCTGAGTGGAGATTTTTCAATAAAGTCTTAACAAGAAGGCCAAAAACTTCCAGCACAACGAGAAAAATGGTGAATATAACACATTTGGGGTCAATTTTGTGATGCAGCTTTTTCTGATTTGATCTTTCGTTTTTGAATAAGTTGGAATTTTTTAGGTGAAATTTGAAAATTCGGTCTCTGGGGAGTTAATGACAAATATGTAAACCTGTAAACCAACCTGTAACCCAAATATGTAAATCTGGCTTAATAAGTTTTTTAAAACTATAGTTGCTGAAAAAAATTATGAAAAATAAAGTTTTTTTGGATTCCCATGTGATAATGTGATGTAGATTCGCCAGTTTCCCGCTTGTACTACGGGTTTCCGAATACCATGTATCCCAATCACAAAAAATGAATCCGACCCTGTATCTATAAAAATAAAACCAAAACTTGAAATAAAAATAAATCCCAAAGGTAAAAATACATATCCAAAAACAAACAATTACATACACAATTCGTATTGCATTATGTGTACGTAGGTAGTTTAATACAGTTTATTATAAACAAGTAGTGCTATGTAATTATTATTACGCGTAACAGCTGTTTCACCCTCTATCAAACTGTGATTGTACCAATTACAGACGAAGTATTTATATCATTTCTAGACAGCTATTTAATATGAAAGAACGAAGTGCTTTTATTTTTTATATCCCGCGCCATTATTAATTTCAAAGTAAAATGACTGAAAATATTTATGGTTGTTTTATAAGTTTAAGTTAGGTTTCCCAATTGTTGCATTGTTTAAATTTGACTGAAGGATTCTGGTCGATAAAAATTATTATGCCATAAAATAAATTCATGGGTTTGTTTTTAGCGCAATTTAGTGAAATGGTCGTAATTATGCCCTAGAATCTAGAATAAACCCATAATGGCATATTTATTGAGTTAAATAACGTCCAGCAATAGTCTAAGCATTAAATCAGCGTAGAGCACTGGCCTACGCATTTTACAACCGTAGAGTAATGCTTTACGGGTGCGACGTCCATAGATAGATGATCTACGCATTTGTCAACCATAGAGTAATGCAAACGCGTGCGACGTCCGTAAAGAGACGGTCTAAGCACTTTACAATCGTAGGGTGATGCTTTACGCGTGCGCCATCCATAAAAATACGGTCTACGCATTTTACAACCGTAGAATAATGCTTTACGCGTGCGATGTCCATAGATAGATGATCTACGCATTTGTCAACCATAGAATAATGCAAACGCGTGCGACGTCCGTAAAGAGACGGTCTAAGCACTTTACAATCGTAGGGTGATGCTTTACGCGTGCGCCATCCATAAAAATACGGTCTACGCATTTTACAACCGTAGAGTAATGCTTTACACGTGCCACGTCCGTAATGTCAAGGTCTAGGCATTTTACAACCGTAGAGTTACGATTTACGCTTACGACGTCCATAGGTATATGATCTACGCATTTTACAACCGTAGAGTAATGTTTTACGCATGCGACGTCTGAAAAAGACGGTCTACGCATTTGCCAACCGTAGAGTAATGCTTTACGCGTGCGAGTCCGTAAAGAGACGGTCTACGCATTTTACAATCGTAGAGTAATGTTTTACGTTCATGACGTCCATAGAGAGATGATCTACGCATTTGCCAACCGTAGAGTAATGCTTTACGCGTGCGACGTCCGTAAAGAGACGGTCTGCGCATTTTACAACTGTAGAGTAATGCTTTACGCGTGCGACGTCCGTAAAGAGACGGTCTACGCATTTTACAACAGTAGAGTTATGATTTACGCTTATGACGCTCATAGGTATATGCTCATATAACATTTTTTAGGATGGGTAAAAAATTACATTAACATAATAAAAATCTTTTAAAACAAAATAGAAAGTCTAAATACAAAATAAATTATTATAAATATAAGTATTAATCCATACTAATATTATAAATGCGAAACTGCCCGAGTTTGTTTATGACCTTTTCAGGCATTAACCAATAAAAAGACTTTAAAAATTCATTCACCAATAGAAAGCTAAATTATATGCGCAGACTATATGTTGTATATGATGGTAAGCTCTGGCGTTATGAAATTATAAATATTAATATATTATATTTGTTATACGTTTTCTGTCGCTAACGACCATGGAAACGATAATAATAGTTGATATATTTGTGGGCTCTAAGCTGGTAGGTACCCAGCCCCCTGGTCAGCTACTGCCCCAGAAAATTCAAATATTAGAATATGTTTTGTTTTTTATTGGACAAGCTGGAATAAATGTCAGATAAGTTCCTACATTAAAAAAATAATTCGTAACGATTATAAAGACTGAATAATAAATAGTGTAATTTTGTATTATATTAACAAACTTCCAAATATTTCATTAAAAATAAACATCCGAAATGTTTGTAAGCGCATAAATTCCGGACGAATGAACAAAATTGGATAATTATTTTTTTCTTTGTGAAATTTAGGTGGCAGGCTAGATGTTTGAAAACTGAATGTAAGGGAATGAATGTATGGAATGCGGGAGGGGGTGGGGTGGGGAGGAGGGGGGATAATTGATAAGTTCAACCGCTACAGTAATTTCCCGTAATACCATGCGAGCGAAGCCGCGGGGAAAAGCTAGTACGAAAATAAATTTAAAAGATGACTATTTTTAAAAAACGTTCTGTTATTTATAATATTTAATTTACTATTAACACTTTTCCTAATTTCTAAAATTTCTAAATTATCTAATTGTATATCTGTTGTGTCGGTGTTGGTGTGTAAAATGTTTAAACCTTTATTAATATCAAAAGAATGACCTGTTTCCAAAATGTGGTTGGCAAATTCTGAATAATTATTATTATTTAAACATCTCCTTTCTAATATTTTGTCTATGTTCTAATTTGTCTATACTTGTTTGTCTTTTGTTATTTTTTATTAACTTATTATCCTGTTGAAGAAAACATTTTGATATTGTTAATTAAATAGTGGTGTACACAAAGTTATTTGTTTTCATTAAATTTAATTTTCTATTCTACTTGTTTCTTTTCTTCAAATTTACAGTATTCACGTACTACACTATACATGTGTGCTACTATAATATGATTTGTGGGATTGCAATATTCTCATTACAGACATATTATTATTCTTGCAACAAGCTCGAACACGGAGCAAACAAGCTCATATAGGCGCGGAGCTCAAGTGAACCACTTTCATATACGTTCATACAGTGGCTGTCTGCACATTTGACTTAGATAGAGTGGTAGAGTAATGTGACCTTAGAGTAACGGTCGACGTACTTGACTTTCGTAGATAAAGTAATATACCTCAGTATATGAACTCTGTAACAGTGACCCAAGAATAGCTTTTAGTTTTCAGATAAATTCGTTGCGCGGAGGAAACATAAATTGATATAAATGGATTTTTTTCACTTCAAATAACAATGGCATTGAGTTTCTAGGGGTTTAGAACTTTGATTGAGACATACGAGTATAATATATCTTATGATTCACCCTGAAATAGTATTCCAGATAAGCAAATAATAAAAATAAAAACTTTATTTTTAAGTCTTACGAGCCTTTAACCAGCGGCCGAGAATTTTTTCGTCGAAAGATGATCTTGCGATTACACAGTAGTATTTTCGTTACAAAACAAGGGCGCGGATCTTTTTTTTATGAAAATCTGAAAAGCAGGTCTCCCTAATAATTCATTGATTTATTTTACTGCACGATTATATGATTTGAAATGTATGTTGTATAATACAAAATTTTGTTTGAAAATTTAACAAATCTGCCTACGTTAAAACCTAATTGTACTAAAAATAAACATATTTTCTCAAAATTTTAAAAATAGCTTCACTAGATAAAAGAACAGTCTTTCGAAATCAATTGATATTTTTTGTGGAAAAGAGTCAATACGTATAAAAGTTGATTTAAAAATGACATATTTCCGGTTTTGTCTGGTTATTCCCCCTTAACCGACTAGTCTTTGTTTGGCTCTGGTTTTGTGTAATGTAACCCCTATTTTCAAAACTTGTAGTTAGGTTGCCTGTTGTTTCTAAATAATAGATATATTCAAAAGTTTGCATTTGCACGTCTTTTTACAAATTTGAATACCACACGTGTCAACTTTTCGGAATCAGGGGGGTCATGGCATCCCCAATTGGGGTATGTTGTTATGCTGTAGGAATTGGGGAGGGAAAGGAGGGAGAGGAAGAGAAGAAGAAGGTGGGAAAGTAAGTGGGACTTTTTTGACTGTCCACCCCGTTTATCCGAACAGGAATTGGGGAGGGAAAGGAGGGAGAGGAAGAGAAGAAGAAGGTGGGAAAGTAAGTGGGACTTTTTTGACTGTCCACCCCGTTTATCCGAACCTATCACAATCCGCATACATCTGTAAATACAAATAATTAATGCTAAACATTGATTTGAAAGGTAGTTTTGAAATATTCATTTTGAAGCTTTATATAAAGTGATAAAATATCACAAAAAAGCTATAAAAGCTACCCGACGATTATCGTGTTGATAAAAATGTGTATTGTTGACAACAATATACAAAGGTTTACAGAGGTACCAATTAATTTTGCGACACGAGCGGGGTGACATTAACACAGGCGTGCGAATAATGATACAAGAGACACGTAGCTCCTATTAAAACGGCGAAGGAAAAACATCTGTGTTGCAACTTATTAGAGAACTTTCGGAGAAAGTTTTCTAACAAGTCTTCTGGCGCTATAAGAAACAATTAATGATTATTTCTTACAAAGTATCATCGATTCTACAAAAAAATAAACTGTAAGTTGAATTTTATCACAAAAATGTGGTCTTCAAAGTTTTGAGCGTTGTGTTGCGAAAGCCATTCGT
This sequence comes from Glyphotaelius pellucidus, assembly GCA_936435175.1. Lineage (NCBI taxonomy): Eukaryota > Metazoa > Arthropoda > Insecta > Trichoptera > Limnephilidae > Glyphotaelius > Glyphotaelius pellucidus. Next base: position 1,679,384 of record OW386553.1, on the reverse strand, counting down.
TATTTATAGTAGTTAGGAACCGTTAAAAAAATACCTAATAACATTTTTTGATCATTAGATTTTCAAAGAGACTTTTTTTTTTCAATCACTGAAGATAATATTAGCGATTCTCAATTGAAAATTTGAAACAGAAAAATCAGATAAAGATTTTTGAAGTACGATACACTTAAATATTAACGCAGGGTATAGGTCCCACTAGCTCAGTGGTAGAGCATTGCCCCGGCAGGGCTAAGGTCCTGGATTTATTTCCTACAGGTGACTATCTTTTTCTGATTTTTCTGTTTCAAAGTTTCAATCGGATCGTCTTAAACCATGGTGAACTAACTCACTTTTTGCAGTTTCTGAGTTAGAGCTTGAAATGTGGGCTCCAAATCATAATCTAGCTCTGCCGGAGAGAACCAATCAGAGAAATACTATCCTGACCAATCATGGAACGTTTTAGTTCTTCTATCTGACGGAACTAGATTATGATTTGGAGCCCTCATTTCAAGCCCTAAATAAAATAATGCAAAGTGAGTTAGTTCACTATGGTTTAAGACGATCCAATTGAGAGTCTCTAATGTTGTCTTCGGTGATTAAATATTACAAATCGAGGTCTTACTCAAAGCAAAAAAAATAAATATTTATTTCACTATCTAGATTTCATTTTTCGAGATTTTACTCGAAGTAAAAAAAAAATAAAGATCTTTTTCATTATCTAGACTTCATTTGGGTTAATTACATTCATCTGACTACTAATCCGCCATCCTAATCACAATCTAATTGTTAGGGATTATCCTTCCCAATTCCTACCTACAACCGGACACGGATTGCAATCTTTAGAGCATAGGCGTCAGGTGGGAATGCTGTTCTTGTTCTACCGGTATTCCAATGGAAAATGCTCCGAGGACCTAGCGTCATTGATCCCTTCGGCACAGGTGCATAGTCGGGAAACACGCCAAACACGCGCCCAACATTTGTACACGGTTGACATAAGTCACATGAGAACGGGTCGTTTCTACGACTCGTTCTTGAGTTCAACAGCTCAGCTGTGGAACGATTTGGCCTCTATGTTTCCTCCCTCCTACAACATGGGTCTCTTCAAGACCCATGTTCACTCCTTCCTCTCCTCAAAAACACCCTCCACACAGCATCTTCAAAGATGACATAGGCCCCGAGGGAAATTATTTTCCTCGGGGCCTCCTGTGTGGAGTTAAAGTAAAAAAAAAAAAAAAACCATTGACAAAAAAAAATCGCTGCGACAAACTTCAAATTAGTGACAACCATGTTAAGTGGTTACATATTAAATTACACTCATCAAAAAAGGTTCTTTGAGTCCATAAAATTAAACCAAATGAGATCGTTACAGTTATTGTTAATGTAATCAGATGAGGGCGTTGCAAGAGTAAGGACCAAAAAACGACAGTGAAAAAGAAACTTCACTAATTGAGAGATGAGTGAATCACCCATTTACACATCGTTCGCCCTCTTTTCGGATTCACCCTAAATGAGTTGGCGGTTAATTAATCACATGAGATTCGTTATGAATACAGATGAGCTTTCCAAAACCGTAGACGAACGACCACTCGAAATAAATTAATATCAAAACGAGTTTCCAAAATTAATAACATCAAAACGAGTTTTCAAAAGCCGGAGGGTTAATTTAATTACAGAATTCTGACAATGAGGGTTTTCGTTTTGTGAAAAAGGATAAAAGTGGCATTATGATTGAATACATAAAAGTATTTTGAAACTATTAATAACAGTAGGAACAAACTATTATTATTAATATCATTTTTAAACTGAAATTGTACGAATGAATTTTCTACTAGTAGTTTTAATAATGTTTAAGGGGGGGGGTAAGGTTTTAAAATTCTAAATGTACAACGTGTCGGGAGTATTGTGCCAAAATTTCAAGTAAATCGGAGCAAAACTAACGAAGATACAGCGTTTAGCTCGATTCAAGAATATTTCTTGTATAAAAAAACTTTAAATTGATTTTCTCGCAAATAAATTTTTAAAATTCGTGGACATCAAAACTCAAAATCTACTAGACCGATTTTATTGAAATTTCGTACACTATTTCTACACTTAAATCAAGAAGTAGTGACGAAGAGTTTTTTTTTTACCATTTTTTTTTCATTTTGTAATAACAAATTAACCGAAAATTTTAACAAAAACCGCATTTTTTACATCAAATTTTGCAAAAAAAAAAATTTAAAAAAAACGCTTCGTCACTACCTGGAAAAACATATCACCTTTTAAACGCATTTCATTTTTTTTTTAAATGAGTCATTAACAATTTATGATGTTCACCGCATTTTCAAAGCGCCTCCGGAGATTCGCTCTCACGGACTTATTTATTGATATTTTTAATTAAAAAAAATTTCAAAGATATTTCAGATGTCCATACTATAAAATAAATAAACCAACATTATTCGCATCGCCAAAAAAAATTATGAAAATATGCCTTTTTTTCGCTTTTAAAACCATTCCCCCCCCCCCCTTCAGAAATACTTCATTGCTTTTGATTGTTTTCTTGTGAAATCGATTTCATATTGTAATGATCAAGAGATTTACCAACAAAATAGAGCCACCGAAAACATCGAATTTTCGTTAAAAAAATCCAATTTACATACATAGTACATAGCTCAAAAGTACAACGTTTTTCAGAATTCGTGAGATGTTATAAAAATATTCGGCATTTTTCATTCTGTTCTCATCTATTATTTGCAGAGATTGGATTCCAACTGAAAGCTTATTTAATAAAAACTAATCAGGTGAGAGTGCCGACATTATTCACAATGGAAACTTTTTTACTTTGAGAAGTGAAAGAGTAGAAATTTGCCCATACTAGTAAATAATTAAAGAAAGCAAGAATAGCAGTTTATAAAAGAGTTCTGACACCTGAACCTGGGGGGGAAAAACATTGACCGAATACTGCATAAATGAGTCGTAAATGTTGTAAAACTATTAATGACAATATTATTTAACAAGTAAGAAGAGCCGATAATAATTTAAAAATGATGTAAACGGAATGAACAGGGTTTATGATTTGGACAAGGTTTTGAAATGCGTGTTTGCCTGGGCGCATACATCCAAGCGGGCGGTGTGGATTTGATTTATATGCAAATTAACAGATGGCGGTGTGAGTTAATTTATCGAAAATTATAAACGTAGGGTAACCATCCAGTAGATGGCGTTGTGTTTCGTTAGCCACAGCAACGCGTGGACGGGTCAGCTAGTATTAGATAATACGTCATCATGTAGATCAAGCTCTCTTATTAATTTTTTAAAAAATTTAGATATCATTGGCAGTAATTTACGATGATGTCATTGTGATTTTTAATTGTTTTTTTTAGTGAGTAACCGTATAGATTTGAAATAGTAAGCTTTAAAAAAAAATATATATATATATATATATATATAACTTATAACTCAGTGGAGGAATGTGGCTGAAGCAAGGAATGCAAGGTAGGGCTGTAAGTGAATGCGCCAATCTCTACGAGGAAAATAATGTGATGGCTAATTAGTTGGTTAACAAAAGGATCAAAGGTGAAATTTGGTCCTTCGAGCCGGATTAGCTACTCATTTCAAGATTCCCTTTGAACTCTCCAGCTAAACTGGAAGTATAACCGCCTTGAACATGGATTCCAAGGATCGGTGCTTTAAAGGTACTGAGGGAAACTTAACTACCTTTAACAAGAGAACGTTGTGCCTGGAAGCGAGAAGTATATGTATATATAGCTACCAGTGGCGTTCTATCAAAGTTAATGGCCCTCCACATTTATCCCATTTCTTATATTTTCAGGGAAAATTTTATTTTATTTATTTCTATTACGGAAAATGAGAATCAATTGAAAATTATACATGAATGAACGCACATATTTTTTAAATTTTCTTTTTATTTATTTTTCAAAATTTCAATAAAAACAGTTATCCACCAAAATATTTAAGGGATTATTTTTAATTTAATGAAAACAAATAATTTTGTGTACACCACTATTTAAAGTTATTTGTTTTCATTAAATTAATAATGACGCCACAAAGTGAATTTGCGAATTTTGAAGAAAGGATTATTTTTACATTAACTCCACACAACATCTTCAAAGATGACGCAGGCCTTGTTACCACGGCCTATGTTATCTTCGAAGATGCTGTGTGGAGGGTCTTTTTGATGAGAGGAAGGAGTGAAAGTGGGTCTTGAAAAGCCTATGTTGTGGGACGAAGGAAACACAGAGGCCGTCAAATCATTCCACAGCCAAGCTGTTGAACTCCAGAACAAATCGTAGAAGCGACCCTTTTTCATGTGACAAATGTAAAGCGCAGGTGCCGGAGGAATCAATGACACTGGTTCCTCGGATCATCTTCCTTTGTAATTCCGGTAGAATAAGGACAGCATACCTACCTGGTGCGTGTGCTAAGATTGCAATCCGTTTGTTAAAACAGGAGAAACAATCGCCCGTTCTCCACAGAGTCCAGAGTTATTTCATATATTTTGGAGCAGACTGCAAATTCAACAGTGGATTTGCAATTTATACAGGTTCAGCAGTTGACTTTTTAAGTATCTGCGGGCGCGCCCGGCTTCCAAAAGACTAACTTGACACTGTCTGCGATTGAGTCCCCGTGTCTGAGCTCCTTGTATGTATTTTTGTTACAGCTGTTTCGGTTTACAAGACCATTTTTAAACTGTGGTTAATTCCACTGTTAGGCGACTTATTTATAGGATTTAAAATGTCAATTTTCGAAGGTGTCTATATTATACTTTACCGGTAAGAAATCAATAGAGACACCTTCAAAAATTGAATTTAAAATCTTATAAATAATTCGCCTAACGAGTAGATTTACCCACAGTTTGAAAATGGTCTTGTAAACCGAAACAGCTGTAACAAAAATACATACTAAAACACTTGCAGAACTTGATAATAAAACTATCAAATTTAATTTTAATTAAATATCAAAAAAATTAAATAGAGTTCTACGAATTAAACACAAAACAATTAATACTTGCTCATTGCACTAGCTCACTGGAGAGATAATAAAGAAAGGTGTGTATCAGAACGGAAGACTAGAATAAACAAAGAAACGAGGATCGAGAGAATAGTATGTGATGTGAGGTTACAGTGATAAAAATATGATTTGAAATACTTTTGATGGGCCATATAAAAGTGACGTACTACGTTTATGAAGGAATGTGCACCAAGAGTGAGTTTACATCCGGAATTAGATACTCTCTTCCCTCCCTTGCAGAGAAATGTTCTTAGAGTCAGTTAGTTAAAAATCCAAACCTTCAACCTTGACATGAACGTTTGAAATTGTAAATCCGCCTTCACCTCTTATGACAAAAAAAGAATTTTTAAATTGCTACGTTCTATACAGCGAGCTTCAAATCCGGATGAATGCCACGGCTAAAAAATGCATAATTGAATATTGACATACATTCATACCAGCGGTACGCTTTTAGAGCGGCTGTATTTTTATAGAGGAACTTAGAATCGACTGATGTCTGCCAGCCCACTTTGGGAGGCAGTACTGCAGTACTGCAGCCCCGGGAGCCATTTAATGGCTAAGTAACACCCCTGCCGTAGATCACAGTAGCAGGGGTGCTCGGATTCATGGGGTGAAGTTTGTTGAAGGTCTTGGCGGCGGCTCACCTACTGCGTGGAAGGCCGGATCAGGAGAGACTGGTTGAGGGAAACCTTTTGACCTCTCCAACTTGACTCTCTCAACCATCGCCTTGCATAATAATGGAAAGATGGATTCATACGTCCGTCACTCTTGGAGACACTGATCCCCAGTCCAACCTACCCCTCATACATTATTCCTTCACAGAACTTCATCTCTTTCCTTTCCCTAAAAAGACCCTCCACACAGCATCCCCAAGAATGACATAGGCCGAGAGGGAAATCATTTTTCTAAGGGCCTCCCGCGTAGAGCTACACCGTCCGAACAGCGAAAAATACGATATTGATAGACAAAAGGATAAATGTCAGGATAAAAGCTGGTTCACATTACGCTATTAAATATAAAAGATCATAGCACGCCAAATAACGCTCTCCTTACAATCCCTTCAGACCGTTCACACCTAAGCGTTTTTAGGCGCAGATCAATCATAGACAATACACATTTCAGACGTAACCGCTCCAGAGGCGATATGTTAGAAGATAACTCTCCCCTTCTCCGACTAAAACAGGAGAGGGGGTCATTGTAATTACGAAGCTGCCTAGACCCGTGGACGACAGATGTCAAGTTGACAAATTTCAATACAAATAATATGCGTTCCGTTCCCGCTCCCTAATTCGACTGACCCCCTCTCCTACCACAGGAAGATATATTTGATAGCCTCGTGTGAAAGGACAAAAGATAAGCGCTCGCGAATCAACAGATATCTGCTCGCAGATTTATAGCGTAATGTAAACCAGCTTTAAAGCCCCAAAGTTAAAGGTTTTGAGCTCTGACGCAATCAAATTAGAATACCTTTTTCATACACGGAAGTCACTATGTTTTTCAACTGTTCAAATAGATACGTATAAGATTTCAATAAATGTGTAGAAACACGTGCGAAGCCGGGTAGTAAAGATTAAAATCAATGGCAAGAGGCATCCATTCCAATAACCAGTTCTATCAATTTGTACAAGACCAAGTTTGATAATGAACACGTCCTTCATACCAATAATAATATCCTCATGGGTTAGAGAAGTTTTGAAGGATTTGCATACTGTACACTGTATACATAATGGTCAGAAGTTCTAACTCTAAAGCAATAAACCAGTTTGTATACAGGGTGCATAGCAAGTACCCAAAGAGTTTTAAACAGCGATTTCTGAGCATATTAGGGTAGCAATGAGGAGGTCATTTTGCAAACCGATGATATTTTTTTCAATTGAAAACAAAAAAAAACATTTATTCCGTCACACATCGCAAATGAGTGGTTGGGTGCAGCAACGCCTTTCTAGCAGCACAACAGAGAGAGCGCATATCACGCGGTCCCGTCGCCACGCGTAGGAGTGTGATCAGTGGTGACGTGTGACAGACACATATTTTTTTAAATTACAAATTGTAATTTTTTAAAAAAATGTAATTTTTTTAAATTACATTTTTTTAATTTAAAAAAAATACCATCGGAGAGCGAAATGACATCTACGTTTTTACCTCCAAATATGCTGGGGTATCGCTGGTTAAAATTCTTCGGGTACGTGCTGTTACACCCTGTATACTAGGTATCTACCATATCTCTTTCATTTGAAAGCGGAAGATATGATATCACTATTTAGAATCCTAGAAAGTTTCCTATTCGACAATATCTTCAATTAATCAAGTACCTAAAAAGTAGGTAAGTCGCGTCGTCTCCTTTATGTAGACATATCAATTCACTAACAAATGTAATTTAAAAAAAATGTTTCTTCAAAATTCGCAAATTCACTTTGTGGCGTCATTATTAATTTAATGAAAACAAATAACTTTGTGTACACAACTATTTAATTAACAATATCAACATGTTTCGAAAACTATGTTTTCTTCATCAGGATAATAAGTTAATAAAAAATAACAAAAGACAAACAAGTATAGACAAATTAGAACATAGACAATTAGAAAGGAGAGGTGATTAAATACTTAAAATATCATAAAAAACAATTATATAAAATAAAATATAAAAATTATTTTAGGATGGGTAAAAAATTACATTAACATATTTTTCATATAACATAGTTTTCGAAACATGTTGATATTGTTAATTAAATAGTGGTGTACACAAATTTATTTGTTTTCATTATAAAAATTTAAAAAATGTTTTAAAATGTAGGTAAATCAAATCTTTTCTTTATAAATGGTTTGCAGTACAGGTAAAAATAGTACCAAAACGCACAAAATAAATGGCAAAATTTTGAAGGTAATGTTAAAAAAAAACTAAAGTGTCGATTTGGTGAGATACGACAGGTTTTTACTAAAGAAACGTGAAAATAACATGGTTTAACCCGTAGATGAGTGTTCTGTAACTTTTTTTGGGCGGCCTCTGCAGATCTTCAGTTCTACTGCCAAGAAGAATATATAACCACAGTTACATGAATGTACCAATTTTATCATTTATCGAACCCTATTTTATTTATTTATTTATTTATCTTTATTAACGCCTTAGTGGGCTTTTACATGAATATTGAAAACACACGTGTTACATAATCAAGAAAGAATAAATAATGCAATCAACTCGTTCGATATAGAATATTATAACATAAATTAAAAGAAATTAAATGAAATAGTACGAGTTGTACTTACAAAATACTAATACAATTCAGCTTAAAATATTTATACATATTATTAATAATAAGACGTGAAATAAAACAAGGTGTAATGTATAAGAGCTAGTTAGTATTAGGGTATAAACAAACAATTATATCTATTTATTACTACAAATAGAACAGAAAAAAAATAATAAAATAAGTATATATTTTACTGGCAAGGTTTGGATGAGAAAAGATTTTATCAAAAGAACAAAAAAAAATAATAAAAGTTAATTATTAGCAGATAAAATAGAGATTAGTTGACTTTTGAAACATTCAAAACTGTTAAAACTAAATTTATCTATAAATTCGCAGTATTTATTCGCAAGGTTATGGATTCTTGGAATTGGTGAGTAAATAGAGTAATTATTCAATTTTTTACGAGAAAAACTCTCTTTTTATAAATTTTGAAGGTTATTCCCATCAACGTAATATATCATTGAAGAAGAAGATAACACTTTTAAATCTAAATGAAAATATGAAAGAAAACAAGACACAGAAAAACAGAAAAAGACAATGGTCGCAACTGGGACTCGAACCCAAACCTCTCGTCTAACCGGGACGGCGCGTTTTCCAATTTTTCCAACGCGCCGTCCCGGTTAGACGAGAGGTCTGGGTTCGAGTCCCAGTTGCGACCATTGTCTTTTTCTGTTTTTCTGTGTCTTGTTTTCTTTCATATTTTCATTTAGATTTAAAAGTGTTATCTTCTTCTTCAATGATAGAGTAATTATTATTGATTTTATTGTTGCATTTAAAAATATCATTGCTACGAGTTTGTCTGGCAGGTATGTTAATGCAAATTAGTTCCAAAAATAATAAATCAATTAAGACTCTTCTATCTGATAATTTAAGAAGTCTGGTTTCAGCGCGTAAATAATTATAATTTATAAATTCGATTGGAATTTTCATTTTAAAATTGATGTACCGAATTATAATTGATTTTATCTCTACTGCAGGCAGACGATTTAATCCATTGGCACGTTCCTGATAATCCTACTTGTTTAAAGTGATAAAGCCGACAATGCATGAGTGACTTTTAGTTGCAGTTTCACCCCTAACTGTTTTTCCGTAAGCCTCAATAAAAGCCAATTATCATGACTGGGTTTTCATTCCATGTGAGTTTTGCCGCAGGTTTATTACGTTGTTTGTTTAGAGACTGATTTACAATGTAAATGTGCAACTACAATGGACATAGTTAGGTTAATAATAATTCTATTTTGGAGGCGAGAATTGGTAACGTCGCCCCGGGAACCATTATTGGATACTCAATACCTCTGCCATAGGCCACCGTAAGCGGTTGGCTACGTTGGTGACTAAGCAGGGTTCATGCGTTGAGGTTTAGTTAAGTCTTGGCGGCGGATGAGTCTGTCCACCTACTGTTTGGCGGGCTGGATCAGGAGAGACTGAATCTTGAGAGGGAGACCTCTTGACCTCGCTAGCCGGACTTTCTTGACCCATCGCTTTGCACCGCTTACTCCTTGGTTCACTGACCCTCTTCTTCCTCTCCTTAAAAATATCCTCCACACAGCATAACCAAAGTTCACAAGGGCTTGTGTGGAGCTAATTAAAAAAAAAAAAGTAAAAATATAACGCGTATTTTATTTTAAAAACACTTTCGTTTCAATTAAATAATAATGAGAAACAATTATTTCAGTAACTGAAAATGGATGAAAAACGGTGATTCAATCCAATATTGTATTTGTCAGCCTCTCTTGAAAGATTTGAGTTTTTTTATGGACAAAACTATTTATTCATATTCATATTGCGTATGTACGGGCGCGAACAATTAATTATTCTTAATATTTTAAAGCATTACTTGCAAAAGTGTTTAAAACCTAAAATAATTTTATTGGCGCCATCTGTGAATGCGTAGATTATAACGTACGTTGCGCTTAACCTTAAGAACTTGAGTGCGAATTCATTAACAAGAATTTGTCCGCATACTTAAAGTAGAGGGCCGTTTAAACCTAACAGATATTAACGTACTAGCGCAGACCTTGAAAAATCACGGGGTAGATAGGGAATTGTTAACAAATCATTTTCAATTATTTAAATTTTAACAATTAAAATAATTTCCTTTTAAAATACAATTATGTTATATGTAGGTACTTAATCGCTTGTCTGAATTATTGACACATCAGTTCCAATTTTGAAAATGGCACTCAAGTATAAACGTTCAAACGTTAATACTAACTAATAAATAATTTCAAAAAAGTTAAATAATAGCATCCTGTATTCACCATTATTAACTATGTTCCTCTGTTATGTTGACTCCTCCCGTCGGTCTCCCCTTCCCCAAAATCATCCCTCCCATTCCCCCACTATAATAAAATCTAATCATTTCTGTATTTGTGTAAATAAGTTTTTAAGTTAGTTTTTAATTTTAAGCTAGTTTTTAATTTTAAATTAGTTTTAGGATTGCTAGTGAATGACACATGTAGCAGATAAATAAAAATTAAATAACAAATGTACATGTGAAATAAAACTCTTTAAAAAATTTCTAGAAATTGTTACATAGTTAAACCCCAAGAAATACAAAAAATGGTAAATAAAGCGTCTCAAATATTTCTAAGCTATCCAATTTTCATACCAAAAACATATGATTTAGCATTACTTAGTAGTGCATCACCGTTGCGGTGCGCAAGATAGTTTAGGAATAATTAACATATTGCGTGATAGAGAGCGATTTTTAGCTTTAACCTACTTACTACTGTTGCATTCAGTAGTAATAGCATGTCAAGGTTGTAGGTTGGTGCGACCTCTAACTCTGGTATTCCACAAATTCTAAGCGTCCTAGTTACTGGCAGTTGCTGTGACTACACAGAATGGGTAAATCACGTGCGGATGCATTTCAACAAAGTTTCATCTAACTAAACCTGGAATGGACTGCCACGTGATTTAAGAATGATCACAAAACCTCACCTTTTCAGACAATCGTATCAGTAAATAACACTATAACACTCTGTTAAATGATATGAATATGCTCAAATTGTCAGACAGAAGAATTTTCACTGATTTGGTATCTTAATATATATATTTCTTCTGTCCGTGCGTATGTCACTGAACTCCTCCTAAACGGCTGGACCGATTTTAATGAAATTTTTGTGTGGGTTAAAGGGGATTCGAGAATGGTTTAGATACACAATTTGGTCCACTGGAAAATGTTCTTTCTTAATTATTTTTTTTATTTCTAAGGAGTTGTTGATTTTGGAATGTTTTACATTGGATCCGGCAGACTGCGCTACCATCGCAGTATCGAATATTCAACATTATTCTATTTTAATTTTAGTTTGTCCCGACAGTTGTGTACAGGACAACGTCTGTCGGGTCCGCTATAAATAAATAAAATAAATTGTGGAACATTCCAGAACACTCTCGAATGTTGTCCTGAGCGAAACCTGGTAACATTCTAAAAGATTTAGTTGATAGTCCGTTATTGCTTACTGATAAGCTTCCGGATACCACAACGTAATACCAGAAGTCAGCATTTATTTCATTGCAGAAATTCTGGGACTAACTACCGTATGTATTCCTCTTTGCCCAGAATACAAATAGAGGGAAATAATTATACCAAGTCAATGGACATCTTCAATTTATCTTTAAACAAATATAAAATATTGTTACTGAGGCAATTCAATTATGTACAATAAATATTGTATATTTCTTGTTACTGTTATGTTTAAAATATTAATTACTGTTATGTTTTTATGTTTAACTGTTATGTTATGTGTAAAAAAAGCCCCCAAAAAGGGCGTTGATAAATAAATAAATAAAGTCAAAAACCTCTCACCTTCACAACACGCGGCATTGAAATAACTAATTGTGTAAAAATGTAAGCAAATTCTTATTTCTAAGCTTTTGTAAAGGCCATTTCATTAAAATTCAGTCCTTTCCTATCCTAAATATCTACTCTACTTTTGGCACTAATCTTCTCATAAATACAAAAATATCAACAGTGATGGGGGTAGCAAATGTAAAATCATGCAGTGTCCAGTATCGAATAGTATTTATAGGCTTGCGTCTGCCTGGTTGAATTTCAGAACCCGGTTTCGAGTGCATGTCTGACGCCACGCCATACGCGCCGCGCCAAAAATAACAATTTGTTTACGTGGAATTTCAAACAAAGCTACCGTTGTAATTCGGTTTCTAATTCAAGAATTCGTCACAAGATGTCGCCACTTCCGCTAGCAATTCATTCGGGGACTTGCCCCACGCAAGTATAAATTATGGAAGGATTGTCGGTATATATTACATATGACGCCCATTGCCTATCCCAGTTACTTTTTCCCGGTGACTATAACAGTGGTAACAGTGGATCCGAAGATCGGGCTATTTTTGGAACCAGTTCATATTGGATTTATAAAATGATAAGTATGGTCACCAACACTAACTGGGCAAAGCTGAACCGAAAACCGCCGGCAGGGCCTAGCAGACAAAACCTGCGGAGTGGGTTTGTAACTGCTAGTTTTAAATATATTGTTCTCCTTCTACAAGCATAAACTTTCTAATTGAATAATTATGTTTTTTGTATATATTTGTAAATAATAAAATTAGATAGAGCCTAAGGATTTATAATAAATTGTACAGCGCCACTGAAGTGATTTTTTACAAAAAACAGCGCTCTGCAAATTATTCAATTATTTTTATTGTTAACACTGTGTACGATTTTACTGTATAATTGAGGTGTGTAAAAGCAAAGGCAGCAATCTCCAAAATATCGGAAAAAAGTTGTAAATGCAGTTTCATAGTAATTCGAATTGAGAACCTAAATTCAATTTGCAAATCTGGTTAGTTACAAACTCAGCTTTCTCCCATCAAAATCAGAGTTTGAAGATATGTACCAAAGGCAAAGATATCAATGTGTTTTTTTACTTTTTTTCAAACGAAAGTGGAGATTGCTGCCTTTGCTTCTACACACCTCAATTAATATCATTGGCTTCAATCGAAATCTAATACGTTTTGGGAATTGAATTCACACAAATAGATTGACTAACTAAACAAACTAATCGTCAAACTAATTCCCTGTGGGAGGGATGGAACGCCACACAACTTCAATTCAATTCAACTGAAGTCCCGATAACTTATAATCGTTGCAGAATTTAGATTTATGCAATACAGCGCCTTATTTCAATTTTAGTTTACTTAAAACTAGCTGAAGTCCCCGGCGATGACAGAGTTTTCGAAATCAAAGTAGACAGCGACCTTCCTCTTGAAGGTTACATATGCGAAATTTCAACATCCTCGGCATAAAACTATAGATTTGCGTACAAATCAAATCCACACAGCCCGCTCGTCCACCACATACAGATATATTCCCTTACATATTATACATTTCAACCTTTATTTATTATATATTTCACGACCGGCGTGGTCGAGCGGTAGGGCTCTTGACTCGCAATCCGAAGTTCACGGGATAGAATCCCGGCGTGGCAAACAATTTTTATGTGATTAATTTGAGTTATTTCACAATTAAATCATTAAAAATAACATATAGTTCATTTGCGGCACATTCCAGAGTGGAAGATACTCTCAGTATCGCCACCATTCAGAATTGAAACGTTGCTTGAAATGGCTTAAGCCGTTTTTGGTGACCAGATCTGTAGAGCCAGGTACTTCCCCACCTTCCTCTTCCCCAACTACTTCCCTCTCCACTACCTTCAGCCTTACAACATACCCCAGTTGGGGATGCCATAGTCTCCAGTTGGGAGCAGTTGGGACTCTTGAGCGGTTTCATTTAAAATTTAAAAAAAAAACAATTTACACAAAACCTTGACAAATTTTTTACCTAAACCTTCCTCTTGAATCACTCTATCTATTCCGTTCAGTAGTTTTTGAGTTTATCGCAAACAGCCAGGCGAACAGACGGGGCGAAGGACTTTGTTTTATAATACGTAAACCCACCTATCCAACAGAGAGATGATTAACAACTGCCAGTTGGCTTAGATTTAAAAAAAATACAAACTGTCCAATAAAATTGTCCAACAATATATGCAAGAACACAACAGTAAGGCCCACTTGTTTAGCAGAAATTCAAATGTAACATTGTCATCATATGGCCATATAACGCTGTTTTGTTTTATTGACATTTGAAATATCATCTTTAAATGCCGATTCTAGGTATCTTTTGGCTTTCTATCAAATTGTAATAAGCTGAAAAGCTTGAGGAAGTTATAACTTTAATAATTAACGGACAGCCCGTTTATTTTTAGGTATTTTGGGGCTCCAGACCAGCGATGGCTGCCAAATTTAACCGTGGGGCGCACTTGCGATTTGTACAGGGTTAGCGGTTGTGTACTACTAAAGAATCTGCGGGCCTTGTACAGTATGCCCAGTTTCTGAGAGGCTAACTTAACTCTGGCTTCGATGGAGCCCCGTACCTGAGCTGGTCACTTAGAGCTACACCAAGCATATCAACGGAAGGCCTGTTCGGACTTATGGAGAAATTCATTATTATTCCATTTATTTGGGTTTTAATGCATAATGGAAATACTGTGACCCTCTGACAAAGGGGTTCCATGCCAACTCGGAATGAAACCAACTCAGAACCATCTCAGATAAGTCACTTAGAGTGATAAAAAAATAATTTTAAATTAGCCGATAACCCTAACCTAACCTTAACCATTTTTCTATTTATATTTTTTTATCACTCTAAATGACTTATCTGAGATGGTTCTGAGTTGGTTTCATTCCGAGTTGGCCGGTCACCGACAAAGGTGGCCACTTATGATACACTTGTACTACAAATTACAACTCTACCATACATCGAAATATAAAGGAAAAACGTAGGAAAAAATCCAACCCATGAAAGTGAAATACGATGAATGTTTCATTGTTTCGGTTGCAGGCTTTACAAATAATTGGATGAATGGCTCCGAGTTGTTTTTCCCAACAATTTACACACAGCCTATTTCATACGGCCATAGAGAGGAGTGATTACCGCTCTTTTATGGGTTACAAACGTTGAAAAAGAATTCATTACAAAAAGGTTTATTTTGATCGAGTTTCCTCAATTTCTACGTCGAGAATGCGGATGATTTGTAATATTTAGATGTATGGCTTCTTTTCTATCTAAACTCAACTATATTATTATTCTGTGTGCTGAAAAGACTTCAGGAGCTCTCTAGCACGGTGAAATCGATAACTTTACAATATCGGATAGTTTGACGTAACTTTCGTAAAAATTACGTAAAAATAGTAATAATAATTTGGTTATGTTGAATTGAAATACTAATCTTAATATCCATTGACAGTCCGCTTTTACCTTTTGACTAAACGGGAGCTAATTAGTTCATGAGGTCTTTATTCGCATTTCAACCATTTTCGTTTCTCAATAATATGTAATAAACTGATAGCGTTTTAAATGCATTTTTAAGTCAATGGATCGCGTATTCAACTTCTTTCAATTCTAAGAGATGCGTTAGTTCAATGCATTCATTAAACAGCCAGTAATTTTGAATAACGAACGATAATTAACCAAAACTAATCTGATACTATGGAGTCAGGGCTAAAACTTTTGAATCGTCGGTCGGAATATTTCCTTAATTGTTGACCGTGATTGCAAATATTGATAACTGACCGTAGATGATGAATTTGGTGAATATCATATTGAAATACGGTTATATCGATCGACGATGCTATCCCTCCAGATAGTAGATAAAGTAATTTTAGTAGTTTAAAAATGCAATAATGCAGAAAACCATTTGTAAGGCTATTTTTTTCTAACGAGTTAGGAACTCCCGAACGTTTAAACGGAGAAAATGGACGCCAAATTTTTAGAACCATATTTTTCAATTGTTCAGTAAGAAAAAACAGTGCAATCACTTTATGGCTTAACATTGAACTTAAAAGAGAAGCTGTTTTTAGAAGTACAAACCTTAATTTTTTTTACATTAACTCCACACAGGAGGCCCTGAGGAAAATAATTTCCCTCAGGGCCTATGTCATCTTTGAAGATGCTGTGTGGAGGGTCTTTTTGAGGAGAGGAAGGAATGAACATTGGTCTTGAAGAGACCCATGTTGTAGGAGGGAGGAAACACAGATGCCGGCAAATCGTTCCATAGCCGAGCTGTTGAACTCAAGAACGAGTGGAAAAAACGACCCGTTCTCATGTGACAAATGTCAACCGTGTACATATGTTGGTTTTTGATATTCACAATGTAAACCGATTCGTCGTAAAAATTAATCTAAATAGGATTTTACGTACAGCTTCATCTTAAAAATAAAACTGTATCAAAAATCTTTTCCGTTGTATTTTTTTAACCTATTAATAAAGCCTTATTAAAATATATTTTTTGCGGTATGATATGTTATAATTATTTAGGAAATTGTAAACTTAAATGTTTAATTTACTAAAATAAAACTAATAAATAAATATTACGGTAGTGATTCACTTTGTATGTGTAAAACTAAGGTATCAGTACATAACTGGTTTTTGGATCTGTATACTGGCGAATCGTTTACCCAAACCAGTACACAAAAAACAAAGGTCTAATAATTTTCAATCGTCTTCAATCTATTCCCAAAAATTACAGCACGCATTTTAAGAAAGCGGGCCATCGACACATTTACGACATCAAATCAATTATCTTGAGACCATAAAACCGGAGAAACTGGCTTCTATAAAATGAGGTCGCGACCCAAAAGAAGTTGGAGCCACTGCTCTATAAAATATTACTAATTTGATCCTGCATACATTACTGGTCCGCCCAGTGCAATCCTTTTAACTTTGAAAGAAAATATACGAACACATTGCGCATAATATCTTTCCGAATTTATAATATGTTAGCAAGTGAGAAATGGACCCCATGAGACACGTCTGATTCAGCATTTCATATTATTTTATCATAAATTTTATCAGAGTTACAAGCCCATTTATTACAACTGGTAAGACAGTCCTGAACGTGATAAAGAGTGCAAATCTATCATTTTCAGACAACTTAGCTGGTATGATTCGTATACAGCAGATCTTCAAGAAATTTCCACAGCTTTTGAAAAGACTCAATTCATGGTTTACATACCATTGTTTTTTTAATAATTTCCCAGGAGCTACTAGTTATTTGATTTCGCATTCCCATAATCTAATATTTTCTTAGTGACAATTTAAGCGTCTTTGATTTACTTTTTTCCGAAAAATGGAAAATAAATATAAAGCTGAAAACAGTTACTTTCACTTAGTTAATGTATTCCAAAAAACTATTTTTTTAAGTTTGTGCTTTAAAGCTAGAAACACCCACCACCACACAAATAAAACAGCTTTACAACGTCGTGAATATTATGTACAACTGATAAACTTATTAATTTGGATACTGACAAAAATAGTTCATATAAGAGATTTAAGTTGCTTATCCTGCCAAAGAGGCTTGTTTATCTGTTGTACACGCTGTTTTTAATAATAATTTCTCAACATTTTCCGATTTCTTCCAAGGTATTTTAAATCTACTATAATGATTCTTATTTTTGGAGATATCTTAAAAACAAACACCAATTTACACTAAAACAATCAAACATCAAATTTAACTTTTGGATTTGAAATATACTTTAACATTTAAAAATTGCAATATTTTATTTCAAAACTTGAAAAAATTGGAAAAAAGGAGAAATTTTATTTAAGGAATTTGTAAGAAAACTGTCACTTCACTTTTACCTCATTCATACAATAAAAAAAATTAGAAGTTTGCTTTTAATTCTCAAAAATTCGAAATATACAATGCACAGTCTTAACTAAAACGCCGTTAAACGGTTAGGAGTAAGGCTGCAAGAGTATTTTAAACGTTGAAATTATTATGTCAATAGATATGTGAGTACACGTCAACTCTGCGTGGATAAACTTTATCTACTTCTATTTCATTTACTCTATTTCCTGCCTAGGTAATAAGAAAGATAAATAAAACCTATCTCGTAAATGCAACACCGTAAGCTAACCACTGTCCAGGACTTCACTTATTTAGATTTTGAAGAAATAAAGGCAAATATCATTTCTTCAAAACTCGCAAATTCACTTTGTGGTATCATTATTTAATTTAATGAAAACAAATAACTTTGTGTAAACCACTATTTAATTAACAATATCAACATGTTTCGAAAACTATGTTATAAAACTAAGTTAACTTATTATCCTGACGAAGAAAACATAGTTTTCGAAACATGTTGATATTGTTAATTAAATAGTGGTTTACACAAAATTATGTGTTTTCATTAAAGGAAATATTATTACTTAAAAATGAAATTTTAACTGGGGTGTTGAAGGCAACGCTTTCTGGCTCAAAAAGAAGAAGATGGAGAGATATGTAATTACGAATGTTGGACAGAGCGCAGTAATATTTTCAATGATAAAATTGAAGCGAAAATTATGAAAATGCTTAATAAAACATGACTCGTTTTAAATAGAGCAAAAATCTCGTTGAAGGTATCTTAAGTAACATTTAAAGAAACAGTTTGAGTTTTTTCACAAATATAACTTGTAAAATAATAGAAATAGACATGTTTTAAATAATTTTCGGAGCATACTTTGCGATTTTTTTCTATCGAGGGAATTTCATATAATTTGCGTTTTGGCGTGGAACGTATCTAAATATTATCTTCACTAATATAATTTTTTTTTTAAGAGCTTTAAAACTTCAAATTTTTAAGGGAGATATGTAAGAAATCGGTAGAAATTCGGATAGCGGCGGCTTAATGCATTGAATCTAAATCAAGTTATTGTTACATTTCATGAATTGAATCTCCGCTAGATGGGACACAATTCCACGACAGGAGAATTTCTTCCCAGCTTCGTTGCAGACTAATCGACTGATTAAATGTAGTCTTTCTAGGCATAAGATTCAAAGTCTGCACACAAAAAATCACTGACGGTGAATAACTGAAAATGCTTGTGCGAATTTGCGTTCCACGGTCCAGAGCCTCAACTCTGCAGCAGAGCCCCTGAATATTTCATTCTGTAGCCTCCCAGCATCCCCTCACCCCCAAACAACCCTCAATCCCTCTTCACCCCTCTAACCCCAGGTGGCATTAATATTAATTCGCCCTTTAATATGCGGCCTTGCCCGTGCCAATGCACACTTTATGAACACTTTCGCTAGAATATTATGAGCGATATAATGTATTCGAATATGCTGTTTTTTTTTCGTTCACGCTTGTTTTACGCGTGGATTCGCGTGGGAGATTTTAAGTTATAACTTAAAATGTGGTGGCGATTTATTTTTATGTGTCTGGATATCGCGGTCAGCCTGCTCGGCGGCCCTTAAAAAGAAAAATCCTTACGTTATTTTCTTTAAGACCAAATGTGCAAGTATTTAAGTGTTCATTATTTTAATATTTAAGTAGAAAAAACAAAGACAAATTAAAAATATAAATCGTTAAGAGTCTATGACAATAAAACATCTTTAAGGTCTACTTATTATAAAGGAAAATTTTTCATAGACCGTAAATTTCAGAAGTGTAGAAAGCGAGACGTCGACTGAACGCCGTGGTTAATCTATAAAAAATAGTAGGGATGCAGGCGAATTCTCCATTAGAGATGTTATTCTTTTCTTTTTTTGTTTTTATTTATTGGCTCGCCAATAGAATATATCACAAAATTATTACATTAATTCACATCTCTAATATCATTATAACGACGATATAATTATAGGTGAGCACAACATTCATCTCAGCATTCTTATATGACTAAAAGTTATAATACGTATTAACAAGTAGGTAAATAAAACAGGAGGTTAAAAATAAAATAATAGCAAATACACATTCAGTATACACCCCTGCCATAGGTTACTCCAAGTGGTTCGCGACGTTTGGTAACTTAGCACAGGTGCCTGGGTTCATTCAGGTTCATGTCTTGACGGCGGATGCTTTTGCCCACATATTGCGTGGCGGGCTGGATCGGGAGAAACCGGTTGAGGGAGACCTTTTGACCTCTCCAGCCGGACTCTTTCGACGCTTCGCCTTGCACTGCTGTGAGAGGGATGAATTCGTACATTCGTCACTCCTTAACACTTTGACCCATAGATTCCTAACCAATCCTCATATCATCCATTCCCAGAACTTCCTCTCCTTCATTTCTTTAAAAAAACTCCACACAGCATCCCCAAAGACGACAAAGGCCCTGAGAGATTTTTTCCTGGGTAGAATGTAAAAAAAAATTATGGATTTTTTTTTTCTTAAGTGAATCAGTGTCACTAAAAGCGTGTGTAAAAAGATGTACTCATTTAACTTTGAAAATGTTTTAAGGACCGCGGACACGATTGCAAATGTCACCAATTTTTTAATTGATTTAAGATTTATTTGCAAACAACAAGAATTGAATTAACTAAATTGCGTGCAAGGCTGTAGTGTAAATACGCTTAATTCGATCAGTGTGAACTGGCATTCTGCAATCGTGCTCGAAAACAATGACATATTATCGACATTGTCGACAAAAGCTTTATAAATGTGCTTAGACTAGGGTCCCATGGGAAATCTTTTGAGGCGTCATGTATCAAATAAAATAAATTAAAACCTTTAATTTCGTGCTTCACAATTCACAATTCACCCACACATTTCCTCGAATGCTATTTGCTAAACATTGTTTTTGTAAAGGCTTTTATATTAACTTTGTCAAATTCTCCGTATCAGAATTCAATTTAACATATTATATGTTCATCAAAGAAAAACTAATGAATGCTTCTAGAAACTTCCAATTAATATGGGAGATGCTAATTCTTGCTCCCGCGTAGTCAGGATGCCGAAAGTAAATCGATTTTTTTATTTCCTTTTCGTAATGTACATATATTTTAATATCAACAGAAAATTTCTTGCCAATCCAACAAATATTCTCAAAGCTACATACGCACAATTGTAAGTCGTTTCGGAGCGTTAGTTAGCGCATTTTTTTCAAAACAGTAAGTCGGTGAGCAAGATTTCTCGGGAACGGCTAAACCGACCAGTCTCAATTTTTACACCAGCTTAGTAAATACATTTTTAAGTATTTAAATGAAGGTTTTTTTTTAACCGATAAATACTTTTCATTTTCTAAACAATTGAAGGGCAAAATTTTCATTAAATTTTTTTTATGTATTTTATTTGAGAAGCCTCCATTTTGTTAAAAATTAATATTTTGCTTAATCCTTTCGTTTAAGCACTAGATTTATATTTATTGATGAATTTTTTTATTTTTTATTTTAGAGGATCCATTCAAGCGATATCGTCTTCACCGTAAAACGCTTTTTTGAGGACCTCCCGGAGATCGGCTATAGCAATTTTAAAAATCATTATTAAAAAAAAACAAATAGAATTCAGAAGAAAGTTAAAAGTAACAACATGTTAAGTTAATATGTTAAGTAAATTAAAAAAAAATCCGCACAACCCCATGTATGAAAAATGACAGACCCGCTTCTGTCTACTGTCTATTTTAATATTGTTTTAAAAATTACGTATATCATTGAAGAAGACGATAAAACAAACAAATCTAAACGAAAATATGAAAAACAACAAGTTACAGAAAAATAAAAAGGTTATGGTCGGAACTGGGATTCGGACAAGCGCTTTGACCTAGTTAGCCATTGAGACCTCTTATTATCTAAATATTTTATTTTTTTAAAGTCTTATTTATTCATTGTTTGTTACATGAATTGGGGATTTTTCATCACCATGCTAGGCACATGACCGTGTTGTGGTGATCGATTTTCTATTTAACAGTATTTTAACATATGCAATATAAAGAATGTGCGAGAATATTAAAAAATACAAATTAGAGAATATTACAAAATATTAAAGGTTATATAATTTGAATAATTTAAAGAACATAAAAGAATGTAAATGACTTTAGATTAATATAAAATAGTATGGAAGAATTAACAATATTATCTTCAACTAATTTTTAAATTATAGCTAATTGTTCTTAAGAGAGGCACAGTTTTCACTCTTTTGTAGTGGCACTCCTCTGTTAAATACCAAAGCTTAAGTAATCTATGAAGATGGTCGCTAAATTCTGAAACCGGTATGATCTACCAATAAAAATAAAAATAGTTAAAAATTGTATTATTAAATCAAAACATATTTGTAGCTATCGTTTTGAATAGTGAAAGTTGTATTCAAAATTAACCCCTTCAAAGGGCGAAATGGAGAATCAAAGACTGAAAATGCCCTTTAAATTTAAAAAGGAATTGCTTGTGGAAGTAGGTGTAGCGGATTAAATATAGGTACAGGAATGGAAAACGAATGAATGTGGCCACAATTGCATACAAATCTCTGTCTGACTTTCGTGAAAATAAATTCCCACCTTTCCATTGTTGAAACATCCATTCATTTGAAAGGTTTAATATTCCGTCGACTGCTCCCGCAATACGACTGTCATAAATTACGCCGGGACCTAAAATAACTTATTCCAAAGACATCAGATATGGAAAAAGGATTGAGGCCGCATGAGTTGATGGTATTTTCTTGAGCATATCCTGAAAGGGTGGTGACAATGACAAAAAACGAAAAATTTATAGCCAAAAGTTCAAGTCCATATTATATCTATTTGCGTATTTAAACAGTATATCAGAAACTTAAAAGCATCACTAAAGTAAACAAAAATAACCAACCGTTCCCCAGCAGATATAGTTACAGACGATGAACTGCCAAACATTTCGGTCTTGACACAACTCCTTGGTTCCTTCACATTCACACGTACGATTTAACTAGATTCAATGAAAACTGTTCAATGATGACAGAAAAATAGCTACGATATTTTTAAAATCTTTAAATACAAGGTGCGGCAATATAACTTCCTTTTTTAAAATGCGCGCCATTCAGTCGGTTGATGTCGTAGCGGAGCGTTAGAGGTCTCCTTCGAGAGGCGGAACTATAAAGTTTTGTCCACCATTGTTTGGATAATGAACATTTTTTTAATAAATATATACAGGGTGCGGCTGCATACATTCCTTTTTTCAAAACTTAATAAAACCCATTGTATGAATCAGAAAATTAAGTTTTAAAGTTTTGTTTTACTTAGGTTTTGAAGATCCAATCCCCTATTCTCCATACACTGAATAAACCGATTTCTGGCGTTTGTCTGGACTCTTGCCAGCATATCAGGCGTTATCCTGGCAATTTCTTCCTGGATGTTGGTCTTCAAATCTTGTAGGGTCCTTGGAGGATTCACATAAACACGGGATTTCAAAAAACCCCTAGAAAAAAAGCAAAAGGGGACAAATCGGGAGAACGGGCTGGCCACTATAAATCGCCCCTAATTGAGATGAAGCGCTCTGGGAACAAAACATGATCACAGAACATCCGTTCGAAATTAGGCCTCAACGGCAAACGCACGCTCCTCACTGTTCCAACGCGTGATGGCGACTAAACTGTGTCGGGACAAAACTTTATAGTATAACTCTGCCTCTCGAACGAGATCTCTAGCGCTCCGCTACGACATCAATCGACTGAATGGAGAGCATTTTAAAAAAGGAAGTTATGCTGCCGTACTCTTTATATGTAGAGGTTCTTGCAAAAATATTCTAAACAAATTAAAAATCTTCAATTTACGAGATTAATAAACATTGTGTAACGATTTTTATGTCCGTAACAAAAATACAAAATGAGAAACAAGTAAAAATTCCTAAAAGAAACAATTTACCTAATATATTCCATAATAATACAAAAGGTTAAAATAATAAGTACTAAAATATTACCTCCGAAAAATGGTCCTTCAAACCGAATATTTCATGCATAACAATAATTTGTGCGCTCATACTTGAAATGATTGTTTTCTGCCCTTCGGGAGCATATAAAGTGAGTTTAAGGGTTTCCGCATCGCGGATATTTTGGAATACAAGCAGATTTCTGTTCTTGACATTATTACGGGCCTTTTAACGATATTCTGGCCTTAGGATTAAGGCAGTGAGTGGTTCATAACCGGCGGTCCGTGAACTAGTAAGTTTTAAAAGTGAAACTATGTTTGAACGTCTAACCACTAGCCACCAATCCATGTTCCACGGGGGTAGGCAGATAGGATGATCCTTCAAACAACTGATTCACATTCACAGTGTTCTGTTATAACGATCGATGCGGTATTTATAAAGTATTTTATTCACCAATTTGATACGTCTTACTGGGGCGTCCAAGACTTCGGACATTCAGTTTAAGGAACCATCAAATTAATTTAAGACCTGATATCACGAAAGTACGCAAAGGTCGACGAGAACTGGCATTGCTACATATATATATTTAAAAAGAGTTTATTTAACTTATAACAGTGCGAACATATAGAAAGGGTAAAACATACAAAATACCTGGGGGTTATTATTGATTCACACTTACGCTGGACTGACCACATTAATTTCATCACAAATAAACTGAAACGAGTAATGCACTTAATAAAGTACGTTAAAAACATCTTCCCACTAATAATACTAAGATCGATCTATTTTGCACTTTGTCAATCCATTGCCACATATGGAATACTAGCTTGGGGAAGTGCTACAAACATAGCAATTGACCCAATTCAAAAAATACAAAAAGCAATAATTAAACTCATCCTGCAAGTACCATTTCACACAGATTCTAGCGAAATCTACAAAGCATTAGAAGTCATGTCAATAAGACAACTTTATGCCAAATCTGCTATAATATACCTTGTCCAAAACAAACAACACATTCCAATTCAACCAAAAACCATAACAAAAACCAGGTCCTCAACAAATAAAACACTGAACATACCGATAACCCACACCACACATGGACAAAGACACTTTCAGTATTATGCAACCAAACTTTTTAATTGCATGCCCATTACTTTGAAACAAATACTATCTGCAAATACATCTACAAACATTCATAAAAAACATATCACTGACTGGATTAAAAATCAAGATATTAACTTTATACAAAACATTATTATTCCCAACCAAACATAACAAAACTATAAAAAGTATAAAATTAAATAAACCTAAAAATTAAGTAGTTTTTCAAGTATCCAATAACCATACATACACTTACAATTTATATATGTGTGTACATATATATATGTGTATGTGAATGTGTATGCGGATGTATACGTATGTATATATATATTCATATGCATGTGTGCAGGTACATGTATTTATATGGATGTGTATGTATGTATGTGTATGTTTATATATATATATAATTTTTTTTTATATTCCTCTAATATATTTAAATACTTTTTTTTTCTCTTCTATATAACCAATGTACAATAACTGTTAAAATTTGAAAAAAAATACATATAAAACTTTATATTACAACACATAAATACTTGTCACACATAAACATAAATAAACACGTAAACACCTCAGCACAGGTTCTCCTAGTGAGGTGTTCACGAAACATACAACAATACCTATCCACAGTTTCACCTTCACAAACCTACCTTACACCCAACATAATAAAATTATAAAGGTAAATACTGTAATGTATAGAAATAAATAAATAAATAAATAAACTGGATTAAAATTTAGAAACAAGTAAAATGTTTTTGTTGTATTAAATTGTTTTCTCTGATGGATATTACTTCTCAGATGAACGCGAGTTTAAATGGTACTCGGTTTTTCAGGTTGCGAAGCTTATTTATCGTCTGGTTTACAGTGAATATGTAACTAGACTTAAAGTCCATTCTAATAGACGCTCTGTGTTTATCTGAAGCCGGAGAACTCACTAATGAACATGCCCAGCTGTCGATCAGATATCATCGGATATTTCCATAACCGTTAAGAGCATTTCACATTTGGCGAGATTTTAGTCAAATAGCGAGAACAATAGTAACTGAACGCGTCCGAACACCACAATTTTAGTAAAGTGGGTTAGTCAGCTCTTTGTAGATTCAATCCATTTCGTTCTATTTTTCAGGCGAAAAGGCACCCCCGCCACGCGTCCCTGCGCATTAACATGCGTACACTCGCCGTTTTAGCAGCTTGTTCAATGCGAACAAGACTTTAGGGTAATAGACACGAACGGGCAACAATTGATTCTTTCCTATAGTAAAACTTTGCTGACATCTGTTGACATACTTCAAAAGTACATATAACTACCTATGCTAACGACATCTGTTAGTATTTTTTTACCACTGTTGGTAACAAAAACTATTCATTTTATTAATTAAATGTATCTGTGTAAGTTTTTAATATATCCTACATAACCTTCGGTGTTCCGAAAAGTTTTCTCGTATTTCGAGGATGTTTTGTAAATAAGAAAAGGTTCTGAATCCCTGACACTCGCCTAAGAATAAGATATTTCTATTCTTATAAGTTGTGTAGGCGAAACCTACCTGCAACCCGAACCTGACAGCTTTTTGCTGTCACATCAGCTAAAAATTTCTTACATCCTTTCACTTACAATGTTTTATAATATAAATGTACCTACCTGAAAATCAGAAACTTACTCCCTCATTAAACCGTGATATATTATGTAATCTAAATCTAAATATAAAAATCGTGATGGTTCGTTGTCATGTTTTCTCAATTCTTCGGTTTGGCATGAAAACAGACCCTTTACATAGAAAATAGAAGTCTTTGAAATGTGAATACAATGCACAGGCCCGTACTCAAAACACTCTGGACGGAGGAAAACCAATTTAGAAGTTATTGAGGAATATCCAAAAGTTGTGAAACTGAACGAGTTTATAACAATTTAATCATGTATGCATGTTATTTATTTTTGGGGTGTTATGCCGTGTTGCGCTACCTCCCTCTTTAGCCATAATTTATCCGGTGATTGACGGCTACAGCAAAGTTAAACGCAGAAAACCATGTTGAATTATTTTCTAACACCAGTTCGTAGAAAAGTGGAGTTGGCAGCACGGTATCGCTTCTACATACGTAAGCACCCACTTTCACCAATATCATTTACTCATCTGCCTTGATGATGGACACTGTAACGCTGTCCGAAAGGTTGGCTAAAGGAGGTAGCGCAACACGGCATAACCACCCAAAAATAAATAACAAAAATACCTTTAGCCATGAAAACCTAAAATCATTCCATCACACGCGGTAGAAGTGAAACCTTCAGAAAACTAAATTTCGAGAGAATGACAATAATGTAGAGTATCAGGAGTATGATAATTTTATACATTATTATTTATTATAATAATGTTACCAGGTTTAAGAATTATTTCACATTTAATTCTACGAAGCACCAAAGAGCTGGCCGATAGGCTATGAAGCACCGCACAAAGAGGACAAAGATTTCTCTAACTCATTCTCTCGAAGGCTAAATCCTATAGATGTATGTGTTTGTCTCTTTTTAGTGTTGCTCGTTTCCGTTTCATCGAGTTTTCAAATCACAACGGTACTAAAAAAGTTTTTACTTCAAAAAGAAAAAAAATCAAATAACTTTGTTATATTTTAAGGAACGACAAATATTGGATTAACCAAGGAACTTAGAAATATTTTTAACCCAAAATAAATAAATATTTTTGGGTTAAAAAATACATATTCAATAAACGCTGATTCTGAATACAAAATTTTATTGTATACAATAATTTAGAATTTAAAAATCAACATTTGAAAACCATAAAAGATTTAAACGCCTAGAGATTGGACGGTGGGTTATGACGGAACTTACACCGTTACCTCACAGAACGGTCGGCCGCGTGCCTTAGAATGCGGGCAATTTTGTGCCAAGTTGAGGTAAAACCGAGCGGCGTTTTTTCCATACAAATCATATTTCCCAATTTCCTATTCGACACCAGTGGAATTGTTTTTAATCCATAATCCATAATAATATTATAAATGCGAAACTGCTCGAGTTTGTTTGCTACGCTTTCACGCATTAACCAATAAAAAGACTTTAAAAATTCTTTCACCAATAGAAATCTAAATTATATGCTAAGACTAGACTAGACTAGGCTGTATATGATGGTAAGCTCTGGCATTATGAAATTATAAATATTAATATTTTATATTTGTTATACGTTTTCTGTCGCTAACAAAAGCGAGTTAGTCAGAAAAAAAATCGTTTCCATGGAAACGATGATATATTTGTGGGCTCTATGCTGGTAGGTACTCAGCCCCCTACCTATTGGTCGGCTGCTGCTCCAGAAAATTCAAATATTAGAATATGTTTTGGAATAAATGTCAGATGAGAGTTCCTATATTAAAAATATAATTCGTAACGATTACAAAGACTGAATAATAAAAAGTGATTTTTTTTATTATATTTACAAACTTCCAAATATTAAAACAAAAATAAACATCCGAAATGTTTGTAAGCGCATAAATTCCGAACGAATGAAAAAAATTGGATAATTTTTTTTTCTTTGAGCTACAGCATTATGAAATTTAGGTGGCAGGCGAGATGTTTGAAAAATGAATGTAAGGGAATGAATGTATGGAATGCGGGATAATTGATAAGTGCAAGCGCTACAATAATTTCCCCTAATACCACGCGAGCGAAACCACGGGGAAAAGCTAGTAAAATATAGATATCGGCAACTAGCTTGTCTTAAGTTTTGCTTTTTTCGATTTTCGAGTTAGGATCCTCCAAACATAGTTAAAATTGCCTGGTTTGAAAGCATCAACAGACGTTCACAAACTAGGCAAAATATTTTTTTTTAAATCTTACAGACATAGAATATTTTCTTCTTATACAATTGGTAAAAAAAATATCTTAAAAATCGGTTTATTTTCCAATGAGGAACGATTTTCTTTAGATATAATCGGCCTGATGTGCAGTTGTCCCTTTCGCTTATTCGTAGGTGTATAAGTAAGTATTCGGGGGGTGTAAAAATGGCAGTGACGGTAACAGTTTGGTAAAATACCTATTATTCAAATTTCTCAGCGACCGGATTTCCTCTTAATAATTACACGTGGCTGTCAAATTTCGTTTAATCGGACACGTTAAATAAACATTTAAGAGAGAAATTACGAATGGTAGTAATTTTATTATCAAAATAGCGAGAGAGAATTCTGAACGTTTCAGGATTATTAAATCGAACAGACGAGTCGAAAATAGATAGTAACCGCTTGTGAACGTAACTAATATTTTAAATCGCCAATTATCCCAACGAAAATGTGTGTAATTTAAATGTTACGTTGAACATTTGATACTAATAGATGCTCGTATAGGAAAATATATCGATAGAGGAAATTTGGAATGCCGTAAAGGACAGGAAACTCAAAAATTATTAAACATGTGATTTTTCTTCGTTTCTTTTTCTTTTCAGTGTGCGTGGTCGAAAATTTTTTCCCTCAGGACCTATGTCATCTTTGGGGATGCTGTGTGGAGTTTTTTTAAGGAAAGGAAGGAGAGAAGAGTTCTGGGCAGCAAAAGGGTATAAGGGGTGGGTAGGAATCTGGGGTTCAGTATCTATCGGTCATCCGCCTCCAAGACCCAAACAAACCTCACCCCATGAACCCGGGCACCACTGCTAAATCACCAAACGTAGCGACCCTCTAGGAGTGACCTATGGCAGAGGTGTTGGTTATCCAATAAAGGTTCCCGAGGCGGCGGTACCCTTTCCCGCCTCCCAAATTAACTACAGGTGTACAAAAACAGGACACATAATTTTTTGAAGGACAAAAATACTTTCTTTTCGCTCTCCTTAAAAATTAACATTTTGTACTTAACCGCGTTTTAAATTTCTGCTATCGATACGTAAGGCTGAACTTTTATTTTCACTAACGGTACGTACACAATATATCTATTAGGTAACATTTTCTGGTAGATATGCGTTTATTTATAAGTGTACGATCACTGACGTCAAAAGTTTTACGTCTATGTGCATGGTATAAAAACAGTGCGAAATGTAAACATTAGAATCATAGATCATTTAAAAACGGAGTGTTCTATATTTTCCATCGTCTAAACAAATATCTCACATCCCGTAGAAGAGTCGTAAGTCAAAATTTTCTGTTTTATTAAATTTTATTTTTATATCTGAATAGTAAGTGATTGTGATTATTTATGCCCTAGAAACCCTTAAGTAGGTTAGATCACTAAATCTTCGCGAGATGTCGCTAGTGTTTCTTTTCGACGGGACCGATTGTTTCAACAATCATGATTTGTTTTCGCTGTAATGTAAATTTTCCTTTTTTGACTTACGACCCTTTTCTACGGCGTATGCGATATATGTTCTTTAAAACAGATTACATTAACCCGACACAGGAGTGTGTTATATTTGAGGATGCTGCGTAGAGGATCGTTTAAAGAAAAAGAAGGAGAGGAAGTTTTGGGTGGAAAAAGCGTTTATGGGAATTAGGGGTTAGTGTGTCCAGGAGTGACGGACATATAAATACATCCTCCCCAGTGTGGTGTATCCAATAAATGCTTCCCTGGGCGGCGCGGACGGTACCCAAACCCCCTTCCAAATTGGGAGCGGCAAACGGCTTGCATAATTATTTAAGTAATTAATAAAATTAAATACGAATAGCACTGTCAACCGCTTTCGGAAGCACCATTCTTTCTGCAGGACAATTTAAAAACCAATAAGAAACCGAATTTAAAAATGGGGGAAAATCAAAGAAAAAAGCCTTCAAACACAGCAAACCTATTTTGTACCACCATTTTAATTCAAAATTAATAAAAAACTTTCTTAGTTTTATCCACTTTTATTGATTGAAAAACCAACATGTTTTGTAAGCAAACCTTACTTCATCAGGGTTAGTTAAAAATAGTTACAACAATAGACATAAAGATATGAATGGATGGGCGGGAGTGGGAAGGGGGGGGGGTAAGAGGATGTTATTTACGGTTCCATGCCAACTGAGAATAATTTCAACTCAACACCTCCTTGAAAAGTCATTAAAAGTTATGAAAAAAATAATTTTAAATTAGCCGATAACCATAACTTAACATAACCTATTTAACCAATTTTTCATAAATATTTTTTTATCACTTTAAATGACTTATCTAAGAGGTTCTGAGTTGGTTTCATTTCGAGTTGTCCGGTCAACGTTATTTATGAAGGAACTAATAAAAATATATTTTTTTGGCCATTTATAATATTTAAACTTATCATCTACATACACTCTTTCTAATTTCAAAGATTTCGAGTTTGTCTAAATGATACCTCCCCCCCCTTTCCTTCCCCGCCAATCCATTGACATCTTTAATTCTATTGTTGTTAGTTTTAAGCAGAACTCTGATGAAGAAAGCATTGCACACGAAACTCTTTGAAACAATAAAAGGGTTTACGTAAGTAATTTATTAATTTTGAATTTAAACGATGCAACAAAATAAGTTTTCTGTGTTTGGAAGAGTTTTTCTTTAATTTTTCACCCCAATTTTTAAATTCGGTTCCTTGTTGGTTTTACATTTTGAAGAAAGAATGATACTTCCAAAATTGGTGGTCACTTCGAAAGTGGTTATAACAAAGTATTTCATTAATTTTGAAATATATAAAACGTCTAGTTAACTATCTTTCCACGAGATCATTGAGATAAGAATTACGTAAACCAGGAATAACAGACGCAGAAAGCGAAAAAACTAGGTTCACACTTCGGTGTAAGTAAACAGAGAAAAAGCAAACAACGTCACAACAGTTGATCCAAGACATGACATCTATGAGAGACATTAAAATTGTGCAAATACATCCTACTTTTTCTGGTAAGTGGAAAATTTACCAGGTCATTTTAGAGCAGCAACGATTTTTAAGTTCTTCGAAATCGTCTTGCATAATTACAATGATTTTTTTTTTGCGGTTCATGACTGGACCTCCATCTGGGGTGTAAAAAAATCTTAAGATATATTTTTATAAGCAAATGAAATGTTTTTACATGTTCTGGACCTCCATCTGGGGTGTAAAAAAATCTTAAGATATATTTTTATAAGCAAATGAAATGTTTTTACACTTATGAAATACATTCATTCCTGATGAAGGTTCAGGTTGAACCAAAAACGGTCGATAGTAATAAGTTATTTTATTATTAGTAATATTCAAAAATCTGTTTCTGAAAAAATAAGAAAATAAACAGATTTAGGAAATGAGATTAAAATATTTTGGCATTCTCAGACCATAAAAATATTACCATTTGTTATTTCGGCTACTGGCATTATACCTAGCTTTCTCATTCAAAATTTAGGCTTATTAGATTTGTTAAAGAATTTGTATATAAAATTGCAAAAATTAGTCATTTTAAATACATATAGGATTACGAAAGATTTTTTAAATACTTATATTGGGGGATCAGTTGGATTTATCGGTCCAGTTAGGAGTTCTACCGAGCCGAACCCTCTGATAAGAAAATATCTGAAGTCGGTGAATTTTTTCCCGTTTGGTCTCTGGTAGGTTGACATGTTGTTCTTGTATTGTTGTGCATTTATTATACTTATATAATACACTTGCATAGCGTGGATTGACTAGATGATCATTTGTGGAAAAGTGTGTGGAAGGGTTTAGTTTTTTCCTGTGGGGAAGATTTAACCCGGACATAAAGTCATAAATAAAAAATAGGTAATAAAAATCATAGTACAATTAATATTTTATATTATTTTACTACTTTATACATATATAAAAAGTAGTAAAATAATAATAGTACAGCGCCGTTTTAGTGAAAAATCTCCTTAAGTGTGCTGTACAAATTTATAATATATTTCTACAACGCTCTATCTTTCTTCTACCCACAGACTAGACAAACTATTATATATAAAATTAACCATGTGCAATGTATGTCATATGTCCAATGAACGTGATGCCGCGTTTAAATGTACATTTTTTTGTTTTATTTATATTCTGTACAGGTAGAAAATATACAGGACCGTACTTATCTGGGGGACCGCTTCAGATTAACACTGTTTATTGTTAAGAAGATAAATTAAGACACAGTTTGCAAGTAGAAAACATAATTGGGAATACATGTTATTGGAAATTTTATTATTTAATCCTTTGCACGGAACGATTCACGAAGTTACAAATCTAATATTACTTATATCTGCCAGCGGCATATCCTCATGCGATCTGTTGCGTAAGTGGCGCCATCTTTTGGCATTATTGGCTACTTGCTTGAATTCGGTTCTATTACAAAGGTAGCTTTTTAACAAACTTCAAGTATGAAGATGGTTTTGCATACGGCGCGGCGTCAGAGATGTATTCGAAGTAAGGTAATTCTTAAATTTCAACCGTACAGACGCAAGCCCCGATAAATTGTTGTTTAATGAACGTTTTTGATTACGTGCACCCACAAACTGTTTGCGAATTTTATGAGAATTACGTATTTTGTAAGTAGTTTAGTGTTCCTAGAATAAATCGGTGATTTTACGCTTCTTTTATTACGGTGGAATTTAAACGGGTAAAATATTAATAGGATTGTTCGTCAGAGAAATATGCGCTTTTATACGAGTTGTTAGTTTAAAAGTAAATTTAAAGTGGATCTTTGGATCAACTGTGTGCATTAGATCTGTAGAGTGTTCCCAAGATGTTATACCATACTCAAGATACGTTTGACGCAACTATTCCTTCATCCTACCTACTTTTAAAACCTATCCGGTCTAACAATATGTGCCAATATTACCTACCTGTGGCTTTGTGGAATAATAAATCCAGGAACAATCAGTCTGTTAATGGAACTGGTGCAGTTATCACCTCAAATAGTAAATTTGTTCGTGCATTTCGTTTCGTTTGTGTAGCCGTGTTTGATAGTACCTTTTTATTCCGCCAGAGCGCATGAGCGTTGCAACTTTTGAGAACTGTCAAGTCGGAGTAAACAATATTACTCTCAGTTAACTGTTCACAAAATTACTAGTTAGACATATTTTGATGATCGAGGGGTAAGGTCCTCGATTAGCTATCCGGAGGCCGCGGGTTAAAATCCCGGAGTGCGCAAGTATCGAACAGTATTAATACGGTAACGTCTGCGTGGTCGAATTTCAGAACCCAGTTTCGAGTGCATGTTGACGCCACGCCGTACGTGTCGCGCCACAAATAACATCTGTGTACCTGAATTTTCGATGTAATTCGGTTTTAAATTAAAAAATTCGCCACAAGATATCGCTACTTCCGTCGGCAGATTTGTGTGGACGTGCCTTAGGCAAGTATAAGTACTACAATTTGGTGAACTAGCAGTATCCCTCCGAATATGGAAAGATTGACGGAAATACTCAAGCGGCTGTATATTACGTGTTCCGTCATTGCCCATCTCGGTTGGTTACTTTGTCCCGGTGACTATTACTGGATGACAGTGGATCTGAGGAACAGGCTATTTTTGGAGCCAGTTCCTATTGGATTTATAAAATGGTCACAAACACTAACTGGGCGAAGCCGAACCGAAAGCCGCCCCATTACTTTCAGCCTCTCAACTTTCCTCAATTAGGGATCCCATAGTCTCACACATAAAAAAAATAATAAAAACTGAAAATTTTAAGAAGTTGTAAAATAAGTAATATGAAGAAGGGTAAAGAAATTTGGCGAAACCCGGAAAGTACGTACAACTTACAAATATTTTTGCTTGTTTAATTAAGTATTTTAAATTTTAATAACTTGCCACCAAATACAACATTGCTAACAAAATAATCTGGTTGGTATTTTAAAGATACGTTTTTTGCTAAACTTTTTTAGGTTGCGTTTATGAACCATTTACACCCGGTATTTTCATTTTCTCCCCGGTTCGCCGACCCCCGTCCTGTAAAATACCTGATCACATATTCATCACACTGACCGTACCGAACAATGCCAGAACTGTACAACTGGGCGTAATTCCCTATTGATCACTTGACCTATAACATAACGTTATTCAAACATTTTTTGCATTCCCAACAAAAAAACAACAACAAAAAATTTCCTACTTTTTTTTATTAGTATTGATTAAATTACATAATTATTTATAAAAACAGTTTATTTATAAACAAATTCTGCAGTGTAATTATTAATACGTTAGCCTTAGTATATTACCACATTTTTTACATTAGCTCCACACAGGAGGCCCTGCGGATATAATTTCCTTCAGGGCCTATGTCATTTTAAGGGATGCTGTGTGGAGGGTCTTTTTAAGGGATGGAAGGACAGGAAGTTCTGGGAAGGAAAAAGGTAGGGGGGGTGGGTAGGAATCTGGGGGACATTGTATCCAGGAGTGACGTCAATTCATCCCTCCAACTGCGTGCAAGGCGATGGGTCGAGAGTCTGGCTGGAGAGGTCAAAAAGCCTCCCTCGACCAGTGTCTCTTGATCCGGTCCGTCATGCAGTAGGTGGTCAGACGGATCCGCTGCTAAGACCTGGACAAATCTCACCCCAGGCAAACCTCAACCCGTGCACCCCTGCTAAGTCACCAAAGTAGCGAACCACTTAGGGTGGCCTATGGCCGATGTGTGGGTTCCTACACACAAGAGGCTCTGAAGAAAATAATTTTTCTGAGGACCTGTGCCATCTTTGGGGATGCTATCTGGATGATCTTTTTAAGAAAAGGACCGAGGGGTGGGTAGGAATCTGGGGTTCAATGTGTAGGTTACTCGCCGCCAAAACCTTCCCGAACTTACAGACGATGTATTTATATTATGCATATATTTAGGTACTTACAGTGAAAAACTTTTGTTTTTTATTTTTATTGCTTGTACTCTTATTGATTTCTGAGTAAAATGTTAGAAATAATTAACGGATATTAGATTAAATTTGACTAAAGGTCTTCTTAATGGCATATATAATAAAATTAAAAGCAATAAGTTTGTCTTTATAAGTACCTACGTAGAAAAAAATATAAATATATTGTATGTAAGTGGCCTAACCATTGTTTGACAATGCCTTCTGAAGGCGAAACAGCTGTTATACGAAATAATAATCACACATTTATAAATAAACTGTTTTTATATAATAATAATAATAATAATATTGAATACACGCTCCCACAATCCCACAATGGACCGACAAGAACCCAATTAAAGATATTATTATATTTATATGAATACTTATCATCTTATGATGCTTCTTTTTTTTACTGTTATTTATTTTATTTTATTTTTTATTCATAAAAACGTATGTACTCATACTCTATATGGGATGTGTGGGATTGCACTCACCTCCCCACATCCTGGAATAAAGACCATTATTATTATTATAAAAGAAAATAAATTGCGAGTTCTAGAAATTAAATTTTATGAAAAGAAAAGAAAACTTACCCTATTCAAAATTTTTAAGTTCCTTTCGTAAGACTACTTTCTGCTTATCAATTACGTATTCAACAAGGTACAAAATGTTTAAAGAAGCTGGAGTTTCAAAAGCACTTCTACTAAATCTGTCGCAGACTTCGGCTTAACGAAGCTTACTTGCGTCACCAAGGAAGGGGAAAACAGGTCGTGATGCCAAGCAACCCAGATCAATGTCACTTTCACAACCCAAACGCGCCCCTATGACACCTGAAGTGTGGGGAGATTGGTGCAGTTTTAGCGTGCCACGAGTTGTGCTGGACTTCGAAGGGGCGAATGACGCCAATTTCCTGTCTGATAAGTAAACGTACTTTGGTCTCGTACGGAGAAGTATGGTGTATTTAGATATCTACGTAACACAACGGAGAATTTGCTTATAATATACTTGGCAAAGTTTCCTGTTCCACGTGGTATCAAGGCAAGAATCTATACTGCCTGGGTGATCATTTTATCCTTAATAAATATGTTTTCGACAAATGTTATGAGACGAAGCTTATTGACCGGTTAGTTGGTGGTTAAACCCTTTACTAATAAACTAGTGAGACTATGGCATCCCCGATTGTGGTATGTTGTGAGGCTGAAGGTAGTGGGGAGGGGAAGAATACGGGGGAGAGGAAGGTGGGGAAGTACCTGGCTATTCAGATTTGATCATCAAACACGGCTAAAGCCATTTCAAGCAACATTTCAATTCTGAATGGTGGTCTTACACCAGGGCGATACTGAGAGTATCTTCCACTCTGGAACGTGCCGCAAATATACTATAAACAAATATTTTTTTTAATGAATTTATTATGAAATAACACAAATTAATCAAATAAAATTTATTTGTCACGCCGGGATTCTATCCCGCGACCGCGAATGCGAATCAAAAGCCAAATCAACGATTTGGTTAGTTGGTTGCTTATCTTAATTCTACAGAACGATGCCATTAATAGTTTTTATTCATTCGCTCAAACATAAATATTGTAGTTGAAGATTTTATGTTAACATGTTTTTGCGCTGCACAGAAATCGGACTCGCAATCTTTCGATGCGTTTTACATATTTAAATTTGTCATTTCGTCTACTGATTTGGCTAAAATTCTAACTTCACTTTACTTTGTTCTGAGATAAGTGGTGTCAAAGTTTGCAAAGACGATTTCTCATAATTTATTTAACAATTTCTGATTTTGAGATTGAATCTTGGGTAAAGTATTTTAATTGAATATATTTTAAACAAAACTGTTTAAGTAGGACGTACAATTACCTATTTAGTACAAACGTAAACACGCAAATCGAACCATGTTCAACCAGCTAGGGCATAATAATTCATTGTGTAAGGTTCTAATTACATTTCCCTAATGCAATTCCAAACTGGGCCAAGTTATATTAAAGTATTTTCCATTTAAATATTATAAACTTAAATACTTCAAACAAAATTGATCTTCAAAATCAAAAATTGAAAAATTGATTAAGAAAATTCGTCTTCGCAAACTTGAAACCTCAGAACACGGTGAGGCGAAGTTAGAAACCTATCCAAAGAAAGTGACGAACTATAACGCGCCTCGTAACAACGATCAACTGTCAAATACAAACAAAATAGAGAGTGAAGTGATGTTAGAACGTTCATAAATAAATGGGGCTTGATTTAAGGGGGGGGGGGGGGGGGGGGGGGGGGGGGAAGGGGGGGTTTTAAAGACTAAAAAGAAGCATGTTTTCATGATTTTTTTTTTGAGATATGAATAATGATGGTTTATTTATTTTATATACACGTTATAGTATGACATCTGGAGTACCTTTAAAAAAAATATCAATAAATAAGTCCGTGAGAGCGAATCTCCCGAGGAACCCCGAAAATGCGGTGAACATCATAACTCGTTAACAAATAATTTTAAACAAAAAAATCAAAATGTTTTAAAACGTTGATATGTTTTTCTAGGTAATAAAGGAGCGTTTTTTTGGATTCTTTTGTTTGCAGCATGTTGAAGTCAAAAATGTGATTTTTGCTAAAAATTTCGGTAAATACGTTTGTATATAAAATTTAGCCTAATTAGCTAGGACTCACACCTCTCCATATATTTCGATTTTTTGGTTTATGTAAAGTTGATTAATTAATAGAAGAAATTATCCATAGATGTCAGGAGATGCAAACTCCCTTCGACTTAGAGGCAGTATAAAAAGCCTATGTTTAGGTTTTTTCTCTCTCTTCTCGTCTCACCATCCTACCTTCTTAATAAGTAAAAGTAAAATCCTTGGTCTGTCTTGAGTAGTGAGGACCGGTCGCTTGAAACGCTGTATCTTCGTTAGTTTTGCTCTGATTTACTTGAAATTTTGACACAATACTCTCGACATGTTGTACATTTATAAAAAAAATAATGTTAAAAATGGCCTTTAAACCCCCCCCCCCCCCCTTAAGAATTTCTTCTTCATCTACGAAAATACAACACGTATGGTTCTGAAAATTATTTTTGTTACAGAAATGAGTAAAGGAAGTGGTTTTGAGGTCATTTTTGAAAAGAATGTCTGTTGGAATGACTTGTCCAACTGAAGTGACGTTTTGTATGCTGCTTTAATTCGACACCCACTGTTTGCCTTCGTTAATGGATCGACGAATTATAATAAATATCAAATTTACCCTTTAATGATACATCCTTGGAGCTATTTTTCATGTTCAACCCTGGCAGGATCTCATCAATCACATCTAGATGAAGTCGAAAGGAAGGTTTATGAGAAAGAAAGGGAATTAGCCAGCGCATGTCAGCTGATCTATCAAAATACGTAATGATAACTTAAGATGAAGCTATACGTGAAATCCGATTTAGATTAATCTTTATGACGGTTTACAATATGAACATCAAAAAATATGCTACGGATAAATTGAAGCATTTACTAGCTTTTCTGTATTGGAATTACAATAAAATTATTATTTACATAAAAAAATATAATCGTAAACCACTAAAAAAAATGTTTTTTCATGACTTAACTATGAAGGAAATATTTTTTATGTTATTAATATAAGAAACATTTTTTTTATATCCCTTTATGGCTAAGACTATTTTTGAGGTTTTGTTTGTTCTAACTTTTTTTTGCATTCTTATAAAATTATGCACAAAATAAATAAAAAGCACTTTTTCACTTACTTGCCTCTTGCAAATACGACGCGCGATTTTAAATTTTTAATGGCAATAGAGTCGAAATATTTCTAGCGTTTATATTCCTCTTAAGGCAGTATTTCTAAAGTTCAAATATTCAAAAATATCTCCTTAAAAAGATTTTTCGAAATTCGCATTATTTTGAAAAATAAAACCATTTTAATGTGATAGATCCCCCATCTTAACAAGTGGATTGCAATGTTCACGTCACAATCTTCCATCACTGGCGTCAGGTAGGTAAACTGTCCTTGTCCTACCGGTTTTACAATGGAAGATGCTCCGAGGAACTATTGTCATTGATCCCTTTGGCACCGGTTCACAGACGTATGTCCATGGTTGACTTTTGTCACATCTTGAATTCAGAAGCTCGGCTGTGAAATGATTTGCCGGTCTCTGTGTTTTATCCCTCATACAACATAGGTGAAGAGACCTAAGTTCACTCTTTCCTCTCCTCGAAGAGATCGTCCACACAGCGTATTCAATGAAGACATAGGTCCCGAGGGAAATTATTCCTCAGGACCTTCTACGCTAAATGTCTCACATCTTACGATGAACATCACAATACACGAAGTGTTCGTAAGAAGGAATTTATCGGTATGAATTACAAAATAAAACAAAAAATCGTTAGAAAATGTAATTTATATTTGCAAGGATAGCAGCAGAGTTAGGTGCAGGATTTTATTACAATTATTTATTTAAATATCAATAACGCCCAAGAGTCCCAACTACTCCCAACCGCTTGGAGCCGGTGAGACGGTCTCTCCCAATCCGACCCGCCATGAAGTAGGTGGGCAAACGCATTCGCCGCCAAGATTTAGACCAACCTCACCCCATGAAACCGGGCCCCCCTGCTAAGTTACAAAACGTAGCGAACCACTGGGCAGGGGTGTTGATAATCCAATAAATGGTTCCAGGGGCGACGGTCCTCACAAACCGCATGAAGTTTAAAGAGCCATTAATTATTTCGGGCATAGGTTCATTATGCTCTCTAACTGCTTTGTGAATTATTCCCTCAATACAACCCGGTTCCTTTAATTAAGTTAGCAGAGTAATACGTAATCTAGATGTTTGCCGGTTCGACTACACGACCTTCCAGGTATCCCAACCTTTGGCCGTATCAAAGCGGACCGTCGAAACAACTTAATAAGGTCCATCATAAATGAATCTGTGAACCTTATTAAGTAATTTCTTGGAAATGTGTTTTCTTGTAACATGAAATACAATCTTGTTTTTTGATGAGAAAATTTCTAGGCGGACTTAGAATTCTTTTATTAGATCCAAACAGGAAGCCATGAGGAAAATAATTCCGGGCAGGGCATTTTTCATCTTTGGGGGTGCTGTGTGGAGAGTATTTTTAGGAGAGTAAGATCTGGGAAGGAAAAATGTAAGAGGAATCTGGAGGTCAGGGTGTCCAGAAGTGCGGACGTGTGAATTCATCCCTCACAGAGCTGTGCAAGGCGATTTTCCAAGAGAGTCCTCCTGGAGAAGTCAAAAGGTATACTTAACCAGTCCCTCTCGGTCCGGCCCGCCACGCAGCAGGTGGGCAGGTGAAATTGTCGCCAAGACTGAATCCTGGCGCCCTGCCAAGTCACCAAACATTGCGATCCACTGTAGGTGACCTATGGCAGAGATGTTAGCTATCCAATAATTGGCTTCCGAGGCGATGGTACCCACCTAACTGCTTCCTAAATTGTTGTTTATACTAATAATATAATTTTCTGAAGAAGAAAGTTAATTTCATAATAATTGAGAAATATACTGCCCTTTGTTTTCTAATTTACATGAAGTAAAAATGGTTACGATAGAATCTTTAAAAAATCAATACGCTTTTTTTTATTTCTCCTCAATGACAAAAAAATATTTATCGATGTTCAGCAATTACCTTCCTTGCCGGCAATTTATAATGCATTTCCCGCCTACGATGCGAATCGATGTCAGAAGAATGTGTTGGCGCATTCATAAGGTGAATTTTATCTTCATTTTATCAAGGTAAAAACTTATATTCCCACTTTTTTAAAAGTGCGGTACCAAAATGATTTATTTCGTGCGTTATATTTTTCGGGTCTCGGGTCTACCTCCGGGATGAAAATGCCTAAAGCATGTATTCATATGGTAAATAGGAAAAGATATCGGAGATTATTTGCAACTCAAGTTAGAAGGGTTCGAATTTTTTACCCCTAAAGACATCAGGGCAAATTGAGCGAAATATTTTAAAGAGAAAAGAAAATTATACATAATATATATGTACTGTAGCAAATCTAATTATGTCTAGCGTATTTGAGAAGTGTTAAAGCTCGAATTCTTTCTCTGTATAACATTGCTGTCTCTCAGAGACGAGGGATCGTATTGGTTAGAGGTTGCATCCCGCCGCTATGTTTCACGTATGGGTCGACCGATAAAAGTCGTGGGATATCGTAAAATGTAAAGTCTGCTTTCCGAGTTTGCTCGCGCGGCTTCTAGTCTCCAGAGAGAGAAAAGGAACTCGTACAGCCTTTGTTATAAGGTGACGAGCAATTAGAGGACAATTGGTGTCCCTTGGGGTTATTATTGTTAGAATAATAAAGCAAGTGTTGTAGTGTGTGTGTTAAGCTACTGTGTTTTACGATTATTGAACTGAGTCTACTTGCAAATTGATTGTACCCACCCAAATAAAGACTAATCGTTTTTACGGAAGGAAAGTAGATTTTATTTAATTACCACGACCGTTACAGTACAATATTATTGTAGCTATAAGCTAGTGTGGCTAGCAAATAGGATAGTTGAAATAAAAATAATGTAATTTGCTTTATTATGCTTCATTATTATTTATTTTCTTTATTTATTTCTTTCTTTCTTCTCATTCTCTGTACTGTGTACTTACTATGTTTTATATTTTATTCTGCATATTATTATTTCTGTTATTTCACTAGTAGCATCTCCACCTAGTAACAACTAAAACTTGATTTACGCATGCTGTGAACATTTTTAATTGAAGTGTAAATATCTATACTTTAACTGGTCAGTGGTTGAGTGGGCATCGAGTTTGGGTCCCACCCAGGCGTCCCGTGTTCGATTCCTCGGCTGGCTAAGTCCTCCATCACAACACAAGCAACATTTTCGGCTTTCTGTGGTGGTAGTAGGAGATTTTCAAACATTGTTGGGTTTTTTGTAACCCGGGAATGTTTGTCTTTCTTTTTTAAAAAAAAAAAGAAATACACATCCCAAAAGATTTTTTGTATTTTTTGAGCATTAACTGAGTAGCAATTTCTAGCTATTTCGTTTTTAAGAATTTTTATTAACAGGTACATTTTGTTACTATGTATCCATCTTAGAAATAAATAAAAAAATTAAATAATTTTTTTATTTAGTTAACAAAATAATAGCACCCCGTAAATCACCATTATTAACAATGTTCCCCTGTAACTCCTCCCACCGTTCATCCCCTCTCCAAAAATCACCCCTCCCACTACCCCCACATAATAAAATCTAATCATTTCTGTAATTGAAATTTTTAAGTTACTTTTAAGATTGCTAGTGAATGACACAGGTAGCAGATAAATAAAAATCAAGTGACAAATGAACATGTGAAATAAATCTCTTCAAAACAAAATGTAGTAATTGTTGTTTTCCATGCTTTATATACTATATTATTAAAATATATATATATATACGTTAACTTGTTTCGTCATCAGAGAATATCAAAAAAATCAAAAACGTTTATTGTAAACGACAACTTAATAAGAATGAAA
The DNA here is from genome assembly GCA_936435175.1 of Glyphotaelius pellucidus. Classification (NCBI taxonomy): domain Eukaryota; kingdom Metazoa; phylum Arthropoda; class Insecta; order Trichoptera; family Limnephilidae; genus Glyphotaelius; species Glyphotaelius pellucidus. The sequence continues at coordinate 1,636,233 of OW386553.1, read as the reverse complement.
TACATATTAACGAACAAAATACATACGAAAAAGTTACGTACTCAACAAATTGGTTTTTCATTTCAAATTTTTCATTACAAGGTTAATACTTATTTCTAAAATTTATAACAAATTCTTTCCCGTAGCGATATTTGTAATGTATAAATTGAAGGGCAAAAAATGAAAAAAATGATTGAAGAACATTGTTAAATTTTGAGCCACTACATGAAGAGTACTTTCATTAATGTATTTTGTAATACATTTTGCTTGAAAGCCATATGTAGCTCTGTGTTTCCTCACTCCTACAACATGCGTCTCTCCAAGACCCATGTTCACTTCTTCCTCTCCTCAAAAAGACCCTCCACACAGCATCCACAAAGGTGACTAGGCCCCGAGGGTAATTATTTTTCTTAGGGCCTTCTGTGTGGAGTTAATGAAAAAAAGGAACATACATGAATCTGTCTTATTATTATTGACTTCCTTGAAGTCCTTTTTCTCTACTATTTTCTATTGCGTCCATAAATTTGTTTTTATGTTCCGTTTCCGGTTCAAGATTGTGGCCGTTTTTTCTGATACAAAAATTATAATTTTTTTTCAAATGCAAAATCGTCCTGTCTGAAGAAAGTTTTAATAGATTTGTTATTGAGATTGCGACGTTTCATTGGACAAATGGTATAATTCCTTATTTGAAATAAAAAAAACGTTGCATAAAATAAATGGTTTTATAATTAAGTAGTTACAAATCGTATGATTTCAAAAAAAATATAGTTTTTTTTATAAATTAAGAGAAAATTAGAAAAATATATTTTTGGACGCGATGTCTCACTGTTCAGTAATATCCGATAACAGAACTACTAGTAATATCCGTTCACGTTACTCATTACACTAGAGCAGTACGTGAAGAAAAGCATTCCCGGATTCGAAGGCTATTTAGCAGACACCCTGGGTCGACTGGGTCGACTGGGCCGACTCGCCGACTGGGCAGACAGTATCGACCAGGCGGGCCGCGCGGGTCCGGGTTCTAGGTTACTGGCACGCTAGTAGTACCCAGCAGCACCCGCTGGCTTTACACCACCCCTAGCAGTAACTACCCCCCACACTAGTGTACTCGTAGCACCTTTGTGTAGCGTGCACTGCAATACTCACACTTAATACCACAGCCCTAAAGCGAGGCTCTGAACAGAGCGACGGACAAAGGAACGCTAGAACGCACTGCTTTTAATAAATATTTTGTCTGATTGAATTAATTCATAATTCATGATTGTATAGAGCAGCTGTAATAGGCTTGCCATGGCTTAAAACCATGGCTTGGCTTTCATATTTATTTATTTTTCAATTTTAGCTTATTAGGAAAACAAACAGTTGTACATATTTTATTAAAATAATTATGTTACATGTTTGCGTGAGTCGGCGAAATAAAACAATATTAAATTCATAAAAAAATGATGATTAAAGAAAACATTAAAAACAACACAATGAGAATGAGAAAATAACATGCATCAGGGGTGGATGGGTTTGATTTGAACAATAGGTATTTTACCAAACTGTTGCGGTCAATGTCGCTCTTACCCCGCCGAATCGAAAGGAACAAGAAGTCTGATAGTATCTAAATAAAATCATCAAAATCAAGGTTTTTACATTCCCCATTTTTCTTTCTCCAAAACTGGACCGATTTTTAAGATTTTTTTAATTCTGTATTAAAATAAAATACTCAATAACTGTACGTTTTTCTTTTTTAAAAAAAACCATTGTGTAGTTTATATTCTGAAGTCCGTTGATGGCGTTCAAATAAGCAAGGTTTCATCTCAACAATTTGTTTTATTTTTTTCTAATATAAAATGGGCATTCTAATAGAAAAAATGGGCTCAAATGGAAAATATCAATGTCTGAAAAGATATTATTTTATTTTATGCACGTGCTTCTGAGAAATTAATGTTGTGTGTAGTTAGCTTTTGAGTGTGGGATGTGGAATAGTTAATTTGACCTTGTATTTCTTATTGGAAAGTGGAAATTAATGTTTTCTAGAAGATAGTTGTTGTCAACAACGTTGTTAACGATTTCGAATAAAAATTTCGGGTCGGATATATTTCTTCAATCTTCTTTTATCTTTTAGAAGGCTTACCATAATTAGTCAAAAATAAATAAATACTAAATTTAATATTTAAATTTTGCGATAAATATTGTGTGGTTCTTTTAGTCTGTTTGGGTAATTGTATTTTTTGCAATGAATCACAACAAATCGATATAATCAAAACCACCTTTGGACAAATACACTTCAAATACAAAGCTTGCAAACTATACAACCTACCAGCTAAGATCAGACAAACTGAATCCTTGAAAAAATTCAAACAAGTTATAAAGAAATGGATTGTAAATAAATCACATAGACAGAAATACCAAATTACATAAGACCTAATCCATATAAAATAAATTAAAATAATAGAATAATGTCAAATTTAACTCCATGAATAGATTTGACAGTATTTACTACTTTACTTTATAAGATAACTCTCTTTAAAGGATTTATCCTCACTTCCAATCACCTTTCTGTTTTAATTGTATTCAAATTAATATGTTTTTAGCGTTACCTAAATATTCTTGTAACTACGATATTCATTTATGTACCTCTAAGCCTGTCTCGACACGGGTAAATCCTAATGAGACAGGCATCGAAAAACCCAATGTAAACACTTTTTATAGATAAATAAATAAAAATAAAAAATCAAAATATTATTATTATTATTAGTATATTTACTATTTTCAACGTAAAATTGGTACAGGATTTAATGTAACATTAAAAATGAAAATTCCCACAATAAATTGACTCGTCAGGCTAATTTGTTAGCTTTTGGAACAGCCCATAAATGTCTCGTAGAAATCGTTGTGTTTCCCTTATTGTCATGGTGAGAAATGTGATCTTGGAAAGAGAAAACACCACGCTTTCTATTCGAATCTAAAAATTAACCGCAGTAAAATTAAAAAGTACCTATTAATGAAAATAATAATTGTATAATTTGTAGAGGGCCGTTTTTGTGAAAAATCACCTCAAGGGCGCTGAAACCTCTATGAAACCAAAATTTCCGACCGCAAATTGAAAAAAAAAATTGAAACGGTGAATTTTGTCATTAATTATTTTTAAACGAAACAAGAAAAAGGTGATAATAACGTTTATAATACGTCTTTCTAAAAAAATGCGCATGTGCTTTTATATTTTTTCGTTATCAGTCATTTTTTTTCTAGAAAATAAAAAATGAGCCATTTTAAAATATTTTTTGTTTGGATTCATAATTATACGCTTAAATATCCGATCTTAAAATTTAGATGTGTACCTTTCATAAACAATTTTTGGTATTAGTATGTTCAGAAATTTTCCATTTATTAGTGTTTTATTGCGAAGCCGGTGAAATATTGAGCTTTCAGAATGTTTAAAAAACATCCTATCTTTACACGAAAGCGTGTCAGGAATTTATACTGGAGATTAATCTTGATACATAGATGTAATCATTATTCAAAAAATTGTAATTATTTTTTAAAAGTTTTCGCTGACTAACTATTTTCAGATCACGAAATCATTTTAATCCCATGTCAGCTGTAAAAGCTTCCATAAAATTACTGCATTGATAACTTTGGCACAATTTTCCTGTATATTTTCTGTGTGTACAGAGTGTGAATAAAACAATAGATGTACATTTTAACGCAGCATCGTTCATCGGTCAAATCATTGTATATATTTTTATAGTTTCGGGTCAGTGAACGATGAACTGGTGGATGCAATTTTTAGCAATAAATTTTTATAATTGTCTAATTGAAGATGGAAGTAAGATTGTTGAAATAAATTATAAATGTGTACAGCCCCCTTAAGGTGATTATTCACAAAAACGGCGCTTTACAAATCATCCAAATATTATTCATATTATTTATTATCTCACACAAAATGTGTGGCAAATTTATGTACTTGTGTTAATGGACTCATTCGTGTATTCAACAGTTTAGTCGTGGATCGACCGGCCTTCTTAGAATATAAGTTTCTTTAAGGCCCAAGTTCAAACCTCTTTCTCTTTTAAAAAGAGCTTCTGCAAATCATCCCAGACACGACATGGAAAGCTCAAGGGAAGCCAATAATAAAAGGAAATAACGTCGTTGAGAACATTAAGCAATATGTATTTTACCAATTGCAGACCCTGTCACTCTAACTCCCTCGAATACTGAGCAAATGGTACAAATGCACGACTAACTATTAAAACCTAAACAAAGTATCAAAATCGAGGTTTTGTATTTCCGTTTTTTCCACTCAAAAACCGGATCGATTTTTTTTTTTTTCAAACTGTTTGGAAAAAAAAACGCAAAAAGTACCGACACACCAGTGGTAGATATGTATGATGTGAGATATCTAAAAGCTTTCAAGCTTCTCATATAGATGGCAGAGTGGCAGGGATAAGAGCTTTCCTGAAAGTCCGCAAGATGGCGGCAGGATTGGTTCCCAGTTCCCAGTTAGTTCGCCAGAGGGCCGAGGGCCGAGGTTAGCGGTTCCCACAACGAGGTTAGTGGGAACCAGATCTATTATAGTTAGCTCCTAGTTGGGTCGACTAACCGTAGTCACCACCTGTGATGCGCGACATTAATAAATCACAGATCGACCAAAAGAACTATTCTCCCACAGTAGAAATCCTCCTTCCAAGACGTGTTGCAGATACTGATTGTGAGAACACAACGTATTTTATATTGAAAAAAATATTTACAGTAGTGTCAAAATCCTGAGAAGATGTTGGGGAATAAGTTTGAAAAAACGCCGCACGGTTTCCTCTTAAACTTATACGGGGAAACGACGTACCTGCTTTCCTTTAACCAGTGATTTTTGAGGTTTTTGGAGTTAAATTTTAGATGCCATTTAGGTCTCCAGTCTTTTTGAAAAAATATCAAAAAGTACCGAAGACCAAAATAATGGCATGATTCACTGATTAAATTAAGTAAGTCAAGACACCTATGTCTGCCAACAACCTGTACCTATATTATATTATATACGCCTGATATCACAATGTAAATTAGAATCTGTAATTAGACCAACGTTACATTCAGTGAGACATACTCTCAGTACAGGGTTTCGTGACCAGATCTGATGAGAACCTTCTTATTTTCCCCTTCCCCCACAACCTTCAGCCTCACAACATTCCTCAATGCAGGATTCCATAGTCCCGCAGGCTTCTGGCAGTTGGGACTTTTGTGCGAAACTGACACAAAAACAGACTGGTGCAAAAATCTCGGGTATGGAGAGCGTAATGACCTAATTGTAACGTGACGCGGGAACAATGCGCGCCCCCCGCCGCGCCGCGCCCCCCGGCCTTGCAGTATGACGTCACAAATGCCGCAACGGGTGAACTCTTCTCCGGTCAAAGAAGCTTTTACTTTAAACGAGCCGTAATGGCGGGTAATAATTGGACTAATAAGAAAACTAGGCACAATCAAATCATTTTCTTTAATTATTGTTTTACTGTTAGTTTTGCGTGACTGGCACGATTGCGATTTCGCAGAATTGTTCTGAAGATTGCCCTGATTTACTGGATCATTTACTGGATAACCTACACCTCTGCCATAAGTCACCATAAGTCACCCACACCCTGCTAAGTCGCTCGTGGTGACTTAGCAGGGGTACCCGGGATGAGGTTTGTCGGGATCTTGGTGGCGGATGTGTTTGCCCACCAACTGCGTGGCAGGCCGGATCGGGAAAGACTGGTGTTTTTTTAAATTTTACATAAGCCCCACACAGGAGGTCCCGAGGAAAATAATTCCCCTCAGGGCCTATGTCATCTTTGGGGATCGATTGGCGTTTAATTTTAAATAAGTTTATAAAATCATATTATTTATATCAAAGTCGCCCGACTCCAAAAAGGCGACTTAAAATATTTCGATAGTTTAAATATGCGCAATAAAATTATCCGACATTTTTTTATAAAAGTGGTTATTTGGTTTCAAAGTTGAAATTTGCTAAGTAACCCCATTTTACTGTACTCGTATTACATTTATGAAAGTAAATATTAATGAAATTTGACTGAGTTTACCTTGCAGTCTTCCTCAAACAAAATGAAGCCAATTTCACTTTTTTTTTTTTTTTACAGTTAATACCGCACAAGAGTCCCAACTGCTCCCGTCTGGAGCCAGTGAGACTATGGCATCCCCAATCGGGGTATGTTGTGAGGCTGAAGGTAGTGGGGAGGGGAAGGAGATAGGGAAGAGGAAGGTGGGGAAGTACCTGGCTATTCAGATCTGGTCACTAAACACGGCTAAAGCCATTTCAAGCAACGTTTCAATTCTGAATGGTGGTCTTACACCAGGGCGATACTGATAGTATCTTCCACTCTGGAACATGCCGCAAATATACTATTTATTATTTTAAATGAACAAATTGTGAAATAACACAAATTAATCAAATAAAATTTATTTGCGCACGCCGGGTTCGAACCCGCGACCTTCGGATTGTGAGTCGAGAGTCTTGCCTCGGGACCACGAGGCCGTCACTGAACCGTATTGTTAATAAATACCAACAAAGACAAGCAAGCAAGAAACGGTAACTTCAAGGATATTCGACTTGTTTTCCGCAAGTACCTACTAGTAGAAACATTTATGACAAACGCAGTAAACATTACAGCGGAGTACCTACCATATAAACCATGCGAGGATGTTTTGATGCTCCTGGTCGCACGGTGAAATTTCCTTTACCGAATGCCAACTTGACATTATTTCTTGTCACCCTGTGTCCTCAGTGTCCTGTGTCGTAAATACAATACCAGCTCGGTTGACGTCGGATTATACCCGCAGGAATGACCGCGCAGGTTATGGCGTTATGGCGAGACAGGGTTTTCAAAACCTTAATAATTGAAATACCCAATAAATTATTAACTTACACATTTTTTCACGTTTTCCTTCCCTTGTACGCTCGTACGGATAGTTTTTGTTTTCTTGTCATTTGTATCTTCTATTTTCAAATCTTTGTTATTTGTTCTTTGTCAAAATATTTCGGCTTTGCGTTAAAATCCGAATAAAAGGACGATTTATATTTCTGAAGATTCCGAAAAATAACAACTGTTTTTGGAAGGTGATTAAATACGCTTTCAAATTTTATAATTCGAAATAAACATTAAAAAAATTTGAATATAAATTTGTAAGCAAACATTAAAAAGTTTTGAAAATTGCTCACTTTACATTTATTCTAACTTTTCTAACCATCGATAACGAAAAAAAAACAAAAAAACGAACATATTTTATTAGACAAATGCATTATAAACGTCACCTCAATTTTTTGCCGTTATATATAAAAATAATTAATAAAAAATTCTTTTAATAATTTTTTTTTTTAATTTGCGTCGGAAATTTTAATTTAATAAATTAAGTATTTTCTTTTTCTAACACCGTTTAGATTGTATTTCTGATCATGATAATAAGGAAGACACAACGATGTCTATGAGACTAATATGAGTTAGTCCCAAAAGTGAACAAATTAGCCTCGGGTCCTCCGCTTCTCGAGACTAAATTCTCATATGTATTAATGCGCACTCTAAAATTCAATCGAAAAACAATTTTGCTACCTGAACATAAATACCTTCGTTACTTTTTTCCACGTATAACTCCTCTGACTTTTCAATATTTTTGCTCAGTTTACAAGGTACTTATTTTAAATGAGATATTTTTCGTAAAAACAAATACTGCTTTAGAAAGTAAATATAATTATCTTTCAGGTTTCTTAAAAAATAAACATTGGTATTCCAAAAATTACACGTATTTTAGGTGAAAATTGTGTTCTAAAAACGTTTATCAAACTTTAACTTTTTTTTTATTCGTAACGTAGAAAAAAATGACAGAACACGCTATTTCGAAAACACAATCCTTTTGTTTAGGGAATTTGTAAGAAAATTGAATCTCACAAAATAAATAATTATAAACCAAATGTTAAGTTAATGGTGCTTAATTCGTCAATTTGGCTTATTTTGAAATGTTATGTATGACATCTAAAGGGTTTTCCAATAAGAGGTGTTATTTTGATATTCAAAGAAAAATGCCATTTTTTAATAAAAATGATCGGATGTTTATTTCATTATAAAGAGGAAGGTATGTATTATTATTAGGTTAACTGGAAGAAATAGGATGTAGGTACCTATAAGTTATACCTTTTGTACTAAATGAAAATTTTGTACAATAAATGATTTTGATTTTGATTTTGATTTTGATATGCCGTAAATAGAGGAAAATAACAACATGCAAATGACCACCACGACCATGCTTACAGGACCATATCCTTTTCATGAAATTTTCCATAACCAAATCGCAAAGTGGCTGCCCTATGTCCTCGATAGCCTCACGAATTCCATCTTTGAGGTCTTGAATTGACTGTTGGCGTAGACCTTCTCTTTCACGTGGCCCCAAGGAAGAAGTCGCAAGGTGTTAAATCACAAGATCTCGGTGGCCAATTGTGATCACCTCTTCGAGAGATAACACGGTCCGGAAACTTTTCCAGTAAAAGATCAATGGTTTCGTTGCTTGTGTGGCACGTAGCGCCGACTTGTTGAAAGTAAACGTTGTCCAGATCAATACCATCCAATTCCGGCCATAAAAATCATTAATCATCTCTCGATAGCGCCATCCATTAATTAATAACACCTCTTATTGGAAAACCCTTTAGTATATGTATATATTTAAGACAAACGGAGAAGTACCTAGGTATAATGCCTCTTTTCAACGTCGAAAAAATCACGTATTTCCAAATCATAGAAAAAAAAAAATTGTAATGTATGGTTGGTCTCCGCGCCGGGTCATATTTGACCCTAAGAAGCTTGAGAGTTTTAATTTTTAATTTATTTTTGGATAAAGTATCTACCTTATAATATTTGTTACAACAAGAAGAATATTATTAGAGTTTCCACTGAATCCGACGTGATTAACGTAATGTGTTATAATGGTCTATGGTTTAGTTCTTACTTTACTGTAGGAGTCTGTGAGCTCTTCGGGTCACGTGGTCTCGCTGCCGAGTTACGCCGAAGGTGACCGAAGGTAAATGTGCGGTGTCATTTAATTAGGTTTCAGGAGCTCGCAGATCAGAACTAGATTTCAGCCTGGAAGGACATTTTTCCTAAGTAGTGTTATAATAATTACAATACGTCAATAAACAGTCACCGTGTTATAATAATAATAATAATAATAATAAGGTCTTTATTCCAGGATGTGGGGAGGGGAGTGCAATCCCACACATCCCATATAGGGTATAATTACATATGTTATTATATATGAATATTAATTACATATGAATAAATAAAAAGATAAAAAATTAACAAAATAAAAAATTAAAAAAGAGAAGCATCATTAGATACACTATTCAACAAAAAATATAGTTAAGTCTTTAAATCAGGTACTTGTTGTTCCATCGGATCTCAGATTGTAGGAGCCAGTGTTATAAAAACTGGAGAATACAGATCCCAGTACCGTAATACTATATTCACTGGAGAGAACAAAATAGACAACAATTAACTTTGAAGGGGGTCAAAGGAGAAATTAACCTGATGTAACCTTAGCAATGAAATAAATTTGTGGTTTATAATATTCCGACACGCCACTGATCATCGGATCACGCGCAACACGCCCAACTAATCTGCAGCCGCCGCTGGTGTCACCCGGTTGGCGCTCGGAATATGCCACCGCTGCTGGTCGGCATGGACTATTTGAGAACGTACTACGCAGCGTCGGTCGGCCGCTCGGGAAGATTCAAGAATTTTCGATTCAAGGCGAATTAAACCAGAGCGTACAGCTAGAACCGGAACAAGAGCTTTCTTTCTTGATCTTTGCTGTAAACGGTAATTCTTTTTCATCATTTAGACTAAAAACTACTAACAAAAAATAATTAGAACAACAAGAACTAGAATTCTTGCAGATGCTCTAGGGATGTTTAGATCAGACGAGCGAATGCTCCTTACTCATTCTTCAACAATCAGTGGTAGTGATCACTACACCATGTCCGACAGCAATTTCAAGTGCTGCATTTAGCATTATGACTCGTTAGTAAAAAAAAAATAAAATCGGTCCAGTTTTGGAGGAGAAGAGTGAGGAGTGCAAAACCTCGATTTTAATGATTTTATTTAGGTACTATCAGACTGAGGTGCGGTTGCCCCTTTCGCTCAGTATTTGGGGGAGTAAGAGCGACAGTAACAGCAACCGTTTGGTAAAATACCTATCGATCAAATTTCTCGGCGACAGGGAAAAATATTCTAAAAAATATCTTGAAAAAATACATCTGAAAAAAATACATCTGAAAAAAATAATAAATATCGGAGATAAAACATTTCTGAAGAATAAAAATATTACACAATTTATTTTGAACAACGTAAAACACTAGGTGAATCTTCAAAACATATTATTATATTAAAAATCGTAATTTACTGACATTATCAACAATTATAATAATTACGGTTGTGATTATCTTTTAAATCGTTACTAATGCATTTTAAAATGACTACATCACGAAAAAAATAATTGTTCTCACGTTGATTTTCTCTACCCCAATTGTTGTTAATTGACTAACTAATTGACCTGAAAAGGGATCGCTCGAAAACAAAACGTCACTTGAATTTTTATTTTATCACTCAATTTTAAGCTTATTTTAAAGGTTTTTAAGGTTAGCTCCACACTGGGGGTCCTGAGGGAAAAATCTCTCAGGGCCTATGTCATCTTTGGTGTGAAGAGTCTTTTTAGGGAAAGGGAGGAGAGGAAGAGGGGTGGGTAGGAATCTGAGTCGTGTGTCCAGGATTTACGGACTTATGAATCCATCAGGCCCATTGCGGTGCGAGGAGATGGGTCGACAGATATGAAATGAGAAAAGAGGGATTCCCGCCTCCCAAATTGAAAATCATTGCAAAAGCAAAACTTTCAACACATAATCATGGCGGTAGAAGGAAATCAAATATTTTCAGGTTATTCGTGACTTGGTAATAATTTTATTTAAAAAAGCCCACAATGACATAATATTTTGTTTAAATAAAACTAAATAGATTTTTCCGAGTTCGGAACTCAAAACCCTGGGTTCCAGACCCAAGGAACTCATCATTATCACGACCGCAGAAGTTATCGATGTATTTACACCAGAGTAATAACGATAATAAAGAACATATCCTAGCATCCCTACCCACCAGCGGAAAGGACCAGCTCAAGGATGCGATCTACGAGGCCCGGGGGAAACGCTAACGGAACTCGCTGCTCTATGTTCGTATAGTCATAAATTTTACTTATAAAGTGTGCCAAATCCACCAACAGGCTAGACCACAGACTTGTCCTAATATGAAATTTTGGAATCATTTCGACGAGCAGGAGGCGTAACCATATCTTTGACACCAGGACGGTTCGAGAATGTTTTGAATAAACATTGACATCATTACATCAGTCGTACGATGACCGCCGAAGAGCGCACATCGAAATAACGAGACCCTCAGCAGAAAAGTAAGTAAGGTAAATTGTAGTACCTTTCTGAGCTGGATCTGAATGTTAATTTTTAACCGAACATGTCTAATAAAATAGTGCAACATAAAATTCAGTATTGGAAATAAGCCCGAACTTCTGTTTCTCCCGGTTTGGAATTTGTAGTCAAGTTTTTCGAGCCGCCAACAACTAGAGCGCCATTGTAGAGTGTAACGGTAAAACTTCGTACTCTGTTTACTGAAAACAAACGAAAGTGTTCGTGATTATTAAACTAAAGAAGGACGAAAGTTGAGGCAAGAATTGTTTTGAACGAAAATAAAAAGAAAAGGAAACCATAAAATAATCTATGTTTACGAATAAGTGAGTTCATTGGTGAATTTGATGAACATTTTTACGAGTCGGTCATACCGGCTCCGCTCTCCTACACCTTAACCGCTTGTCACTATTATTAGCGGGTTCAGATGATTCAATTTAAGTTGATCAACTTTGTTTGAAAAACTTGTTCAAATTTGTTGAAAGTTACATAATGTGTAACCTTCTTTCTGTAACCTTATTGACATGTCATGTCAATGGGCTTTCAGTTGATCAACTAAAATTGAACCGTCTGAACTAAATGGTAACGAATTGTTTTCTCTAGAATCAACAGGAATAATCAGCTTTAATAGGAATAATCTTTAGAGCACAGGCGTCAGGTGGGAATGCTGTCCTTGTTCTACCGGTATTACCGGTCATTGATCCCCTCGGCACCGGTGCATAGTCGGGAAACACGCCAAACACGCGCTCAACATTTGTACATGGTTGACGTAGCTTTAAGAAGACCCAGACTTGAACTACGGTCACATTTATCAAATAATGTAGTCGTTTCAACTTGACTCTTTAAAGTGTCTAATTCAGCCCAAAATTCAGTAGCATTAATAGTCACATGAGAACGGGTCGTTTCTACGACTCGTTCTTGAGTTCAACGGCTCGACTGTTTTCAACGATTTTCCGGCTTCTGTGTTTCCTCCCTCCTACAACATGGGTATTTTCAAGACCGATGTTCACTCCTTCCTCTCCTCAAAAACATCCTCCACACAGCATCTTCAAAGATGACATAGGCCCTGAGGGAAATTATTTTCCGGAGGGCCTAATGTGTGGAGTTAATGTAAAAAAAAAGCTTGACGCGTGGATAGCAACTATTTTATTCAGTAGTATCCGTTACAAAAGACTGGTAATTCGTAAGCAGATTATATTTTTGTGGACAAAATAGTGATATAGTTGCCTGAATACTGTCAGATTCATTTATTGACAAATCACAGAAAGGGTGAAAGTCACGCCGCATCCCCGCTCAGCGAAACTTGGTTTGTATCCTTTTCCCTGATGGGTTGTTCTATGAATTTGGACGTCTATGGTCGAGACGCAGGCGTAGCGAGGCGAAACTATTGCTTAGGGGTCGGCAAACAAGTACAGCTCCTTGGCTCCGTGGAATGTAAATCTTTGAAACGTCTAGCCTCAAAGGAAGAATTGGTTTGGATTCGTTGCTTGCTGAAACCTATGCATTTTCCGTTTTACTAACTTGTTGATATTAATTACGTTTTTCTTCGAGCATGAAAAACAAATCAAAAACTAAATATTTGTTGCCCTGTAGATGATTTAACTCGTCAGTTATGAATTGGACTATTGGAGATCACTCTCGTCCAGGCTGCAGTCCAGTGACACAGAGCGCCCCTGTACCAAGAATGGAGAGTTTCCTTCAGCCAAATTACAATTAAATGCACATAAAGTTTATTTATTTTTTAATAATGTACATAATACATTGGACAATTTTTTGAGTAGTTTGCCGACCCCTCTCCTAGGTAAGGCTGATCTTGCATGCTACGAGTTCTGACAGATTGTCAGCCCTGTCAACAAATATTTACTCTGATCAACCAGTTGAGATACGAGTAAGGCGTGCATTATACGCAATTTAAAATATAGATAGCGGTACCCAATATTAGAAATAAGTAAACACAAATAGAACTACTGCACCCATTTTCCATGTAATTTCATTACAACATAAATACAACTCCGATAAAATAATTACATTAAAAAAATATGTAGGTATTTTATTTTTTTATTTATTTGGAGGAATAGTTATAACATTTTTTTTAAATGAAATAACAGTTGCTCTTTACAAACGGAGAAAAAAATTAACGTTCCGTTTCGGTATAAGATTGTTGCCTTATTAACTCAAAACCCCTCTTAGAAAGGATTGCCCCGTTGCCCTGAACCAAAGATATTGAAATATAACCCTGAACGCAATACCAGATCAAATATCGTATTGTATGAACATTTCACATCAAAATACTGTGTATATCCTAAATAATCTTAAATAAATACAGTGCCGTAAATAGGGCGGTGCCACCGGTGCCCAGGCACAGGGCGTAGACTCTGGGGGGGCGCAAGAATGGCCAGACTAAGCAATATTATTATTTTTTCGTTTTGCTCCTGATTGCTCCTGATAAGTTCCCGGCCCCGCTGCGCCCCTAGTGCTCGATTCCAACACATACGTACCTACATGCCAGTATCATCAGGTGATGCACAGAAAGGTTTTAATGGTTGGCGCCATTTAAGTCCGCGTATACCTGAACACGAAAACTCAGCATGTCATAAAGAAAAATTTATTAAGTGGAAAATGCTTGAACTACAAATCAAAAATAAGACCACCATAGATGCATCTTTACTAAAGGCTATTTATTGATCAAGAAACAAAAAAGGGAAGACATATTTTAAAAGTGTGTACTAGCATAATTTTATTTTGCGCGGAAAATAATTTACCTCTCAGAGGCTCTCATGAGCCAATTGGAGAAGCAGGGTCTGGAGTATTCTTAAGTGCCGCGGATATGATTTCAAAATTTGATCCTGAACTTAGAGCGCACGTCGAGTCACTTAATAAAGGCAATATTACGTATTTCACGCCATATATTCAAAACTAGTTAATAGATATTCTAGCTTCCAAGGTCAAAAAACAAGTCATAGACGAGGTTCGTGCCGCGAAATACTTCTCTATGATTTTTGATTGCCTGCCAGACGTATCGCATCAAGAACAGATGTCACAAATTTTGAGGTTCGAAAAAATATTTGAAAGACATTTTATAGATTTTTATTCATGAATTTTAGTCGGGTTTTGTGACTAAAACTGAATAGCCAGGTACTTCTCCACCTTTCTCGACCCCACCTCCTTCACCTCTCCACTACCTTCAGCATTTCAACATACCCCAATTTGGGATAGTCTCACTGACTCAGCAGCTGGAACTCTTGTGAAGCGTACCTATAAAAAAAACATTTTTCCGTCCCAGAACTTCCTCTTTTTGCTTTCCTAAAAAGACCATCCACAACCCAAAGACGGGACAGTTCCCGAAGAGAATTATTTTTTTCAGCGTCTACTTACTGTATGCGCCCAGCTTTGCTACCTATCCAGAAACGTTGATTTACATGTTACAGTTCAGTGTGTTTGACACTGTTTAACCGTGTTCAATCGTGTTAAGCCGTATTTTACAGTAAGAAGAGATTGCATTTATTTAAATTGTTTAACCGTGTTTACCGTGATTTGCCGGGTTTTACCCTGTTTTACCATATTTTACCATATTTTACCGTGTGTAACCGTTTTGAACTATGTTTTACCGTGTTTAACCTTGTGTAACCGCATTTAACGGTGTTTTACCGTGTTTTACTGTGTTTTACCGTGGGTAACTGTATTTAATGGTGTCTTACCGTGTGTAACCGCAATTATCGGTATTTTACCGTGTTTAATTGTATTTTACCGTAAGAAGAGTGCGTTAATTAAAAAATTTTAACCATGTTTTACGGTGATTTACCGTGTTTTACGCTGTTTTACCGTGTTTTACCATGTGTAACCGTATTGAACGGTGTTTTACCATGATTTACCGTATTTTATCGTGTTTTACCGTGTTTTACTGTGTTTAACCTTGGGTAACCGTATTTAAAGGTGTTTTTACCATGTTTTACTGTGTTTAACCGTGAGTAACTGTATTTAAAGGTGTTTTATCGTGAGTAACCGCAATTATCGGTGTTTTACCGTGTTTAATCGTATTTTACCATAAGAAGAGATGGCGTTTTTTTAAATTGTTTAACCGTGTTTTGCCGTGATTTACCATGTTTTACCCTATTTTACCATGTTTTACCGTATTTTACCGTAAGAAGAAATTACGTTTTTTTTAAATTGTTTAACCGTGTTTTACCGTGATTTACCATGTTTTACCCTGTTTTACTATGTTTTACCGTGTGTAACCGTATTGAACGGTGTTTTACCGTGTTTTACTGTAAGGGAACGGACTCCGGTGTCGATAGACACGGGTGATAGAAATGAAAGGCATCTGATTGAGTTGTGAATCGAGTCGTTTATTGAGGAGCTACGTAGCTAAGGTTTTTTTTTAAATTTATATGCACTCTGCAAATTTGGGATCAAGTTTTGGAGTCTGTTGTTAGGGTGAACGTAGCTTTGCAGTCCAAAACTATTGCCATCGACAAAGCCTCTGAATTAATCAAGGGATTAACAAGGCAGATTCAGAATATTCGCGAGACTGTAGATAAAGTTTTCGAAAAGGCAAAAAAAATTTGTGAAGAATGTGTAATTGAAGACGATTTTCCGGAAATACGTAAAAAACGAGTAAAAAGGCACGACCTAAAAGAAAGCTCAGACACCGGCTACGATATAACACCACAGTAAAGTTTTAAAATTAATACGTATGAAGCAATTGATAAAATGATTTCTGAATTCACACGGCGATTTGAGAAACTTCACAACATTCACCACCTTTTTAATCTTTTGACAGTAGAACAGATTGCTAATTATGAAGAACTACCGCTGATTTGAGTATCAAATATTCAGCAGATATTAAAGCTACTGAATTTTGGGCTGAATTAGACACTTTTAAGAGTCAAGTTGAAACGACTAAATTATTTGATAAATGTGACCGTAGTTCAAGTCTGGGTCTTCTTGAAGCTAGTCGAACTAGATTTAAAAGAAATGTTTCACAATGTAGTGGTCGCTATAAAGATTTTTTTAACAATGCCAGTGACTAGCTTCCTGCGAAAGATCATTCAGTAAGCTCAAATTAATAAAAACTTACTTGCGCTCGACGATTGGCCAAGAAAGGTTGACCGGCCTAGCGATTTTGTCGGTTGAACGCGACATAGGAAAGTGCCTGTCGTGTGAAAAGTTTAGGAAGAAAGCGCGAAAAGTAAATCTTTAAAAAAGTTTATGGCTTGTTTTAAATCTTTACTATCTAAACTTATTCATTTGTGGTCTCATTCATTTGTGTATTGTGTAGTTGTGAATAATCTTTGCAAATATTTTCGAATACACGTTTTTTCACCAATTCATACTTAAACGCAATTTATATTATGCTATGCTACCTTCCTTATTCAAACTCTACCATAACAAGTACTTAAAATTAAATTAATTTAGAGTTTACTGAAACTTTGCATGGTATTTTATTATAGAAGTATGAAGACCGAAGTGGCCCGAAAATAAAATCTTAAGCATCAAGGTGGGCAACGCATTTGCACTAGTGAACTTGCGTTTGAGTTGTAGTGAGTGGGTGGTATAATAGGCGAAGGGTCCACTTAAGGGGTTATATACAGTCAGGAGGCTCAAAAAAAGGGATTTTCAAGAATTTTTCCTGAGAAGACTTTTAAATTTATTAAATTAAAAATTTGTACACATATTATGGTAACTTTTAACAGTATTGTAAAAATTTTTATTTGTAAAAATAATAATTTTGAAAGCTGCTATAGCTGATCTCCAGAAGCTCCTCTCAAAAAAGGCAACTTGCGGTGACCATCATATCTCTGGAATGGATCATTTAAAATGAAAAAACCAAACGGATTTCGTTATAATAATAAATTTTCTTTTAACTAATCGACTAATCGAAGGACAGAGCAAAATAAAAAAAATTGACAAAATGGAGGCTTTTCAAAAAAAATCGAGTTTTTACCATAATTTTGGCCTTACATTGTTTATAAAAAAATATGTATTTATCGGTGAGAACAGGCCTTCGATTAATAACTGTAAAATATATTTAAAAAGTTTGTGTTAAAATTTGAAACTGATCGGTTCAGCCGTTTCCGAGTTATAGTGGTCACCGAAACACAGTTTTGAGAAAAACGCGTTTAAAGTTTGCCTTCTACTTTCAAATGCTCTGACACGTCTTTACAAATATGCGTGTAACTTCAAAAATAATCGCCGGATTGACTCGAATTTTTTTTTGTGTATACTTAAATATATGTCCATTACGAAAATGAAATAATAAAAGAATCGATTTCTAGAAAATTCTAACTGTATATAACCCCTTAAATAGGGCGCAGTAATAGATGCTCGCACAGGGCGCAGAAAAGGCTGTTTACGGCACTGAATAAATAATAATAAGTGTGCTTATGCTTGGTTATGTAAACAATTCGTCGATATATCTAATTGTACCTACACTAAAATGGAGTGAGTAAATCAGGATCATTAAAGAAACAAAGAAGCTTTAAATAAGGGGCGAATATTTAAATTAAATAAAGCAAATTATGTGTTTAAATTTCTGCAATTGTGTTAACGCTAAATTTATATTTTTTAACAATCTGATAAACAAAAATACCAAAGAGGGTCAAACGTGAGAGTTTGAACACGTTACGCGTCTGATAATTATCGATTACTTAATTACTTCTGACCGGATTATAAGCCTTTTGCGGACATTTCGAAGGGACATGATAAAAACCAGGTTATTAAGGTTCCAGGTGTGATAAAAATTATGATAAAGCATTACATACATCACATTGTAATGCAAAAACGATATTTGGTTAAATACGTTATTCGCCTATTAGCAATAGACATAATCATCTCGGGTTTATAGATAACTTTGTTGTCTGGGGAATACCTTACTTATAAGTAAGATGAATTATTAACAACCCATTTTATTGTTGTCATGTCAATTGTCTATTAATAAGTAAAAATTCAATCGTCAAAGACGACATAGCAACAAATACCGAAAAACTACATGAATTGAATAAAATCATTGTACTCCACCCCCCCTCCTCTACTCCATCCATGTGTGTGTATATAAACAGATTAAGAAACATTGTACTAGTCTAAAGATGGCTATAACAGGGTGAAACTGGTTACGGTCACAAGATTCCCGTAAGGACGTCAACAACAGAAAATTTTGATGTTCCAAGTACACAGAAAATTTCTGTCAAAAGCAACCTGGTACATCACCTCAAAAATGATTCAGAGGCAAACACTTCACATACTCATAAAACCAGAGCCAAACAAATAGACATACTTAATATACCAAAGTGTAACTCTACGTTTGGATAAAGAAGCTCTGAATTTTTAGCAGTAAACTTAAACAACAAACTACCACTTAGTATCAAACAAATTAAAACAAAAGCAAAAACAAAAAATAGCTACATTAAGGACATTAATTGTTGGCTTAAGGAACTTTCGGAAAATGAACTTACTAGTATACTTAAAACATCGTCGTAGAAGTTTCTGGAAAACGTTCCCCAAACCATGAAGTTAAAGCATAGAAGTCGCTGAAAACTTACCCAAAACACTTACCCTTCAGCACAGGATCTCCTAGTGAGGAGGACTACGACTACAATTTTTATTTTATATGTATATATCTAAAAATTTTCACATAAAAATTTTAAAAATAATGAAATATATAGTTACCAAAAAAATAAAATTACGTGGAAATAAGTTTTATATTTGTTTTATCATATTACTCTAATGTTCGTGGAATTCGAATTGGTATCGTGTGTTTATAAATATTTATACGATTCGAAATATACACTGAAGAAAGTATTAGAGAACGGTAAACATTTATTGAATAGTGTCTACTTCTCCTTCAAAAGGAATTTGCAATTTGACGCTGGTGTAAACATCGTGTAAACATTTGTAATGGTAATCGGTGATTGAAGTATAAAAATTCTCAAATAAAAATACATATTAAAGTAACAGATTTCTTTGAATGTTATTTTTGAACTTCTTAAGAACAAAGCAGAAATATCTGTTAATATAATGAGCTCAATAATACTATCGAACGGTGAGCTTTGACATCATGAATTTGCACAGCTTTTTCGCTGGATTTTCCCTCAGGGCCTATGTCATCTTTGGGGATGCTGCATGGAGGGTTATTTTAGGGAAAGGAGAGGAAGTTCTGCAAAGGAAAAAGGTAAGGCGAGGGTTGGAATCTGGGGGTCAATGTTGTGCCCAGGAGTGACGGACTATAAATCCATTCCTCTCCCTGCGGTGCATAAGTCCGGCTGGAGAGGTCAAAAGGCATCCTTCAGTCCGGCCCGCCACGCATTAGGTGCCAAGACCTCATTTGCCGCCAAGATCTCACCCCATGAATTTGGGCACCCCCGCTATTTCATGAAATGTAGCGAACCACTTTGGGTGGCCTATAGCACAGGTGTTGGTTCCCGGGGCGGCGGCACCCATACCCCCCTTCAACATTACATTAATAGATCAATGTAACAGTTTTCAATAATTTCATTAACTTCACGAGTTTATGAAGCCTAGAAGTAGTATTTTAAATTTTCTGTCAAAAAATTAGTCACGACACCATATTTTGATTTCAATTTTTTTTTATCTAAGGATTTTGTAAAATCAATGTTCAATTTTCAAACTAATTCATACGTACACCTAGATCTAAACCGATTTGAAGAAAAGGGTTGCAGCCGATTTACGTACAATTACAAACAATTTTTATCCACCCCTAGACGTCAGACAGGTTAGTGAAATTTATTATATTATTACGGGGTAATAAATTATTTAAGAACTTATCAAAATAGTGACAAAGAACATAATTCATTCGCATTTAATTCCATTAGCCTTAATTAGCTAATCTTCTATGTTTAATCCGATCCTGCTAATTCGGCATAAAACTCCTCTGAAATAGAAAATTAGATTCCTCCACAGAATATCACAAAGATAAACTATTCGAGGGTAGGGAAAAGGCGTAGGGAGGCTTCGAGGACCCGAATATACGGAGATGCTTTGAAACGAGATTGTAGACGAAATCCATAGATACTGACATAAATTTCTGATACAGTATTCCCAGGCAGATCTCGTATCCATGTCATCATGAAGCATTCGATAGGAACGAATGTCGTAACTCGCTTCTTGTAATTTTGATGGGTGACAATGACCATCCTTCTATAACTGAGGGGACCTCTGTAATATAAAATGTTTATTTATTTATTTAACGCCCAGAGGGCTTTTACATGTTTGGTAGTACAACTAATTCATGACAGTTAATTTTGAAACAAATAAAGAAATAATAAAAGTAAAAAGAGTTAAAAAATACGCCATGTCATTTATTTTTTTAAATCACAAAAATACTGCGATTTGATGGTTTACAAAAATACAGACGTGATTAAGAATAGTGTTGAAATAATTTTTTTTCAAGATCACAAAACTCGCCAAGTTGATATTAAATATGTCAACATCACCTAAGTTCTGATTTCCCATAGTGTGAAATCGTCGTAAAGTAAGAAGTAACTACATGGGTGATTCAGATGTATATTTTTTTATTTCTACGCATACATTAATATTTTTTAGGAACCGAAATAAAAACGTGAGTTAGTACAAGATTTTTTTTATTTATTTTATCGAACTTGTTCAATCGAAAATGTTAGAAATAATAATGAATATATACAGAAACACTAAATTGTATCGAAACAAAATTTAAATAGTTAAATTAATAAATAATCAACAAAAAATTCGTTAAATAACATTTTCACAACAAAAAAATACATATATGTGTGTAAAATTTCCAAAATTCAAAATTGGATTCACCTTAACATTTTATTACGTTGAAATTAGAATTTTTCGTTTTCAAACGAGACGTATGAGAAAGAAGATTTTTATGTAAGGATTTTAGGACGATCGTCGATGATGTGCGTGTGATCTCTCCCTGGGAAAAGTATAAAACCAGTGCTCCGGGCATTTGTCGTTTGATATATTATATTATTAATAAATTGTTATCAGATTGGATTGAAATTATATGAAGCGGATTTGATTTAATCAATGAACAGAAAGGGTAGATTTATGAAAGGCCTACCACTGAGCTTAAAGAAAACTTCTGAGTACCGAAATATGAATTTTACACGCGGCTTTACCAAACTACTAAATTCGCAATGGGAAATTTTTACCATTGCAAACTAGAATGAAAATTAATATACAAAATATTAATGTTTTATTGATTGAGCGTAGCGAAGTCCTGAATTTAACTAAACCATTGAGTATTTCATGTATTTGTAAAAATGTGTTTGTTCAGGTTCTGGTTCAAGATGGTGGCCTTGATGGATACTACCTTTTTATTCCGTCAGAGTTTGCATGATCGTTCCTACTACCAGCTGTCAAATGGGAATAATCAAAATTATTATGTTTAAAAAAAATTATGGTAAAAAAATATTATGGTAAAACATAATAATAGCACTTCATGTATTGGTCCATTATTTACTATCCAAAAAATGTATTAAATAATTAACAAAATCGCAAACAATTGTCTTCAACCAACCGAACCAATAATCAAGTTTCCCAAAATGTTCAACTCGCTGATACTAGGAAATCAAAAACAGATAATCTTTATATCACAAGTGTTCAGAATTGGTTATTTATAAGTGGAATGAACTATTTTAAAGAATGCCTCAAATCATAAAATTAAGTTAAATTGCTTTAATATTCATTTTTTTCATTTTAGTTCAAAAAATTTTTTTTTATTATTGTTCTCTAGACTTTATGTCCGGGTTAAATCTTCCCCACAGGAAAAACTTAACCCTTCCACACACTTCCACAAATGATCACTAGTCAATCCACGCGATGTAATTGCATTGTATAAGTATAATAAATTCAAAACTATACAAGAACAACACGTCAACCTACCAGAGACCATCTTTAGTTTTATTATTTCAACAAATAAAGTCATTTTATTTATTTACCTATTTTTATTTAGTTTATTTTAGCGAAATTAAGTCTACAAAAGTTGGTTAACGCATGTGCAGACAATTTACCTGCGAAAATATAGATTTCTTTATTATGCTTATTCATTGTACTTAACAAAACAATATATTTAACGAATTAATAATTAAATATATTACAATATTACAATTAAATACATAAATTTTGACGACTTAAAGTGGTAGTCGAAGGCATGTAAAAAAACTGCGTACAAAACTTATTTTATGAATAAAGAAAAAAACACTAACCATTGTTCAAAAGATTCACACCCTCTATTTTCAGTCAAAAAATACATTTTTCTTTCATCCCCACATCAAAGCGTCTATATATTTCTACGATGGTTTAAAACACATTCACGAACGGAAAACTCCAAAAAGGCCCTACCAAAATTCGTTCCTTTATAAATGAAAACGTGCTTATCAAATGAGTTGACTAAAACTCCTCGTACAAAATAGCCCAAAATGCTCTTTTCAATTCGTGAAAATAATGGCTTAGTTAAAAGTTAAAACACGAAGCCAAAGCTTACAAATAAAGCCCAAATACCGACAAGGCAACGAGCGTCTTTTGATTAAATAAAAACATACAATGGGTGAAACAAATTTAGCTTTTTATATCTTTACCTTTTATGCGAGTTTAATAAGTTCCTCTGCAAACATGTTATTGTATTGTGCCGAGGGGAACTTCAAAACAATAATGGACGGTAATATGACATGACGACGTAATGATTGCAATACAGTACTGGAGCTAACCACGGGGTCAATAACGAATTGCAACAAAGGGAAGTTGTGACAAGCACAAACAAGAACTAAACGCGGAGGCGAGAGTCGCAAACTTCGTGACAACTAATATTTCTTGCAAACAATATCCACCACAGATATGATTTTAGATTTTCACGACCAAAAGAATTTTCGTTATTTAATTTTGGGGTGTTGTGCCGTAAGGCGCTACCTCCTTCTTTAACCGAAATGTTGGCTAAAGTAGGAGGTAGCGCAACTTGGCATAACACCTCAAAAATTAATAACGAACATATCCACCACTTTTCATCATTTTATTTAGGTAGGTACCTACCAACTTTAACTTTTTTTATATGCGTTTAAAACAAACCTTCGTCGATAAGTCTATGCTTTAAAAACAGATAAATAAATACTTACAATACAACAGTGATTGCAAAAATTTAATCAAGGTAGAGGTAATATTTAATATTTTGAATTTACAGCAGTAGTGCCATTTACAGACACGTGTTTTTTAAACAGTTAGGACAGCGAGAAAAAAGAATTTGAAAATTACACAAGAAAAAATAACAAGAAAATACACATACATTAGTAACAAGTATGTAAGCAGTTCCAAATTACTAATGCCAAATAAATTAACACAATTGTAAGCCATTGTCAATTCGACGACGCAGTGGTTTAACATCGCGTTTTTCTGTATCCTATATTTAACCTAGTCAATCCATTGACCCTACGCCGATGCACGTAACGAGCCAAAAATAAGGTCAAATAAGATTACAAAACGGTAGGCACACGTACATTTAAACATCTAACAAAGCACTAAAAGAATATGACCATATATTGTTTGGTCGTAGTCAATTCGACGAAGGTTTGTAATTAAGGGTTAAAGTTTCTTAATAATAGTCAGCATACTTTCATACCTAGATTGAGAGAATATATATGCACAACTCCATTGAAAATCTACAAAAATGAATACCTTTGAACACGATATTTGTTTGACGTTATTCCACCCGAATCCTCAATTACTGAATAATCTATGCACAATGTTTGATAAACACGACAGAAAGTAATTTTGATAAATCTTCCGCAGCAGTAATTTAGAAGAAATGTTCAACATTTTGTAAAATAGCTTTGATATTTGCAAGCTGAACCCGGCGCTGTGATGAAAGGAGAAATGATTTGCATGTTTACGATTTTCCGTATCAAATAAGGAAAATTCAATGCAGAGAGATTTGCTAAAAGATACAAGGTCAAAGTTTACGTTTTCAAATTAAACTGAACTCACTGATCTTATTTCAACTTCTCAAATGAGGAAACTTTGGATTGATTTTGTTTGCCTATTAACGGTAGTGAATTCCTTACCCCTCAGGCTAATTCGTCGGTTTTCATAACAACCCATACAGGTCTCGTAGATCTCAATTGTGTCTCCCTTACTATATGGTTATAAATGTGATTTAAACGGTGTTAGAAAGAGAAAACACCATGCTTAATATTTAAATCCAAACCTTAATGAAACCAAAGATTCGGATCGCAATTTAAAAATAAATTATCAATCTTTGGAAATGTTTTATTAATTATTTTTACATGGAACGATAAAAAAATGTGTGCAGTTCGCACGAGGCAGAATTTAAACCTTCAGAAAACTAAAGTAGACAACAGTGGGGAGGCTACGATGCACCGCACAATGAGGGGACTGATTATTCTCAAGCAGGCTAAATCCTATAGATGTATGTGATGGTCTCTTTTTAGTGTCGCTTTTTCGTTTCATCGAGTTTCAAATCACAACGGTGCTAAAGAGATTTTCACTTCAAAAAGTTGGGTGACAATAACGTTTATAATACATTGTTCTAATAAAAAAATTACATTTTATATATTTTTTCTTCATCAGTAGTTTTATTTAAAAGATGTGTTAAGTAAGTTGAGCCATTTTTAAAAAATTATCATGTTTGCATGCAAAAATTTTATACTTAAAAATTAAACGAATATTTTAATTTACAAAATTTGAAAACACATTTCATAAAATTTAAAAAAAAAATAGTTTTCGGATATTTCATAAATATTCATTTTATTTGGATTTTACTGTAATGCGGAAAAATGTTGACGCTTTGACTAAAGGTCTCTATGGTCGAGGCCTGAGGGGTTAAGTTTCCTGATCGTTTGTTAAGGTTCTTTTAGTTTACAGTGCAAATCGGCTACAATAAACACTGATATATGGACAGCGCTGTTGCTATATAACCTTGCGACCGGCTTGTAACTGAGTTGTTCGAAGAGCCGAGTTCTATTCTCGGCAAGTCAATTTCTGTATTGCACAAGTAACAAATTAAGGTTTTAATAAAACGGAGTACAGATATTTCAAATATGTAGTTGTTTGGGAGTGTTCATCTTTCTTGACAAGAAGCAATAATAAATAGTGCAATGTCTGACCTGTGCTCGTCTTTGGGACTCGCGATGAATTTGATACACTCCCTCTTCTGGAAGGTGGCCTCTATCCAGGTCCGGGCTGTCTTCTGCAAATAAAAAAACATCATTTAAAACAAAATATCCAAGACACTTTCCATTTGCGGTTTAGTTTGGTTAGAATCTTCGCTTAAAAAAAGCAAGATTAAAAATATAAGAAATTAATAAAAACAGAAGAAAGGAAATTTGGTATAACAATTGGTACATGCGTCATTACCGATAGAGGAAGGTTTGAGTTCGGGTCTTGGTCGTTTTTCAGTATGTTTTTCTTATTATTTGAATATTAAAAATTTTATTTTTAATTATTAATAATATGAACGATCTTAAAGAGGGGTAATGAAATAGGATTTATTATCCAAACCAAAATGGCAATGGACATTGTCAACGGTCAGACATTGTATATCCGTGAGGTAAATATACGATTCTTGATTTTAAAGATATTATATTGACGGGACGTACTACCATTCAATGGGATCCATTGCACTAATTAATATTAGGCGACCATATTGTCTTTCAAAGGCATTGTCAGGGATACCATTTGACATGGTTCAATGCGTTCGGAGACGAAGGTACTGATCCATGGAACAATAACGAAGTCAACCTTTTTAATTACTACTGTGCCCTTTGTGCCAAATAAGCAAAATCAAAGTCAGCGACACTAGCGAACTGCGTTAATGAGGAAATTCAGTCAAAAATATATACAAAATAGGTAAATAACAACAACAAAAAGCTAAAATTATTTTAAACAACACATATGTACTGGCGATGGGTAAGTTCTGCATTTTGCCGGAGGCCTCCGATGCGTTCTCCTTTTAAAAGTACTCGAGTTTTAGGAACAGGTCCCGGGTACGAGTTCTTTGGCGCGGACTGGGTACTGGGTGCTCTCGCGGCTACCGGGACGCACGGGTTCGGCTGGAGCTGGACCTCAGAGCCCGGAACCCGCACAAAAACTCGAACCCGTACAAGTACCCGAGTTTTGCGAGTGGCTCTTGTGGGGTTGCCGGTGGAGGCATTCGTGTTCCGGCTCCGAGTCCTGCTGCGATTTCCGGGTTTGGGTCCGAGCACTGGACTGAGTTTTTTGGGAGTAGTCGATTTGAAAAAGAAGTAGGAGCAAGATCCGCTTCCCGCAAAGAACCCGAGTTCAAGAGCCCAATCCAGCTGAGAACCGACACATCGCTAATGTGTATGGTAAATTGTCATCCTATGTGAAGCTTATGTTAAAAAAATGTACACGTATTTATTTTTTTAACGATAGCTCCACACAGGAGGCGAAAATTACTATCCTCAGGGCCTACGACATCTTTGAAGATGTTGTTTGGAAAGAAAAGAAGGAGGATAGTTTTTGAAGAGGCTCATGTTGGTCGAGGAAGGAATCTAAGAGGCCGACAAATCGTTCCATAGCAGAGCTGCTAAACTCAAGAACGGGTGGTAGAAGCGACCGTTCTCATTTGACAAATGTCAACTGTGTTTGTATGTTGGGCGCGCGTTTGGCGTCTTTCCCTACTATGCACCGGTGCCGAAGGAATCAATGACTGTAATTAATTCCATTGAAGTACCGGTAGAATAAGGGCAATCCGCTTAAAATAGGGGAATCTATCAAACGGACCGCCCATTTCTGCACAGGGTCAAGGGTTTTTCAGGTTAGTTCAGGTATTCGGGGCTCAAGATCAGATCAAATTTAACAGTGGTTCAGAATCAAAACTTGAAATGACTAATGTTAGGTTTTAGTGTTCTAATCTAAGTAATACACTAGGTACATCCCAACCATCCTCTTTCCATCTCATTCCCCTGCCTATTACCATCTGCCATTGTTGATTCAGAGTTTTGTACATTTTGGCATACACGAAAATTTGCAACTTTGCAAATTTTTAATGAAACAAGACATTCGCAGACATTCGAAACGTTTTTGGAAATCGATATCTTGATTATGCTCACCGTGTTGGCGGTATTATAAGAGAGCCGACAATAAATTATCTGCGGACAGACTCTACGCAACAGTCTGTCCACAGACTTTAGTTGGGACGCGCAATGTAAATAAACTGCTAACTTCAAAGCGGATAAACCTAAACAAAAACACAGAGGAATCAAATAAAAATCACGAGGGTTATTTTGGATTGCATCAAAATTATGAAAAATTGTTACATTCAGTTGCATCTATTTTTAAATTAATCGATTTCGAAGCTTTTGTAAACTCATCGCAGGATCATGTAAAATGTAAACAGTTGCATTTTATTGGAAATTGCGGTGAAAATAAGTACTACAAGAGAGTAAAAAACATTACTTTCGGGAGAACATTTACAAAAGTAAACAAATGAGTTAATTGGCAAACTCGTGTTTCAAGATGAAAAGAGCACAAAATAATAAAAGTTATAGTTAATAATTTTAAACAGGATTTCGTAAACTTATTAAAGCATTCCAGGTAATCAGGCTAAATAGGGTCTGGAGTAAACTCTTGAACATTCAAAAATATAAAAAAGTCGAATTAGAAAGTGATATTTTCAGAAATCCATTTATCTGCGGCGTTGGTTGGTGATATGTAACGTGAAAGTAAAATACCACCGAACTACCCAAGTTTATTGTTTGAAAATTAAGAGAATTAGCCCAAAATGATAAAACAGTGTAATATTTTATGTTACGTTCAAATTTATTTTATTTTCGTAAATAATTAGTTAAAAGTAGAAATAACGTATCTATTTAATTTGTTTCATACAAATCTTAATTTCAGATTTGAGATCAAAATACCTAACCAAACTGAAAAATTATTTTCGTTATCAAAATGTGTATTAAATACCTAGTACGGATGGGAGCTAATTTATTTATTTTTGCTTTAAATTATAAGATAAAGGCTATTAAAGACTTTGGTGTGTCATGATTTTAGGGGCAACTTGGTAATTATTTGTGTGTAAATGAAAAGCATTTAAAAAAATAATATTACTAAATTTATTTAAAAATATGACGATTAATAAAAGAAAAAATAAAACATTGTAAAAAATGCATTTTTTGGGTAGTAATTTTTATTATGTAAACGACAATTTTTTGTTCCGCCGTACATAGGTAATTTGTATTTTAAATTTACATCAAAACGATTTATTTTATTATTTTTAATTTTATATTTCAGCATATTTTTTTTAATAAATATAGTAAAATGATTTTTTATTGTTTTTCATTTATTCATAAATAATTGCCCAAATTACCTCTAAAATCATGAAACGTTAAAAAATTTAACGGCCTATATCTTATAATTTAAAGCAAAAATAAATAAAGTAGCTCACATCCGTACTAGTAAACATTTGATACATCTTTTGATAAAAAAAATATTTTTTCGGTTTAATCGGGTATTTTGATCTCAAATCTAAAGTTAAGATATGTATGAAACGGGCCGAAACCGGCCGCGCAAAAGTTCCTATTAAGATGAAGCTATACGTGGAATCCCATTCAAATTCATCTTTACGACGAATCGGTTTACAATATGAACATAAAAAAATATGCTACGGATAAATTAAAGCTTTTACTAGCTTTTCTATGTATTGGAATTACAATAAAATTATTGTTTACATAACAAAAAATATGAGCGTATGTTAAAAAATGTTTTTTCATGACTAACTGTGAAGCCAGAATATAAGAAACCATTTTTAAAAAAATACCTCTTTATGGCTAAGACTATTTTTGAGGTTTTGTACGTTCTAACTTTTTTCATTCTTATAAAATTATGCACAAAATAAATAAAAACCACTTTTTCGCTTACTTGCCTCGTGCAATTACTACGCGCGATTTTAAATTTTGTAGGCACGAGAATTGAAATATTTCAGCGTTTATATTCCTCTTAATAGATAGACCGTAATTCAAAATTGATGTGATTGCTTTATTTCATAATATTACGTGAAAGCCATGGCTCTCTCAGAAAACAAATTAAAACTTCTAAAAATATATTTCATTCGTGAAAGTTACAAACTATTTCAGAGTATTTCAAGTCAAGTGTAAATCCCGGTAGATTCTTGTTTTAAACTACTATAAACGATACGATAAATTTTACGATATATTCTAAGTTTGTGAAGCGTCGTAAGAGTGGTAAGTCATAAAAATGGGGCTATATAATGGAGCAAAGAATCATTTCACTTTATGTTTATATACCGAATGTAAATTTATAATTATTTCTTCAGACATACATTTTCGACTGAATAATTAAATATTATGTGTTTTTAAATAAATAAAATTCTTGTACAAACTCGTGTTTTTATTTCGATTCCACACATTTATATAATATTTGCATATAAATAAAATAAACATAGGTACATCTGAATCATCGATGGTAGGTACTTCTTGATACTAAGTTATTATAAACATATTATATTTTAAAGGTCCCGTCGACCATTCGAAAACTAGGGGCCTTTTGGGAATCTAGGATTGCTGAGACCACGTCTGTGGACTTCCTTCCTGGGGCCTGTAGGAGAAACCAAGAAGAGAAGCCGTGGAGAGGAGAGCTGAGGCCACCTCCATGAACTCTTCCCTTGTGGGGCCTTTAGGGAACCAAGGGGAAGGGCACCCTTCCGGCGCGGGGCCTTTGGAACCAAGGAGGAGTGAAGTGGAGAGATGATGTCCTCTTCCCATATGGGGCTTTCAAGGAACCATCTAGGAGTGAAGAGGAGAAATGAGACCATCTCTGTGAACTCTTGTGGGGCCTTTAGTGAACCAAGGGGATGTGAACTCTCCGTCGTGGAGCCTTCGGGGAACTGAGGAGTGGAGAGGAGGGATGAAGCCATCTTCCTTCGTGGGACCTTCAGAGAACCAAGGAGGAGTGAAGAGGAGAAATGAGACCTGGGAAGACACATTGTCGAACCAGCGGATATAGCTTCATTTCCAGCGACAGCTCTGGTGAACTTTATTAAAGGCACTGGGTTGTTGTTGAAGGAATGAGGTAAAATGGGAGATAGCACAATGGACCCATGGCCTAAGTGCTCGCGGGAACTAATCGTAAACCGTCTCCGCAAAGAATAAAAAAAGTCCCTTCAATTATAGAAGAATGGTCATTGTCACCTATCAATATTATAAGAAGCACGTTTTCAAGAACGTTCTTTTCGAATGCTCCATGATGACGTGGATACAACCTCTGCCTGGTTTTACTTTACATAACACTGAAATCTACCGCTTTTCAAAGCATTATTTTACATCCCATATTGGCATCGATTAGGAACTCTCATAGTAAGAAACTTTTGAATCAGCTCTATCTACGTCAGAATCGTAAGTTGATTGAAAGCAACTAGTAATTACGAGAAAAAGCTATTTTCAGCGAGGTAAAGTCCAATATCGGCGTTCAGCGTGAATTATGTGATTTTCTGTGAAAGATATTTATAAATGGTTTAATGAGATATTTATAACGAACGCTCTTGCGAAATAATTTCATTAAGGAAACATGAAACTATTTCAATAAATTAACCCCTTACGTCTCGGGCCTATTTTTTCGGAAGGTCAAAATATTTGCGCTTTGCAATAAAATCCAAATAAATGTTATAATTCTGAACGCATCCGTAAACTAAAAACGCATTCAACTTTTATAATTCGAAATAAACATAGAATTTTTAAATTGTAGAAATTTTGAATGCAAACTAAAAAAAGTTTTCTGTCTAAAATTACTGATAATGCAACAAAATAAAACACACACACATTTTATTAGGCAAAAGTATTATAAACGTTATCGTCAGCTCACTTTTCTGTCCTTTTATGTAAAAATAATTAACACAATTTTTTTCTAATTGCGGTCGGAAAATATGGATTCATAATATTTTGCGGTTAACTTCAAATTTGAATATAAAGCGTGTCGTTTTCTCTTTCTCACACCATTTAGATCATATTTCCAACCTTGATAGTGACGATTGATGAATTGAATTGTGGAAAACCGAACAAATTAGCCTTATTATGTACAAATCAGAACATTATAAGTAACTGCCAATATTTATAAAAGCCAGTTCAACTGATGTTCCCACTCCCAGTTCCCAGTAGCGATGAGTCGGTTCAGCCGGAATGGGCTCTTGAACTCGGGTAATTTGCAAAAAGCGGATCATACTCCAACTCCTTTTTTTAAAATCGACCACTCCTAGAGAACCCTGTCCCGGACTGACTCGATGCTCAAACCCGCACCGGAGCGCGGACTCGGGCCCAAACGCGGAACTCGGAACGCGAACTCGAACCCGAATGCCTCTACCGGCCGCCACCGGCGTCCCCGTGTCGGTCGGGTGACGGGCTCGAGTCCGCGTGCGTGTCCTTGCGCGCTGTCGGGTTCTAGTTCCTGTGCGGGTTCTAGAGCAGGTCCCGGGTCCGAGTTCTTCTGCGGGCTCTATCCGAGGGTGGGTCCGAGTTCTCGGCCGAATGCGTGCGTCCCGTCTCGGTGCACCGCAACAACGCCCAGTATCTACTCAGTCCGCACCTAAAAACTCGAACCTAGGACTCGCTCCTAGAACTCGAGTGCTTTTAAAACGAAGCACTCCTCGGAGGCCTCCGGCAAAATTCAAAACTTACTCATCTCTAGTTCCCAGTACGCACCCAAAATGAAATTGAATATACACGAGGTCTACGCAGATTATGGTGTTTTTGTAATATTCATATTTATATTTGGTGTGGTGTAA
Organism: Glyphotaelius pellucidus; assembly: GCA_936435175.1. Classification (NCBI taxonomy): domain Eukaryota; kingdom Metazoa; phylum Arthropoda; class Insecta; order Trichoptera; family Limnephilidae; genus Glyphotaelius; species Glyphotaelius pellucidus. The sequence goes on along the minus strand of OW386553.1, from coordinate 1,604,002 downwards.
TATTCTCTCCGAAAACCAAAATATACTTTCTCGTGAGATACTTTTAGAATTTTGAAGAAAAATATACACCGTAAAACCGACATTGGCCCTTTTATAAGCAAGCCACAGTTTTGTTTGTGTGTATAAAGTAGAAGAACTTCAAACTTCGACCGTTTATTTCTGTCTGTTAAGTCAAGATACCTTAGTTTCAATGCGATATTTCCACCAAGATCGTAGGAAAGCGAGGAAATTGGTCTGCAACATCACTACAGCGTCACACCTGATTTACTGCGCAAATGTAATCTTTATTAGCAATAAAATACAAGTTAAAAGAATGGAAATATTTAAGAACAAAGGCATGAGATCTATATTGTGCTGTAGCAGACATGCAACGCCAACCCATTATCTTAAGTGTGTGGCAACAATTAGTCTATAATATCCCAGTATTTATTTAGTTAAAAATTAAAATGTCGCCAAATTATACGTTGAATAATTTTAGTATTAATAGTACAGATCATTGCTATCCTACGAGAAATTGCAACGATTTTAGGCTTCCTAAAATCAATTTATCGCATTGAGAATGTATGGAGAGCAGTATGCTGAAATAGACCAAAACCAAATGATCTTTTAGAGCTAAGTCTGTAGGCCCCATAAAACAAATTAGACCGGTCAAATAACGATAGATTAATTGAATTTTCGTTTTGCCTCCGCATCCTACTTATTATAAATGTTATGATATGTTCAATGAGCTCACTGTAAATATTAAGGAAGCTAAAAGTCCTGCAAATCATCGTGGATTATTATGACTTAATGTTGTGAAGTCCAAATTTTAGTATGTAGGTAACAGAATATTATTACAAAATTTTTAAAATAGATGAACCCCAGACGTAAGATGTTAACTGTATATAGCTAAATAAAATATACTTAAAAAAATATATATTCATTACACTGTTTTAAAAGCATACGACGCTTTAATAGTGAGAGCTCCATAATAATATTAAATCGTTAAAAATACCGACGTAACCAACATCAGTGTTTTGTATTTTTGTACAAACTTTTTAAAAACTTAAATCTTTATATTCAATTACCACCGATACAGCGTAAATTGGCGCTAGTTAGGAACTAACGCCCATTAGCCAAGATTTGCGGGGCTAACCTTTATTTTATGGCCCATGTAGTTTCCCTAATAGCAAATTTCTCAAGCAACAGTTTGCGTGTCGCGACACGGCCGGCTTGCGTGACTACCCCAATGCCGCCAAACTTACCCCTACCTACAGTGCAGAGTGTTCACATCTACAACCAAACTAACCCTAACCTTTTCACTACCAGGGGAACTTAAATTGTGGTGTTCGTGCATTGAAGTGGTCTCACCTCTTTACCAACGATGCGACTCGACGGTACAAGGATAATGATTTTACTTACTTCTTCGAACATGTCAAAATTCTGATTTTATTTATGAAAAGAAGCTACATGTAATTATTATGATAATTAATACTCATGACCCTGGATTCATGGGATCGTTAGTATGTAAGTAGGTATACATGTCTACGTTCAATAACAAACACACAGTAGTTACGTAATTTTGTTTTTAATCAATTTCTAATCGTAATTGCCGAATCTAAAGAAAAACTATGTAAGGAATGGTAAGACTGTTGGTTAGAATTGATATTTTTAGAGGAGCCATATTATTCTCACGTGGTTGTGCAAACTGTTTAACCAGTGGCGAGAGGAGGGTTACACGCCTTTAGATTGGAGAAGTGCTGTAATCATGCCGTCATACAAAGGTAAAGGGTCACGTATGAAGTGTGAGAATCGTAGGGCTATTAGCCTGCTAAGTTCAGTCGGCAAGCTGTTCGGTAGAGTATAATTTAAAGGGTAAGATTTGAAACAAGGGAAAAAATATGTTTTATGAATGTAAGGACCAGATTTTCTCACTGCGTATGCTCACTGAGAAGTTTCTGGCAAAAAAAAACAGAAACTCTTCTAAGGCTTTGTAGATTTAGAAAAAGCGTACGACCGATTACAGGGAAAATGTTATGGAAGGTGTTGTCCAAGTGGAGTGAATACAAATCTCGTACAGGTCATTGCGTCTCTGTATTAGCGAAGCGTTAATTGTACGAGGGTGAACGGTAGTTTCACAGGGTGACATCACAAAAGGTGTCAAGCAAGGTTGCGTAATATCACCGTAGTTATTCAATCTATGAGTATACATGGATAGTTGTAATTGTATGTGAGATTGGGCGCGAAATTGAGTAAACTGAAAGTATGTTGCCAGTTGTACGCTGATTTAAAACTGTTTGGAAGATCTACAGTGTCTCGTGTCTAGGATAAAAGAAGTACGTATGAAAAGTTAATGATGAATATAAGTAAGTCTAAAGTCACGGTGTTTGAAAGAGAGAGTTCGAAACAGTGCGTAATATAGTCGTGAATGATGAATACTTGGAGCAGGTGGAGTTTGTGAAGTTTGTGAAGTTTGTGAAGTATGTTTACGAAAGATGGGAAGGCTGATAGAGATGTTGAAAGAAAGGTTAATGCAGGCAACTCCATTTATGAATGTGAACAAAAAACTGTCAAAAGAAGTCACAATTTGGTGGCTTCAATGGAACAAACGCGCTTACGACCGCGTCGCCCGAACCAACCAGCGCGGCTGAAAGCCATCTCCATTCTGTTTCGGTTGGCTTCAGTCCTAGCACGTACCACCTACATATTAAACTCATGCGTTTCCAAAACCTTTCTGATAAAATCGCCTGTCGATTTGAGGGTACTGAATAAAACCCTTCGAATAATAAATCGCTTCACGAATTTCACGTACCACTATAGAATTGAACCCGGACGATATTACACAATCAATGTAACACAGTGAGAGAATTTTACCTACTAAAATTACGCTCGTCGAACCATATTTGTTCAATAAATTAATATTTTAGAGTGTGTTTACGTGTGCGTTAAAATAAAACTTGATACGTGAAAATCATGCTCGCACCTTTTCAATGACCTCTCAGGCCTAGAGCCTGTTTTGTCGAAAGGTCAAAATATTTCCACTTTGCAATTAAATCCAAATAAATGGAATATTTCTGAACGCATCCGAAAACTAAAAACTGAATTTTCGAATGGTGATGAAATTCGCTTTCAAATTTTATAATTCGAAATAAATATATAGGTAATTTTAAATTAAAATGAAGCCAATATTAGCGAAACTCAAACGAAAATCTGGACACAGAAAAATCAGAAAAAGATATTTGCACCTCTGGGACTCGAACCCAGTACCTTCGTCTTTCGGGCCACTGCTATGACCACTGAGCTAAGGTGTCAAAAGCAGTTCTCCCGGTGATATATCTTTTATACTGCATGTACCTGAGGTTTTCTTTTTTTCTTAATTTTGTATAGCTTACTATTTACTTTATGCTTCAATATTAACTTTTTTTATTTTTTTGTCGTATGAGTATATTTTCTTATCTATGTAAATTATATATCCATATTCCATAGATTGTAATTTCGGCTAATGTTCATCGGCGTTAATTCATAATAAATAAATAAATATCAAAATAATGTCTTAACTAACCTTAAACTTTTAAACGGAAAAATAAAAGAGAAAGAAAAATCACAATCTTGTGAATCAAAAAACTGGGGTTGTGCGGAAACTGGGGTTGTACTGGGGATCAAAAAACAAACCGAAATTGATCGTCAAAGGGGGAACGGGATGAGATTTGTGGTCTAAAGAAATTTCAGAGTGAAGACATTTGGTAGAAGACAGGATGGTCTTGAGACTTTGAAGAAAGAGTATCCCATGAAAACTGATATACTCGGTTTCAAAACAGATTTCCTACCCCTGAACTAAAGGTATATTAGATACGATTTCGCCCATCGTTAGGTTAGTCAATACTTGGTTAAGTTTCCAAAGTTAACCCTCCGCGTATGTAAGGTAACTTTACCACTTACCACAACTTTAAGTTCTTAAAAAAACCTTACAACTAGTAAGTAAAATGTTCCATTCTGGTAAGTTAAGACTAGAATTTAAGGCGAACATTTTTTACCAGCAAAATTATTGCGGTCCAGACACTTTGGTTCAGAGGCCGCGGTTTTAGAAGTTATATTTCAACTTGAACGTAAAATAAAACGGAAAAAATGCTTCAGAATTCAGAGCATAACGCAAAACTCGTCTATTCGAAAAATCATATCCATAAACAAATTGGTACAAAACGTTTCACAGAGTTGTTGCTACTAAAATCGATGGTTTAACATTTTCTTGTCGCACGGTGCGCAAATTTGAAATTCTGTCTTAATTTTGCAATCTTGTCAAATTTTCTTCTACAAATACAAAAGTTATTTTAATTTCTCTCTATGAAGAGCAAAACTTATTTTTTTAAGTAATTAACCACAGTATTTATTATCTAGTTCTATTATGTCTAGTTATATTATACAATATTTATTATTTAGTTCTATTATATAACGTGTTCTTGAGGTTTTTATGAACCAAATGGGACTGAAATGATTAACCGAGAAATAAATACTATTAGTTCTATGAACGATAGACCACACGCCTAAAAAAGTATGTTTCTAGTTTTGTCATATTTAATAAACCAAAACCAAAATTTCCTTTGAAATCCTAAGATTCGTAAGTAAGTACAAATACCCACTTAAAATTATCAAACACGTGTTTTATAAAACCTTAAAAACCCTTTTTTTTTATGAATACGACACAAGAGTTTCAGCTGCTCCCATCTGGAGCCAGTGAGACTACGACATCCCCAATCAGGGTATGATGTGAGTCTGAAGGTAGTGGGAAGGGGAAGGAGATGGGGAAGAGGAAGATGGGGAAGTACTGGCTATTCAAATCTGGTCACCAAACACGGCTAAAGCCATTTCAAGCAACGTTTCAATTCTGAATACTGAGAGTATCTTCCACTCTGGAACGTGCCGCAAACATACTATATACCTATTATTTTAAATGAATTAATTGTGAAATAACACAAATTAATCAAATAAAATTTATTTATAAAATTTATATACACATTTTTCCAAAGAAAGGTCACCATCTCAACGATAATTATTTTTTCAACCTTTCTTCAGGTAGGCAGGTAGGTACCATAATATTGAAAAAATGCAAATTAGAAATTCAAGATAAAAGCGACGATTACACTTTTTAAAAAGAACATTTGCTGAACTAATAAATAAGACGGCCACCGTCTTGAATTGGAAACGGAAAGTACAAACAAATTTACAGATAGACGAAACGCAAAACGGTCGAGTTAAAACAGGACCGTTTTAGTGTGTTTTACTACACGACTCTCGCACTAACAAACTAGTTCTGTAAAAGTCATCTAATCACTAAACATAATTGTCCAATCTTTTTTCTGTGTTTTACGAACGAAATTTACGGGAAAAGTGAATCCTGCAATCAATACACTGGAATTCTACTAGATTTCTCAATTAAACATGGGAAAATTAAAATAGCAAACATCCCCACTATTTTTTTTAATTTCATAAGCAGAGCAGAGTAGAAAACCAGCCCGTATTCCGAGAGAATTTTTTTTCCGAGATCAGAGTGCGATCCAATGCATCCCGGAACACTCAAGTTAATTGAGTTACGATAAAGTCAATCTGAACATGACGGTTCAATTTAAATACGCCAACTTAATCAGCTTTTCCGTAGTCAACTTTCCAGGTATAAAGATACAATACATTTATGGTTTGACATGTTATAGTTACTTAAATTGAAAAATTAAAATTTAAAAAAAAACTTAAGAGGAACGTATGCGTGGCCTGTTTCATACAAAATTTAGTTCCGGATTAACGGCTAAAATATCAAACTAATTGTTTTCAATTTTTTTTTAAATGACAGGTTAGCTATATAAAAAGTACGGATATGAATCCAATTTTCGATTTTTGTTTTAAATTATAAAATATAGGCTTCAAAAGATGACAATTTATCGATGAATTTAGGAGGCTACTTTGGAATTTTTTTCTGACCAAATGGATGCTATTTTTGAAAAATCCTTTCATATCCTGCCTCAGGAATATGATGAAGTATACGATAAAATTTTAGTTTGCACTGAAAACAGTTATATTTGCGTCAAAAACCGGATCTAGTTACGCGCAAATTTATCGTAAAATTACCTAGGTTTTTTGATGTCATCTCATTCACTCTTTTGCTAGTCACGCGGGAGCGAAACGTGCGCGGGCCGGGGGGAGAGGTAATAGAATCGTGTATCTGTGTGTGTGTTGTCAGACAACGCAGGTGCATCTTCGTTGTTTGTTTTATCATTTTAGATCTGTTTACCGAAAACTGGAGAATGCATTCAATAATGCCAATATACTTGTGTTTACTAGGTAGTAGGTAGGTAGTAAGAAACACTATTTTGGCAGTTCAGCTTTTATTTTTAAAATATTTTCTACGATACAAGGATACCTAACTAGGTATAGATATGTATGGCAGTAAGGCATGGAAACTGGCAGACGAAGGATGAAGTAGACTGAATGCGAGGCGGGTATGGATACCGCCGCCCCGGGAACCATTTATTGGATAACAAACACCTCTACCAAGTGGTTCACTACGTTTGGTGACTTAGCAGGGGTGCCCGGATTCATGGGGTGAGGTTTGTCCGGGTATTAACGGTGGATGCGTCTGCCCACCAGCTGCATGACAGGCTCGGATCGGGAGAGAACGATTGAGGGAGTCTCTTTGACTTCAGCTGTAGGTACTCTCTCAAAACATCGCCTTGCACCGCAGCGGGAGGGATTGATTCATACGCCCGGGACACTCCTGGACACACTGACCCCCAGATTCCTTCCCACCCCTAATACCCTTCTCTTTCCCAGAACTTCATATCCTTCCTTTCCTAAAAAGACCCCTTTTTCCTCAGGGCTTCCTGTGTAGAGCTAACTAACTAACTAACTAACTAACCATCACGCCGTTTCCCCGCAGGGGTAGGCAGAGAGGACGGACCGCCAAACAACTCGATCTTGGCACACACTCCTTGCTTCGTTCACATTCATACATCGTCTCATACGTGCTCTTCTGTTATTTTGACTCTTGACATCGCCCGACTCAAGTATCTGTGTAGAGCTAACGTTAAAAAAAACTGTACAAAAAGATCCCTCAGGCGTATGCAAGGAAAACCAACATACCTCCGAGACACCGATTTTGGAACCTTACAGTATAAATGAATGTGAAGTTACACATATTATTTGACTTTCAAATCTGACATATCAATAGACGCATCCGCCGCCAAGACCCGGACAAACTTCACCCCGTGAATCCAGGCACCCCTGCTAAGTCACCAAACGTAGCGAACAAATGGTTCCCGGGGCGGCGGTACCCTTACCCGCCTCCCAAATTGTTGAATGTGGTGAGACTATGGCATCCTCAATTTTGGTATGTTGTGAGGCTGAAATTGGTGAGGAGGGGAAGGATATGGGGTAAAGGAAGGTGGGGAAGCACCCGGACATTCAGATCTAGTCACTAAACACAGTTAAAGCCATTTCAATTCTGGATGGTGGTCTTACACCAGAGTCCTACTGAGAGTTATTTACATTCTGGAAAGTGCCGCAAATATACCATATATTATTTTTAAATTATTGAATTGTGAAAAAACACAAATCAATCAAATATAATTTACCTACTTGCCCACTCCGGGATTTGTACCTGTCACCTCCTGATCGCTAGTCGAGAGAGAGTCTTACCCTTCGACCACGGAAGTCATCATTAATTTTTTTTTGTTTTCATGAAAGTGCCTAAATATGTCGATTAGATGGTTCCATGCCAACTGAGAATAAATTCAACTCAACACCTCCTTGAAAAGTCAAAAAGCTATGAAAAAAATTATTTTAAATTAGCCGATAACCCTAACCTAATGTAACCTATTTTATATTTATAAATATTTTATCACTCTAAATGACTTATCTGAGATGGTTCTGAGTTGGTCTCATTCCAAGTTGTCCGGTCACCGATTTTATTTTGTATGCGAATGTTAGGCCGGGTTGTTTAATCGTACCTCCAAATTAATATTTGACAAAACTTCACATTTTGAACTCTGTTCTAACATGTAAACATCAAATCGGGGTAAAATTCTATATTGTTTTCTTTTGTTATAATTATAATTGTTTTCAATGATTCAATCAAGATAAAAATATCACAACATCGTTGAATATAAATTTTTGTATATTGTGAAACAATCAAACCTAACCGAAGAATTATTGTAAAATTGTAAATTTTGTTGACACCCAGCGTTTGTACTATAAACAAACTAACACTACTACAGAATATGTCCAGAGACCTCCGCATGTGTGTCCCTCGTCCGCTAATGCTAAGGTACTAAACGAAAGGGACCGTTCACCGGCTTCCTGCAAATATTCAAGCGTAATATTACATATATTTTCTGCTTTGTTCACTACATAATTATTTAATTTTTATGTTCGCTCGCGATGTGCGACAATACGTATTACGATTTCCCCCTTCACTACCGCCTCTCGTACGCCCCTTTCCTGTACTTTACTAGAGCAGGACACACGACAATTATACCTATCATTATGCTTTTTTGGATAGTCAATCTTCGCCCGCGTGAACAGACCTCTTAATTCCGGTTCTCAGGTTTCCGGTAATTGTTTGGTTTCGGTTGCCTCTTTACTGTATTTTTATGTTTAATGTGCACTCCGGTTTTTTCTTATTTCTAAACGAAACTGCCTCCTGTTCTATGTTATATTTAACTCTTAATGATTCTTGTTTAAGGGCACCGTTATGATTTAGCATTATCTATTGTCCTGTGCCAAAACAACGCCGTTGTTTGTATAAACTGTATAATCTTTTCATAGTTTCATAGTTTTTGATAAATTTTGTAAGGACTCGTAAGGAACACTATAATAGGATTACTCTTAAGTTTATTATAGCTAAGCGCACTTGAAGTGAAATTACACAAAACTGCGCTATATAAATACTAAGTTATTATTATTATTATGGACTGAAGAACTCGGATTCTCGGACGGCCATTCAACGTCATTTTGTATTTTTGACAGTGGAAAGGTTCCCGTTAAATGCCTATTATAAGTCCTTTCAACTTTTGAACAAATCATCATGTTGTTAAGCTTGTCAGCTTATTACAGTTGAAATGCCCCTAAAATTGCGGCCTTTCAAATGTCCAAAAAAATGACATTAATGGCCACTTGTTGACAGTGTTACTACATTTGAATTTCTGCGAAGCACCTGGGCCTTAGGTAATTTGTACTAATTTCCGTAGTCACAATTATACAAAAAAATATAAGCGAAATAATAATAAACATCAAAACATGGACCTGCCGATAAAAACCAGATAAAATACCAGGAGAAACAAATATGTCACAACAATATTTAACAAATCTTATAAGCGGAAGATGTTGCTTGTGCAATGCTGGAGGAATTAGCTGGCAGAGGAATTAAACCCAGAACCAGGACGCCTGGGTGGAATCCCGACGCATTTGTCGAATCCGTAATTGACTGGTCAATCGATGTTCTACAAACATCACAAACCCATTTTGCCATTTATAACTCTTTATACGGGGTGTAACAGCACCTACCTGAAGGATGTTAACCAGCAATTCCTAAGCAAATTTGGAGTGAAAAATGTGGAAGTCATGGACAGGTGATATTTTTTCAGTTAAAAAAATAAAAAAACATATTTTTCAATCACACGTCGCCACTGATCCCATCCTGAGCGATACGCGAGCTGTTTCGTGTGACACCGTTCTGTTAGAACGAGATGCAACGCTCATCAAGTTACTGCTAGGCTATAAACGCGCCACTCTCGTAACTACTCACTTGCGACGTGTGATGGAAAAATATTTTTAATGTTTTTATTGAAAAAAAAAATCATCGGACATCAAAACGACATTTTAAATATATCCAGGAATCGCTGGTTAAAATCCTTCTGGAACGTGCTGTTACACCCTGAATAAATCCTTCCGAAACTAATCGAGCGTTACAAGAAAATTACGACCGAGAGTAAATTATGATTTATATTCACCCGTAACCGGCATTCGCTTAGAAGGGACGGACATTATGGATTATTAACACGGTAAAATAGTCCAGAGGTATTACAATGAACGTAGCGACCACGTTTTAAAAGTCAAGGGCAAGTACAATATTCATAATTAAGTGGAGCAAATTTTGTACGCACTAATAATGGAAGCTTTGCGTTACGGTAAAAGCTTTTCATTAAATATTTTTAAGGAAAGTTTTAAACTTGAGTTTTTGTTATTTTTTTTTAGTGATATCGGTTATCACATTACATTATGGATGCTACAACAATACATGATTTACGAGTGTCTGATAGGGGCCATCCCTATTTTACGTCACACGAATTTCATGATTTTTTCGCGTTCCTCTCCCACCTTTCCTACTTTTTCGCTCCCTCGTCCTTTCCCACGGACCCCCCCTCTTTCGTTGTCTCTCCCTCCCTACCGGATTACCCACCACCTCCCTCCTTCCTAACATCAAACTGTAAGAAATACACTCATTTTTTAAACAACTTGCTTGTCACCTAGTGTAATTTTTTTGTGCAAATTTTACAACGCCAAAGTTCACCAGTATTTTTAAAAAATCTTCACGGACGTGCGCACAACAACTCACCAAAGTTTCATAGCAACCGGATTAACACTAAAGGACATAATTTTATAACGCCAGAGCTCACTATTATATTTAGAAACCTTCGCGGGCATGCGCACAACAAATCACCAAATTACCAAATTTTTATCGAAATCGGATGAATGGTTTAGGAACGCATAAGGGACAAACAAAGAAATATTAATTGTGATATATTAAGATTAGCAGTCAAAAGGGGAAAATAAAGTGCATGGAATCAATAAGTATGACTCTTATAATGTATTCGAGCCTTCCTATCAAATTAGCCTTTTGACGGCGTCACAGATTTCCTACAATGATATTGCAAAATAATGCACACCACATGCTGTTTTCAATTTATTGAACTTCCCAGGCACCGCTATGTCTCCTCTGTGCTCGCGGAAGGACGAGTTCCCGGATTTGCAGCCTTAATGAGAACAGGGTTGCAGGAATGATGGAAAGGATCATTAACTCTACAAATATCCTCATCACGGAATCCCGTCAGAGTTCAAGCAAATTGGATGTACATATTGGCCACAATAATCTTTGATCCGACAGACCAATAAAAACGAGAAGGAAAAGCTAAATCGATGACTTATCGATATTAACATACGTGGCAAATCCATTATTTCGAGCGATTGAAAAGTATTCAATCCCTAATACTTTCTCTTTCCCGCATCGCTTCGTCCTTTATTAATCAGGGGTGAGGGATGCTATTGGTTAAGATGCCATAGATTTCACAGCTGGGATGACTAATATAAGGCCATATGGTATGTCGAGAAAGTTAAGTTGCCTTCCGGGTCTTTTTTAAAAAGTTTAACGAAGAGTTGAGAGAATAGGGTTATTTATTTATATTTATACTGCTGATTTATTATTTTTCTTACCATCCTTATCTATATTACACAATTATTTAATTTGGGAGGCGGTTATGGTTACCGCCGCCCCGAGAACCATTTATTGGATAACCAACACCCCTGCCATAGGTCCCAAGTGGTTCGCTGTGTTTGGCGAATTTGCAGGGTTGCCCGGGTTCATGAAGTGAGGTTTGCCTATATCTTGGCGGCCAATGCGTTTGCTCACCTACTGCGTGTCGGGTCGGATCGGGAGAGATTGGTTGAGGGAGACCTAACTTAGACCTTTCCAGCCGGACTCTCTCGACCAATCGCCTTGCACCGCGATGGGAGGGATGGATTCATACATCCGTCACTCCTAGACACATTGACTTCCAGAATCCTACTAACCCCTCACACCTTTTTCCGTCCCAGAAATTTCTCTATTTTTTACCCTTTAAAAGACCCTCCAAACAACTTCCCTAAAGCTGGCATAGGCCCTGGGGAATATTTCCCTCCGTCCCTCCTGTGTGGATTAAAATAAAATAAAAAAACTTTTTTTAATTCTATAAAATTTATGCTATTACATATTTGTTAATTATTATGTATTTACACTCTCTACGGGGAAGTGGAAGTGGAATTACACTAGCCTTACCACATTCCAAAATAAAGATGATTTTAAATTTTATTATTATTTAAGTATCGAGCTGCGTTACTTAAAGATACTATTCCCTGCGCCAAGCAATTGCTTGGGTATTTGTAAAAAGGCAAAAGGTATATACTGTCGGTCACAAGTAGCCTCATGCATTCCTTTGATCCTTTGCTGGGAACGTGTGCAGCTGCATAGCGTCAGAAAAATACAAGAGTATTTATGAATGTGAATGAAATACGGAATGTGTGTCAAAATAGATTAGCATGGCGGTTCACTTTCCGCCAACCCCTGTGTGTAAACGGCGTGTCTTTAATTATGGTTCATGTTTTTATTATGAACTTTGTATGGCAGTCATTTGAAATATTATTCTTTTATCTATTTTCTATATTGTGGTTTCTCTTTATATGTGTGCTTTAGTGTTATAAGGCCTTATATTAATTATATAGCTGGTACCCGGCATGCGTTGCAAAGCAAAGAAATAAATTGTTTCTTCCTGCATTTCCTTTCCCATGCGCCCCGTTCGCATCCCTAGTCCACCCCCCCCGTTTCTTTTACACCTTCCAAGCCTTCCCCCTCTCTCATCATCCCTGCCACTAACCCCACCAACTTAATTACCCTTCCCTCCTGCCTCCCTTCCCTTCCGCTAAGGTATATGAAATACTCTCATTTTCATTTAAACAATTTCATAACGCCAGAACTTAGCATTATACATAGCCTTTAACCTTCGCGGGCGGGCGTACAACAAATCACAAAAGTTTCATCGCAATCGGATGAACGGTATGGCAGCGCATAACATACGAACAAACAAACAAACGAAAAAAGAAATATTGATTTTTATATATAATTTTGTTAAATTCACCGGCTGACAAAGTGCTTCGAAATTGCGAATCGGATTCTTTCAATGCCCAATTATTATTTGCCCAAAAACTGTTCATTTTTATATTACATAAAAAGACTTTTTTCTTTCTTATAAAAGTATTTTTTCTGTCAGATGTTTTCGTAATTCCACTAAACATGTGCACTGTACACCCGCTTTCTTCAATTAAGAAGTCTTTGTGGCTTCTTAATTAGTCATCACAAGAGTCAATTTAAAAAGAAAACTGAATTCCGTGAAATTTACAAAAAGATAGATCAACGGTGGTGGGTAGTATGAATACATGAATGGGTCTCGGCCAGTCAAAACTTCAGCAATAATTAAATTTGCTTTTAAACATTCAACGTCCAATCTGTTGCCATTCCAGAGACCTAGTTTTGCTAATCAAATCGTGGGAGGATTGCTACAATTTTCATGTTTAATTTTTACAGGGGCAATACCGTGTAGCGTAGGTATTTCTTTTTTTTTGTACATTAACGCCCCACAGGAGGAATCCCCAAGGATGACAAGAGGTTTAAAATTGATAATAATATTTAAATGTAAACCCGTTACATGAACAAATAGCTTTTAGATGAAGCGTTAGAATATGACATTCGTAAACCAGATACTATCACACTTCCGACTTTTTTCCAAATAATTTAAAAATACGGGAGTTTTATAAGAAAGGTCAATTCTCTCTTACTTCTGGTGAAATTGAACTTTTTCAAAAGTTGAATAATCAATTTACTGGCCCGATTAGTGATTGCACAGATGTCTTTTTGAAATGTAATTACAAGTAATTATTTCCATGTTCAAGCAGTTTAACATATTGTGCAAGGGCATTTTGGTGTTACTAGTTATTTCAGACCGTCGACTCCTACATATTGTAAATTTTTTGGCATATGAATAATTTTTCTTAACTATGCATATTCTGTATCCATTTCTTAGTTATTTTTTTAGTTCAAAATACCTTGTAGGTATACATGTATATGAGGTTTTCTTTTTCTACTTTATGCTGTCACTTCAATATGTACTTTTTAATTTTTTGGCATACGAATATTTTTTCTTAACTGTATCCATGTATCCTGTTTCTTCTGTATCCATTTATATAATCCACTTAATTATTGCAATTCCTTTGTAAAAGCCGTTAATCGGCGTTAATTCAAAATAAATAAATATAATAAATAAATCAAATGAATCAATCGTTGCACGGTCGATCGTTTTTGACTTACGTCGTCAGGGCATCAAATTATTGTAACGATTATATTCTTGTCCACAATATGAATGGAATTTTCTTCAATAAGTGGGTACACGTATGCCTTCAACCGCTCTTCTCTTAAGAATAGAGTCCCACGAAAAGTTCTTAGCTGCGCAAATTGTATATATGTTGCATTGGTCTCGAAAGTTCTTCCATCAGTTTCAATAAAGAAAATGGAAAAAGCTCTCTTAGGTATTTACTCGACCATATTTATGAAACCGTCGATTCAAATGTTTTCATTACTTTAGAAGGGAAACTACTGGCGGTTGCTTTAGAATGGGTCGACTCTATTTATATCAGCTTGGTACCACTGTACGTGGGCAAACACCTGCACTTTGAATTCGTCATTAATATTGTGAATGGTATTCAATAAAGAGGTTTTTCCACATGCAAAATTCATCACTTTCATTCTAATTATTGTAAATGTGCACCATTGGGGTTGGTTTTATATAATGATCTCTATGAGTGCTTCTGTAGCTGAAAGAAACTTGCACTTTTGAGTTTGGTGGCCTTTCTTTCAACCAACCAGAACGAGACAATTCTCTTCCTGGCTTGTGTTCATAAAATAAATTGATGTTTACACCGTGTTAATAAATTCTTCAATGCGTTGTTTCTCTTTTCTAGTGCATTTCAAAGCATCAAGAGAGCTAGTGAAACTAAATCTAGCTTCCGAGTTACAAGGGCGTATCCTCTTAACATAAACTGTTTAGTACGAAATAACAAATAACAGTCACTGGGATCTCAAAGAACTGTCTTTCATTCAACTATAAGTCTTTCAATCAACTATAAGTCTTCCAATCAACTATAAGTCTTCCAATCGACTATAAGTCTTTCAATTGACTATAAGTCTTTCAATCGACTATAAGTCTTTCAATCGACTACAAAAGCTATCAAAATTATCACAATTTTGACTACAAGTCTTTCAATCGACTACAAAAGCTATCAAAATTATCACAATTTCGACTACAAGTCTTTCAATCGACTACCAAAAAATATCAAAATTATCACAATTTTGAATAAAATCGAAAAAAAAATGTTACTAGTGAACCCATCATAGACAAGAGCCCCATTTAATTCGATTACTAAATTTCGGAGAACTTGTCTAGCACATTATTTATTTATTTATTTATTTATTTATATATAAGTTGTACATTTTATTTATAACAATTACAGGCAATATAGCCTAAGACGTTATAATTGTACCATTTATGCAGTGTATATGCAATGCCAAAAATCTTACAAATGCGCTACAGGACACAAAAAATAAATCTATTTTTTTATCCGCCGCATTCAAAAAGCACGTAGCTCTCCCCAGAGGTGAGTTCATAAATAAATTAGTGCGGCTTGCTCTACTATATAGGAGGTTGTGATGACGTCCTCGAGAGTGAGACTCTGGTACAAAAAAAAATAATTGGGCCAGTATCTCATTATTAGATAAGTGACCGTTCATTAACTGAAAAAAATATTTAAGCAAAGCAATACCTCTACTTGTCTCTAGGGATTGGTAATTGGTCATGCCTAATATATAAATGGATGGGTAAAGCCAAGGGTAACGTCCATAGAGCCGCGAGAATAAAAACCTTAAAAATTTCTTATGGACTCTTTCAACGCGTAAAGTGTATGTTAATTCGTGTGGGGCCCAGATGATCGAATTTGACTCAAGTACACTCAAGACTAGTGTGTTGTTATATAATAACGTCAGTGTTTTTGTGTTACGAGACGGATATGAGTTTCTAATTACGAAGCCGAGAAGCCTGTATGCTCTGCTTATTAAATCATCGATGTGTTGGTGAAAAGTTAGTTTGCTGTCATAAATAACTCCTAAATCTTTGATTTGGTTTAGGTGTCGGAGAATAATTTCATTAATTGTATATTCCAATACATGCGGTTTCTTTGATCTTGTATAAGAGACGATATTGCACTTGGGTGTACTGAAGTTCAAGCCATTTATTTTGGCCCAGTTTGAGACGCATTCAATGTCACGTTGCAGGAGAATACAGTCAAGAAGATTTTTTATTGAGCGATATAGTTTCAAGTCATCTGCAAATAGTAAATACAGCGAATGTGTGATGACTGAACCAATATCGTTAATAGTCTAATAATAATCAAAAACAGAAGTGGTCCAAGGATAGGCCCCTGAGGAACTCCAGAAAAAACTACGAATTCAAAAGAACTGGAACCCTTATAATAAATAAACTGTCTACGATTTCGAAAATATGAAGCAAAAAAACAGAGTAGTGTATTGGAAAAACCAAATGAAGCTAGCTTATTTAGAAGAATGTCGATGCCAACCTTGTCGAATGCTTTTTCCAGGTCAAAATAAGCAACATCCACCTGGCCACCATTGTCAAGAGTTTGTGATAAGAAATCTGAGATGCATAAGAGGTTTGATGTTACTGACATCTGGGATCTAAAACCATATTGACGGTCGTCAAGAATTGGATTAACGTGATTAAGTATATATTTATGTAGAATTTTCTCGAATATTTTCATGATGGAACATAGAACGGCAACTGGTCGATAATTCCGGATATCGCGTTTGTCTCCCTTTTTGTAGATAGGGGTTATTTTAGTTAATCTCCAGATGTCTGGGAGAATCCCGTTTTTTAAGCATACATTGAAGAGATGACATAATGGTGGTATTAAAATGTCGGAACAACCCTTTAGTATAAATTTTGGAATATTGTCAGGACCGATGGAGTGAGGTTTCATTAAATTTGGGTGCCTCCTTAACATCTTTTTCTGAAATACTGACCAGGTCGAATGAGGGCCCAATCTGTACAATGTGTTACAATTATGTATCAATGGCACGGGCAATATTTTGCGGAGACCCTTTAACCTCTCCAGCTGGTCGATCTCGACCCATCTTCTTGCACCCCAGCGGGAGGGATGGATTCATACATTCGTCACACCTAGACAAACTGACCCCCAGAATCCAACCCATCTCTCACACCCTTTTCCTTCCCGGAACTTACTCTCGTTCCTTTCTTTGAAAAAAACCCACATAGCACCACCAAAGACGGCATAGGCCAATCGTATAGGGAAATTATTTTCCCCAGGGCCATCTGTGTGGGCTTAATGTAATTTTTTTTAAATACCCGCAGCACCCATGAAGGTGGTACATGTTTGTCCTTGTTTTAATGAGTTAATTTAATTTTTTTGTTAGGTTGAAACGGTTTTAAGCCTGCTAATTTGAACTAGAACTCAAACTAAACGATACGGTAATTATGTATAAGCATCAACCATAAATTTTTCGGTCATAATTATACGTTCGTAGACAGTTTTCAGTTGGACGTAAATACCTGTATAAGCAGCAGAGAAAATTAACAGTTAAACAGGGTCGTACCCGTGTAAATTACTGTACATAAAAATAATTATGTTGGGAATGGAGTTTATTTTAAAACGTAGCTATATTATGTTTGCATTCAATTTATGTTTGATTCTAAGAATTTATAACGGTACACGTGATTGCCTTTTCGTCAATTTTTATTTAGTCTTTTATTAGAACCACTTTATTTTTTAATTTACGCTGACCGGTTTCAAAAAGATTATCCCTTCCTCAGAGCAAAAATATAATAATATAAAACTAGATATTTGAAATACGCTTTGATAACAAAATAATTTTTCAGTTTTGTTGGGTATTTTGATCTCAAATCCAAAATTAAAACTTGTTGAAAAGGGCTGCGCAAACGTCCTTGTTAAGGGCGCTGCACAAATATGACATCTTAGGTTATATTTCTAATTATGTGCAAATGGATACATTCATCAGAAGGTTGGTCGTAAAAGAAGCACAAAATAAACAGTAAGTCGGAAGTCGTATGAACACGAAACGTAGATAATCCATACTAATATTATAAATGCGAAACTGCTAGAGTTCGTTTATGACGCTTTCACGCATTAACCAATAAAAAGACTTTGAAAATTCATTCACTAATAGAAAGCTAAATTATGTGCGAAGACTATAGTCTGTATACGATGGCAAGCTCTGGCGTTATGAAATTATAAATATTAACATATTATATTTGTTATACGTTTTCTGTCGCTAACAAAAGCGAGTTATTTCTAACGTCAGAAAAAAATCGTTTCCATGGAAACGATGTTGATATATTTGTGGGCTCTAAGCTGGTAGGTACTCAGCCCCCTGGTCAGCTACTGCTCCAGAAAATTCAAATATTAGAATATGTTTTGTTTTTTTTGGACAAGCGTCTGTTTTGCAATAAATGTCAGAAAAGAGTTCCTACATTAAAAAATATAATTCGTAACGATTGTAAAGACTGAATAATAAATAGTGTAATTTTTTAATTATATTAACAAACTTCCAAATATTTAATTAAAAATAAACATCCGAAATGTTTGTAAGCGCATAAATTCCGAACGAATGAACAATATTGGATAATTCTTTTTTTCTTTGAGCTATAGCTTTAAGAAATTTAGGTGGCAGGCGAGACGTTTGAAAACTGAATGTAAGGGAATGAATGTATGGAATGCTGGAGGGGTGAGGGTGGGGAGAAGGGGGGATAATTGATAAGTTGAACCGCTACAGTAATTTCCCGTTATACCATGCGAGCGAAGCCGCGGGGAAAAGCTAGTTACAGATAAAACACAAGTCTGTTGGAAGAAAATAATATATGGGTAGATATAGTATATATAATAGACCTCGAAAAGGAAGGTGCTTTTGTTTCATCTCTCAACTCCTAACCTGCTGTGACATACGGAATCATTCATACACATTACACTCATCCAGCATGCATAATATGGATGAGCGGGCGGGCGACGCGACAGTAGCTTCGTGACAAACTTAACGTAAGAAGATTGTTTTGCATAAGGCGCGGCGTCAGAGATATACTCGAAGTCGGGATCTTAAATTTCAACCGTACAGACGCTAGGGTATTAAAACTATCAGATATAATAATAATTTAACATTACAAAAGAGTGGCTGAGCACAATATATTACTAATTGTTGTGATGGGGATGTGAGCGTGACTAAGGATTAATGAATTAGAATGAAACCTCACCGCATTGGCCGTTTTGATTATGAACTCACTTTTCAAGGCTCCTATTGGTCGAGATTGTGTATGCGAAGGTTTTACTTCTACCGCGTGTGAACTGCACTCAATTTTTTTAATAATATTAATTATTTTATTTTTACTCGATTCGCTCGAAGACGAAAATACAAAACAGTTATACGGCAAAATCAACTTATTATAATTTGTTTAGATTTCCACTAGTACTACAAGTTCCCGGACACCGTGTATATGTTTTTTTAGAAAACGCATATAGGAATTTAATATTAATTTATAAGGATAATAAAACTTTAACAGTGAAAGTTTCATTACTAGCAACATGCGCTATTTCTGCTCTATTTGTATAATCAATTTTGCTGTCATAAACTGCTGTTTCCTGTGAATATTAGCTTGGAGGAAAAAATGTGAAAAAAACATTGTTAAACAGCACTTCGGATGGTGATTAATAACAATAGTATCATGTACGTTCAACTGTTCAGGTACGGTTTAAATAGAAAGCTCTATCAATTAGTGATACAAGGGGAAAACTTTTAATAAGCTTGAAAAAAGGCGTGTAAACAAGGCTTGACGGAAAAAAGGCTTTGTACGCCAAACGCCAACTTTATTAATTAATTAACATGGCACCTTTAATGTTCCCTTCAATGAGAAAACATTTCTCGATGTTAACAGGGTTTTTGCAGCCTTAAGGCTGCCTTGCACGTGTACAGAGCAGATCTCTTCAGTAATTTACCGGGGTACAGACAAATAATTAATTAGGAACAGTAAAGCATTCCTTTCACAAAAATAACAGAACCGAGTTTTTCTTTGTCTCCTGTTTATTATCTTTAAATTAAACGTAATAACATAAATTCTTCTACACTTTACTGTAACATCCAACTAATCTCAAACCTGTCCGTAGACATAATAAAAATGGAACATTTTTAGAGTATAAGGAAAAACTAACATGAACGTGAAAATATTAATTAAAGAACGATTATGTTTACGGACATGCGCCGCTCTGTTTGTTCGTGAGGACCTCCCAAGAGAGAAAGAGAGAAAATAATAAAATCGCTTTGCGCTAGAAATAAAAGAATTTTAGTATTTAAATCAACAAGTACGCATTTTTCGTTGGAGTCGAATGAATTAATGAATTAAATTTTGTAAAATGGGACTAATCAACCCTATACAAACCAATCTTATTTTTACGATATGAGAGAGTTCGGTTTTTACCCATGGCTGTTTCCAACAGCATTTATCTCGGGAATGCTGGGTATCTGCAGCCTTAGTTCCAGAAGAGATGTCGCATTACTGCTGATGGCATATAAGCTTCTAAATGGTTTTATATCGGTACCAGATATTCTGGCTGAAATAGGATTCTATGTCCCGGATAATTTCACGCGAGGTCGCCATCACAGGCTTTTGATTCTTCCCAGGTGCAGAACTAACTTACCAATGGTGATGCCCATGGGAAGACTTACTAGGTTAATTAACTGCCTTGCAGGAAATATGGATATTTTACACATTTCCTGCAATGATTTTAAGCGTGAAATAGCACTTATTAAATAAATGTTTTAACTGTAAACGTAATGATTATGTACCTTGTACAACCGTTTTTGCAATATATTGGTGTAATGCTGTTTTTGCTAATTAATAAATAAATAAATCTTCTGCTTTACAGAGTATAAATAAAATATGCGTATAAATGTACATTTTACGCAGCATCGTGTTCATTGGTCGAACGAATTGGAAATCTAGTTTTGCATCAGTTATCGAAAAATCGGTGGGTGCAATATTTTAGCCATGTTGTTATAATAGTTTATCTAGTCTGAAGTTAGAAGTAAGAGTGTAGAAATGTATTATAATTTGTATAGCGTCCTTGAGGTGATTTTTCACAAACGGCGCTATAAACATCATCCAAATACTTTTATTATTACTGCGCCACACGTTAATTACTGTAGCAGCATTCTAATCTTAGACAAAGATGGGTTAAAGAACAACAAATGACAAGATTGCGAAATAAGGATGAATAAAAATTATTCTGAAGAAAAATAGTAGCAAGGAAATATTGAAGGAGTTAAATATCTTGTCATTTGAACAAATTATTTACTGCAATACTTTATGTTTAATCTACAAAATAATTAATGGCCATACATCATCAATTATGAAGAAACTAACCACATATGGAATAGTGTTCCTAAAATGGAATACCGACATTTCTCGTAAATAAATACTCCTAGACGCAATAAACAGTGACCGTTTTTCTCTTTCAACCACTATCCGCGCGTACAGGTTTCAACTTGTCAGTCGAGCGAGTGCTGTGTCCACGGAGATACGATTTTGTTTTCTGCAGATACTCGAGGAGAAACCTGGATCAAATGCCTCATGTGCGGACTCTGGGCAAATAATGATTTTTTTTATATGAATACCGCACAAGAGTCGCAACTGCTCCCGTCTGGAGCCAGTGAGACTATGGCATCCCCGATCGGGGTATGTTGTGAGGCTGAAGGTAATGGGGAGGGGAAGGAGATAGGGAAGAGGACGGTGAGACATGATTGCGCTGGTGCAGAGTTCGACACCTGGATTTGTGATTTTTGCAAGAAGTTTAAGTTCGTTTTTATATTTGACCAAAGTTCCTAAAGCATCTAACAGAAGTTAAGGTTTATTTTTGATAGTTGTTTTGGAGTGTTTGACATTTGGAGTACCTATTCCATAATTAAATATCTTTATGTTGATTTTGTTTTAGAAAAATTATAGTACTTATAATTAATAAAAATAATTAAAGACTGTTACTATGTAAAGCGCAAATTTATGATTGATTGTAATTACAATTACTATTAAAAGTTTTTGATTTTTAAACATTGTCTTTTACATGCATAAAAAACAAACAAACGGTATTCCATATTTGGTTACTTTCCTCTATAACTTTACTGAAATCTGTTGAATCACCTCAAAACAACATATAACAACCTATATTTAGACATCTGTTGAAAGACATTGAAACTACATACATATTCATAAACACCACACATAACATAATTAATAACGAGTTCCTCTCGACGTTGTGTGTTTTCCACACCGACGGGGTTTATCCGCTAATTCATTAGCTGCATTTCCATTGCACTTTAACTACTTCATGCTCCATTTATTTCATCCCATACAACTGCTTGCAGTAATGGCAATTCCTCTCAAATCATTACCTCATCCAATTAGAACACAAAATACTCTTTTGTTGGGCATAAATTTGTTGGGTACTGAATTAAAACTAGGTAGGATATATTATGTAAGTGTTGTAGTCTTATATCCAACTAGGACAAGAAATAAAAAAAGACAGACCAAACACAAGTTTAAAGAAGAATTATTATCTTGGTTTGCGCGGCTTTTAGAAAAGATCCATATGCGATGGATTTGAGAATCCCTCGGGCACCGAAGCGCTGCGATTTCAACCAATGCATTCCTCTGTGGGATATTCTGAAAGCGAACTAGGTCAATCGCAAGAGATAATACTTAATTGAAAATAATCTGAGTTGCCCAGAAGGGATGAAGCCATGCAGTTAACCCCTCAGGCCTCGACCATATTTTCTCAGTCAAAATCCAAATAAATGGAATATTTCTGAACGTATCCGACAATTAAAATCTGTTTTTAAAAAGCGATAACATGCGCTTTCAAATTTTATAAATCAAAATAAACATAAAATTTTTGTAATGGCTCACCTTATGTTTTTCTACGTATACTTATACTAAAAAAAAAATTTTTTAGTATAGTATACTAAAAAATTATTTTTTTTATCTTTTTTTTTTAGTATACTAAAAAAAAATTCATTCTTGTTAGAGGAATTCTATTAGAGGAATGTTTTATTAGCATTATTGTAGTTTCACTTTTTTGTCGTTCTATTTTTTTAAATATATAATTAGTAAAAAAAATCTCAAAGTTTCATACATTTTTTTCAACTTGCGAGCTTTTCATCCCAAGCTTTGGTTTCATAAAAGTTTAAAAAAAATAATTTTTGTTTTAGATTTGAATATAAAGTGACCTGTTTTCTCTTTCTAACACCGTTTATGTTATATTTCTCACTATGATAGTAAGGGAGACACAACGATTTCTATTGTTCCGAAAAGTGAACAAACTAACTTGAAGAGTTAGAAAGGACGATAATCAAGGGCCAAACGAATATTTTATGAGAAAGGTAATTTTTTATGTGAATACCGCGTAAGAGTCCCAACTGCGCCTGGGGCCAATGAGACTATGGCGTCTCCTTTACTCTTTCTAACACCGTTTAGATCATATTTCTCACCGTGACAATAACGGAGATACGACGATTTCTACGGGGTTAATAATATATTAATTAAAATTAATTAAATTAAAACGAAAGACAACCTTCCCGGTATACGAATAACCCAACAATGTTTGAAAATCTCTTATAACCACCACAGTAAGCCGAAAATATTGCTTGAGTCGTGATGGAGGACTTAAGAATTGAACACGCGAAGCCCGGATGAGACCCAAATGCGATGCCCACTAAGCTACTTATTATTATCTAGTAGTAGTGTCTTGATTTGTGTTTACGATCAACATGGATGAAGTCACGAAGAGTCTGAAATCACCTTTTCACCATCAAGTTTCCGAAGCTACAAAAACGGTATACGGTTTTCTCTTGTAATAATGTTTTAATTACGTGTTTAAATTTTGTGTGATGGAACGCCCCGAATAAAACCCGGGATGAACATACAAATTCATTCTATCATTACCTTAGAGAGAACCCTTTACCTAGCACGTGTTTACGGTGAACCTACGGAATACGTGACCTTCAGTGACCGACCGAAGGTTCGGTTTCGGTTAAGTTTCGGCATCAGTTTCGGTTTCGGCCACAGCGAAACTGTGCGTTCGTGAATTACCGCGCGTCGTTCGGCTGACTTCGTGGCTCGCGTGTCACCCGCCATCATCAGCTGAGTTTGCCGGCCGGTCCGGCGTGATTGTGTTGTGAGTTTATGTGTTATTTCTCGCGCATAGTGATTTGGTAAGTGTTCGTTTTTGTTATTACTTTGTCTCACATATTTTATTGGCATTTATGCATCAAAGTTCTTTCCGTTGAGTTATTTATTAACTGAGATTTATGAATAATGAGAATTATGTGTAATAAGATTTTTTTTTTTTTAATTTTTAAAAAAGAAAGACAAACATTCCCGGGTTACGAATAACCCAACAATCAAAATGAATTTATACAAAGGACATGTAACTACCGTAACAATAAATTTGCAAATATAGACACACGTGCTGACGTATTTACTGCTAGTTACTGTCGCTACAGAACTTCACTGTATAACATTTTAGGTGCGAATAACACATGAATTAATTGTATCTAATATTTTTATATTACTTGGCAACTTTCCCTTATACCTCTCCTCCCCTTACCCTTCCCAACCCAAATCCCTATTTTGCAGTCTATTTCAGTTATAATCACACTTATTTTAATGTTGTGTATTAGTTTACCATTTGTTGAATTCACATTTGTACTCTTATTATTTTTTTAAATATTCTAGTTTATATTCAGTTAGTCTTGTTTCTAAATACCTATCTGTGAACATTAATAATGGTCTGTTTTTTTATCATCCTCTTATGTTTATTGTATTACTAAGACTGTTAATGTTCCTTAAATAAATAAATAAATGTTTGAAAATCTCCTTCTTGGAGACTTAGCCAGCCGAGGAACGACACGGGACGCCCGGGTGGGACCCAAACGCGATGCCCACTCAACCACTGACCGGCCAATAAAAGAATTTTTTTTTTCACATACTTCAATTGTTGTTTTTTTTATTATTTCATTTAAAATCTGTAATAAGAATGTGGTGATTGTAAACGCTCAAACTGATGAAAATACTCAATTAATGAGGTCCTTCCTTTACAATATAAGTTTTGATTATTGACAAATTTTTCGTTCCAAGAAGTAGTTAGCATGTTTTTTTAATTTTTGTTTGTTTTATGGCAGTAATAGAAAAAAAAATATTACTATTTTTATCATCCTTCAATTATTGTTTATTATTTTATTTAGCACGTGTTAACTGTCTATAAGTGCAAAAAAATAAGCCAAATTTCATTAAACAATAGATTTATAACATATCTAAAAAAGTTTCTGTTTCGGTTTCGGCCGAAACTAAGGCAGATACCGAAGACTCGGTTTCGGAAAGTCTTGTTTCGGTCGGACACTAGTGACCTTACACTACTACTGAAATTTCATGTCGAGTGTCGCCTTATGAGCATTGAAGAGAGGACACTTGTGGTTGACCGTCCAGACGTTAGACGGGAATCACCGCCATGCTTAATTAAATGTAAATGAAATGGTCAACCCAGTTCAAATATCAAATAATTGCTTTCAAGTTTGCATTTCTCATTTGAGATTTGAATAAATATGTGCCTAACTCCCAGTGATTGAGGTTTGGTAAAGAAACTGGACGGCGTTTTGTCCTTACAAACGAATTCCCCATTTTTATCTCTGGATTTTAACACTAGTGCAAATATTTTTTTAATGTAATATAGCTATCGACTATTAGCGTGTCGGTTGATTTTGCTTTTTGGAATAAGTTACTTCTTACAGGAGTAAGGAACCCTTAAAAATCGTTAAAATTGCTTTGGTTTTGTTGTATAATAATTTCCTGAATGTTTAACTTCCAACCCCTGTACAATGATTTGCGTCAGGTACTGAATATTTAATATTTGGTATATGAGAGAAACACTGTCGTGCAAGGTCAATATTGGTGGGGGACGGGGATGGGGGCGGTCAGCCAAGGGCTGCGGGAGGCTGGCAGTTTTCTTCTTGTTTAAAGTTTGGCGAGGGTCGGCCCTACTCGAGCCCTCCTTGTTTTGCATTCAATCAATTGTTCAAAACACGTGTTTTAAAAATTAGAATCAAAGCAAATCGATTAGAAATCAACTCAGCGAAGTTTCCTGACGACGCTCAGTCCAGGTGTAACCCGGCGACGTGGTAATGTACGTAAATCTTATTTAATTATTTATTATCCAATCAGATCTTACTTTTATTTTAAAATCAGTAACTTTGAGTTCACAAAGAAATTTAAGGCTTTTCCTAGAAGCGTCGAAGCAAGCTAAATATATCCAAGATAATTTAATAGCAACAAGAGATATTTTTCATTTAAAACCCTCATGTATTTAATTCTATCAATCACTAAGCGTTTATCTTCTCGAATTAAACTTGTATGAACGGACTGCAAACACGAGACCTTCCCGATTGAGCTAGGTTGTGAAGGTGTAAGTATATAAGTTGAACATTGTTTGTATATTAAATATTGACATGTCTATAAATCTGTATTCGATGGGTTCGAAACCGTTTCGTTATGTTATAGTTTGTACGCCATCAACAGACGTTCAGTATACAAACTAGTCAATGTATTTTTTTAAAGCAAAAGGTACAGACATAGAGTATTTTCTTCTGACAGTTAGTAAAAAAATCTTTAAAACCGTTCCAATTTCGGAGGAGAAAAAGGGATGACATATTATAATAAGCTACAAGAAACCATAAAAACCATATTCGAACTTCTGTTTCCATTTAAAAATGAAGCTGCCTAAAGTAGGAGGAAAAAATTAGTTGATGTAAGTTAATATTGTTAAATCTGAATTTGAAATTGTCAAAAGTGACTTAAAAATAAAAGGTCTCGAAAACTGGCCGAATCGGTTGAGAATTTCGTCCCGGAAAGACGAGAGCTCCTGGGTGCGAGTCCCAGTTGCGACCGCTAGTTTATTTATTTTTCTGGGTATTGTTCTTTTTCATATATAATTTAGATTTATTAGTATTATCTTCTCCAATAAAATTTATTATTTTCATATTCCTGAAAGTCCGAAAAAAAACATAATATATTGTTAGAATGTTTACCGTGCTAAATTTCAATGCCGAACGAAAGTACCTTTGTATTTACACTCTTAACTCTACACGTTAAATACACAAGTACCTTAGAATGATACGTATTTCACATGAAAACAAAGAAAAATGGCATAAACGTGAGTAATTTATGCCACATTTTTGGGATTTTTCAGGTTAGCCATTCACTGTAATTCGTTTATTGGGATAGAAATAAATTATTAAAACCAACCAATCCGTGGTTCGTGTTTGTTATAATACTGTAATGTATCGTTATAGTCTTTGATTAGTTCTCACATTACTTTAGTTGTCTACAGGCTATTCGGGTCACGTGGTCTCATGTAACCCGAATAACCTGTAGATTCGCAGATAAAACCAAGCTTTCCGCAAGGAAGGACGTTAGTCCTCCTAAGTATAATTATAAATTACGATACGTTAATAAACAGGCACTGTGATGTAATGAACCTAAGTCTTTCAATAAGGATCCTGCAGTACTTGAGAATACTGGTCCAAGTACTTACAAATAAGGAATGTCTCTGGAGAGAAAATTTGATTACAAACACTGACTCCCCTTACTAACCAATTTTTAAGCCACTTGCAAAGTTAGCCACAAACCCTGTTCATATGGGGCGGCAAATAAACTGAAGCGATAACTCCTCCATAACGAAACTCATAACGTGAGTTTACAGCTGTTCGCGTTCGGTTAAAATGCCGCATTAACTGAACACGCGCTCACATAATATATGTTGAATTTATTGATTTCTATTTGTATTTACAACATGAAGTAACATAAATCCCTTCCATACTTCCAACGCATTCGCTCTTTCCTGACCCTCTCTACTACAAAAATCGTTACATAAATTTAAGTTCCAACTACGCAAGTTGCCATTAAAACACCTGTGTTTCCCAATAGCTCGGCGATAAAACAAAATTGTTTTAGCTTCAAGCTTTTTGCTAGCAGAAAGTTATCAATATCGTGTCAAAGCTCAATTTGCCAAGGCTCTAAATCGAAGATTACTAGACTATTCCGTTTATTGAATCAATTTTTACAGTAGCTTTTACGTTGGCAGTATATTTTTATTGACACAATTCCAATGGAGGTTTGATGGTACATTTCTCCATTACCGGGTGATTATTAAACATGACCTTGTTTTCTTTGAGAATAAAATGAATCAGCGATAAACCAGGGATATCCTCAATTCATGTTTCGGTCGGTTTTCTACTGTCTTACACAAATTCATTACACCGTATTTTAGGTTCCTCAACGCCCTTCTGCGTGTTAGGGATAATAGTTATTGATGATAGCTATGACCTTTTGGTCAATGTTGTAAAGCCAAGTATGATGTAGTTATGTGTAATGTGCAAAAATCTATTGACAAATTTTTCGATTAGTCGATTCCTTATTGCTGGGGATCGTATCCAAAAAATTTCAAAATCCAAAAAATTTCAAAATTCAAATAAATTTCAAAATTCAAATAATTTCGAAATCCAAAAAATTTCCCTACTCCAACTTCTGTGGTGGATAAAGATACTCCATTCCTGGCGGTCCTTCACCGCGTGGAGAACTGCGGACACCGACGTACTAGACGCTAGCAATGCTGGGTCGCTCCAGCGCATTGGAGAAGAAGGTTTTCGTGCTTCTTTTTCTTTCGACATTTTCAGTTACTATGAGTTTCCCAAAATTGGTGTCCTCAATTTGGTGAGCCACTTGGCCAAAATATCTTAAGATACGTTGTATACGTTTTCAGATAGTTGAAAATTGTTGAATTGTGTTATTTAGTTATTTAATTGTGAATGCCTAGCTTTTCCAGGATGGACATACTTGTGCGTCTGGCTGTCCATGGAATCCTGGGCATTTTCGTCCATCACCACACTTCGAGGGCGTCTATCTTTCGCTGGCTCTAAGTGTCCATGTTTCAGACACGGAAGAAATGTGGGGAAAATCAATGCCCAGACGAAGTTGACAAATTGATCATGTCATTTTATAAATAAATAATGTCCTATTATTACTACTAGTTCTGCGAACGTAGACTTCGCGTAATTTTGATTATTCCGATTTGACAACTCGTGCGACAGAGCGCATGAGCGCGCTCTAGTGGAATGGAAAGGTACCAGATATCTTGGCAGGATTGACCGGACCCGGAAAAAAATAAAATTTACAGACAGGCGAAATGGAAGGACTTCGCTATGATAATTCAATTATTTTTATTATTCAAAGACAGCTATCTTCCAACATTGCCAAATGTCCTGTGTCCTGTGTCCTGCCCGCCCGATCAGTATCTGTTTTAGAAATCTACTTATTGGCGGCTCTTCAAACAATACTTACTGCTGCATCCATAAGCTAACCACATTTACAAATAATATTCCCAAAATAAGTTAAAAGTGATTATTTTTTGTACGTGTTCATGACGCACACTAATTTCGTACATTGCCGTTTGATCACCAGTTTGCAATTAATTAACCAAACAAAATGTTTATGAAAAATTTTTAAGGATTTTGGTTGCAAATTCTTTTATATTTTACGTTAATCTACAGTTTGTATAATTTAGTATTCAAGGTTTCGATGGCGTGCTGAGAATAAACATTAAATAGCTCGACTTCAAAATTTTTTTGCAAATTACTAAATTTTTTGGGGAAAATTATAACGTGTGTAAGATACCAGAGAGTAAATTTTTACCTTTGTAGCATAATATAAGATTAAATTGTTACATGACATTGAGCGATTCACAAGGGTTAACGATTAATTCGTTCAAATTTCTCTGACGAAGCCTTTTGGTATTTTATAAAATAGAAATAATATAATGTTTTTTTACCCCAGCAAAAAAATGATTTGTACGAACCCCTCCGGCCTCAGTCGTTTTTTGTCACAGGTCAAAATATTTCCGCTTTGCAATAAAATCGAAATAAATGAAAAATTTCAAAACGTAAACGAAAACTAATTAATTTGTATTTTATTACAAAGTGGAAATATTTTGAGCTTCCGACAAAATAGGCCTGAGGGGTTAAACTATATCAGTTTTTTATGAGCCATAGCTTGAGTACTGATGTACTTTTAACTTAAGAAATCTACTTTTAAATCAGAGAAGAAAAAGATAGAGAATGGGGAAGGAAAAAGTAATTGGATATTCAGAAGCAGCCAGTAAGAGAAATTCACTTGCACAAAGGTATATTAATAACACTCGAATAAAACTACTGAAAATACAATTTCTCCATTTTTTTCCTTAGCTCCACGCTCCGGTCTTTGTATTTCCTCCCTTCTACATCTTGGGTCTCTTCAAGACCCGTGATCACTCCTTCCTCTGATCTAAAAGACCCTCCACACAACATCTACAAAGATGACATAGGCCCTAGGCATATTATTTAGTGTGGAGGGTCTTTTTAGGGAAAGGATGGAAAGGAAGTTCTGGAAAAGAAAAAGGTATGAGGGGTGGGTTGGAATATTGGGTCAATGTGTCGAGGAGTGACGGACGAATGAATCCATCCCTCCCACTGCGGTGCAAAGCACGGGTTTAGAGAGTCCGGCTGGAGAGGTCAAAAGGTATCCCTCAACCTGTGTCTCCCGATTCGGCCTGCACTGCAGTTGGTGCATCCTTGAACCCGGTTACCCCTGCTAAGTCACGAGAGCCTTGAAGGAGTAACCATATGTTACTTATACCAGGGCGGGTATGTGGTGGATAACCTCCATGCTAAGTCACCAAAAGTAGCTACGGCATATGGCAGAGATATTAAAATTGGCGTCGTAATGTCTTTCGCGTACAAAGTTGCATATTTTTAGATCTGTTCGTGTAATCTTATAATTCAAACACGCAACCATGTACAATGTGACCTTAGAATGGTAATATTCTATTCTAAAAAATAGTAAAAAAATAAGTAAATTAGATAAATTTAAGAACTCAATGTAGCTATGCATCTATTTAAAATTTTAGAGATTTATGCTTTCTTATTAATATTGCTTATGTTTTACGATTGTCTAGTTTATTAATTCTTTGTATTATTTTGTTGAAATGTTATTGCTTTTAGATGCTAGCTAAACTCTTGAATTTATGAAACTTTATACTGCATGCATGCGTATATGTTTGTGTATGTATGTGTGTATGTATGTTATGTTTGGGTGTATGTGTTTATATGATTAACATGTTTTTATATACTAATATGTGTATTTATTTGTTCACGCACGCATATTTATGTACCCGTCTCAGAACAGACGTCGTCTAGGGAGACGAGTTACATACTTTATTTTTTGTATAATATTGTTACTGTAATAAACGCCCGGGTTGCCGGCAAGTAAAATTAAATTATGTTTATTCTGACCTAATATTTAAAATCCGTTGTAATTTTTAGTATAAATGACACTTTGTATTCTTTGTTCGTCATATTCATCGATAACTGCATGAATGATAGATAACTGTATGCCGATGGCCATATTGCATTCAAAATAAATACTCATTAATCAATTGCATCGGATATGTAATTTTCCAACGTTGATGGATGGGTTCGTAGTCACAATTGTCAGTTTTCATTTAAGTCATAATTAATGGGTAATAAGATTAAAATAGATGGTACATTCATACGAAAATTGCTTCAACTAACTAACCATCACGCCATTTTTCCGCAGAGTTAGAAAGAAAGGGCGTACAGCAATATCAGGAAGAACACACTGGGTCATAAGCAACACATTATAATACCTGGACTAATTGCGATACATACTTTTCTGTGAAAATAGATGTTACTTTCATTCATCACTCTTGTCACACGCATCGCAATCCCACGTTCCCATCGCGATGCCGAACTGGGCCGGCCAGATCGGCGGCAGGCGTGGCGTAAGAAGTGAAGGGGATTGGTTCACGCCTCAAACGATTTGATTTGACATCTACGAGTAGTATTATCTATGTATCTAAGGTTACGTAAGGTATCTGTGGATATGTTTATTTTGACAGTTGGTTTGAAAGTGGCACCAACATTTAATGCACATTCAATAAAATGGGAGATTAACAAAATATAGATATTGTAGGTGGTATAAGGGCCTCCGCTCATGGAGAAACTGAAAAGAAATCAGTTCTCAACGCAATTGAAATCAACCTCCTTAACGTAATCGATATTTTTCTGATCTGATATGTCCAAACTTGACAGTTCGTGAGCCGCTACCATGCAACCTGACAACAATGCAACTGAAACTCCACTGCCGCGGCGACCAGCAGTGCTAGTTTTTCAGTTGCATTGTTTGTTTGTATTCATATAAAATTTCTGAAAATTTGCTTTCATTGTATGGGATGATAGCTGGCAGCCATTTACAATAATTTATTTCCGTAATCTATGATATTTTGTTCTGAAACTTTAAATGCAGTGTTTTCCATCACCCTGAATGCAAATAGTTGTATTTTATAATAATTAAAGTGAATCAAAAAGTTTTTTTGTAAAAAAATATTTGTATTAATCGAATCCAGTCGTCCCCAAAGTTTACCATGAATTTTTTGATAATGTAATACGATAAGAAATAATCTAAAAACAAGGGCGGTATGATGGTGAACACCACACGAAATACCTAACTTTCAAAATTCTGGCTTAACGCAAAAAAGGCACGTGCGTGTTAAATATTTGCACGTGAAACAAACAATGGTGCTGGCTTTTTCCACAAGGAATTTTGCGAATAAAAGATCTTTCACCTCACCGCTGGATTAATTCTAAAATAAAAGACATCAACTTATAATTTATTAAGCGCGCAGCCGAGTGACGCTTCAAGGGCGAACTAGGAATTGGGCATCGGAGGGGCCGGATAAGCTCAGGAAACATGGAACAAGTCATTTAAGACATTTTTTTTTAAGTAAAACTTCTTTACGCAAGCTTGACTTGGGGAGTAAGCTGATGAATGCGTGACTAGATCGTTACGAAAAGTGTGATCGGGCGAGGCGAATGAAGCATAAAGAAGTTTAACTTCAGTCGTGTGGTCTAAATCACACTCGTGTTTTTTAATAAAATAAATAATGCCATCACAAGATGAAAAGCTTGCAGAATAAGTTTTCTATGAAAAATTAATAATGGTAGAGATATTTTTAAAGCAAACATGTATTTTAATTATAAAAATTACGACATTCTAAAAATACACTAGGTTCATATGCAATTTGAAACCGCTGCTATACGTAAATATAACAGGCCTAATATTAAGTTTAAATAAAAGTGTAAACTACGAAATGATTAAAAAAAATTATAAATTGACAAAACTAAAATCTAAAGGTTTGTCGAGTGAGTTTTCATTAATCCAAAGCCGTAGCATTAAACATCATCAACCAATTATTATATACTAGCTTTTACCCGCGGCTTCACTAATAAATAAAAATACATCTGATTGATTAACTCACTCACTCTCCACGAACCCCACCTTCCACCTGCCCTTCCTCCCTGCCGCTATAATACGTGAAATACACACATTTTCATTATACAAATTTCATAATGCCAGAGATTGTGAGTCCAGAACTCTGGACTCACAATCCGAAGGTCGCGGGTTCGAACCCGGCGTGCGCAAATAAATTTTATTTGATATTTGTGTTATTTCACAATTTATTCATTTAAAATAATATGTAGTATATTTGCGGCACGTTCCAGAGTGGAAGATACTATCAGTATCGCCCTGGTGTAAGACCACCATTCAGAATTGAAACGTTGCTTGAAAATGGCTTTAGCCGTGTTTAGTGACCAGATCTGAATAGCCAGGTACTTCCCCCACCTCCCTCTTCCCTATCTCCTTCCCCTCCCCACTACCTTCAGCCTCACAACATACCCCGATTGGGGATGCCATAGTCTCACTGGCTCCAGACGGGAGCAGTTGGGACTCTTGTGCGGTATTAACTATAAAAAAAAAGCTTACCATTATATACAGCCTATGTTACTCGCTGATAAAGTAGCTTCCTATTGGTGAAAGAATTTTTAAAATCGGTTTAGTGGTTTAGGCGTGAAAGCGTAACAAACAAACACACTTACTTTCACATTTATAATATTAGTATAGAAGATTGACGTTGAATATTTAAAGATTCCCGACTACGTCCTCTATGAGTTAGGATATTCATAATGAGGTATTTATTATTTTAATATCAAACCAATTTAAAAATTTAAAACTTGGGTATTTGTGTTAGAGTAGCAAAGCGGCGTTTGAAATTGTTTGCTTTAAATCTTTGAATCACAGATTTCGCAATACTTTCACGTGAGTTTGTCTGTTGGGACCCGGAAAATTCTAGCAACGACGCCCCTGTTGCTTTCGTATGCTTACAAATACATCAACGCACGGACTTCATAAATACATCACCGCCCGAGAGCACATCAAAGTTGGGCTTAGCGTCATCAAATTTGTATAAAGGAGAACATCATGTTATGGTTTGGTTAGGCTAAAAGGATTGGGAAATTCTTTTTACTGGACCCATGAGAATCCACACCAGAAGATTTTCTTATAAATAAAGGAATTATTTAATATTAAATTTTATCGAAGCATCAGGTGAAATATATCTAACCGTCAGGCCATTTCCCCGCAGAGGTAGACAGAGAGGACGGACCGCCAAATAACTCTTGGCACACACTCCTTCCTCATTGACATTCATGCATCGTCTCATACATACTCTTCTATTATTCTGACTCTTGACATGGCCCGACTAAATAATCTAATTCACTTGATGTTGCCACGTCTTCCACGTCTTCTTCTTCTATCACTCAAATCATATATTCTTCTTAAACTTCTTTCTTCATTAATTCTACTTGCCCAAACCATCGGAGCATCCCTTTCATAATCCCACACATTACAACCAAATTCTTATAAAATGATTACGAAATGTAAAGTAAATAATTTTAAATAGGATGCATTTGAATTTATTAGTGCACACCCACGTGTACAATACAAGCCCGCAGTCTCCTCTTACCCAGCAAATGCCCAAGGATACTGAGTGCGTAACAATGTTATTTTTTATCTCCACCTTCCTAAGAAAAACAAAATTATTACTAATTTAAATTATCCAGTGCATTGCTACACAATCTATTTAAAGAGATTCAAATTTATGTTTTTATGGAGTCAATTGTCCTGAGGGAAGGACCGCCACTGGATAAGAAGGCTTCCAGTGAACAATGATTTGTTGCCGTCAAATTTACGCGATTTTCTCAATAAATACGGAAGGGCCCAAATAAAGTGTTGGAATAGAATTTGGCTTTAGAGAAACAATTCTCCAAGCGCTTTTGTTTCGTTAACGGCGGAAGAAATCAATAGAGTTCTTTCATTTATTTATTGTTTCTTTACATTGCAGGTAAAATGTTTACAATACAATTTGCAACCTCACTAGGACAAGCCTGTGTTAACAACTCTACAAATTAACAAAATTATACAGATATTGAAAGAACAATATTGTTGTTTTTGAATTGAATTGTATCCGAATGACAGCTACGTGAAAGCAACCGACTTTTGAATTCAAATATATATATTTTTTTAATTCAAATATTTCTTTTTAATTCAAATATATATATTTTTTTTTATTGTAATATAAAAAACATGGGTTGCATATAAACACATACATTTTACAAAACACTATAATAGAGGTCGTTTTTGGTCATGAAAGAATCATCAGAAAAGAGGAGCTCTTGTGCCTGATAGTGGAGCCACGATTCTTAATCAGGTTGTAAGTTATAGCATGTTTGTATAAAATATTTACTTTTTATTGTAAGTTTTTTTTTTGAAAAATTGTTTAATTTTATTAATTTGTTCTGATTGGTTGACGATACAGCGCAATTCAGAAGGGAGGTCATTGTAGTTTTTTATGGCTTGGTAAATATAATGACTTTGCATTTGGGTTGTTTCAAAATTAGGTGTAATAAATTGGTTTCCATTTCTCATTAGTTTGTAAAATTCTTGATATTCTTTGTTATTTTTTCTTTACACATTTTTATAGTGGAAGCTTGCTTGAATATGTATGAACAATTTAAAAAGTGATTCTGTTGAGAAGGTAGATTTTTTTTTTAATATTACTTTAATGATAATTCTTTGCGAAACTTTTACTGAGTTAAGATTGTTTTTGAAGGATCCTCCCCAACCTATAATTCCGTAGATAAGTAAAGAATAGGTAATGATAAAAACAGAAATTGAGATTTTAAGGATTGGGCCAATAATTAAATAGAATAGGATGCTTATTTTCAGAAAGCTTTTTCCACCTGAAAAATAAATTATATCTCTTCGGTATTTGGAATCGGAAAAGTTTCTCTTTTACAATCGTTTTTATGGGTAGTGCTTTTGTGAGTTTTATCTAGTGATATTTTTATATTTTCGGGAGATAATAAGGTCGGTAATTATCGACTTGACCTAATCAGATTTTAGTAAAAATATTAAAAATACTGCTTTTCACAGCTTTTATGGAATTCAAATTTATTTTCGCTAAACAGACCTTATAAAGAACGCCTTAATAGTTTGAAACATCGAAAACCAAATCCAAATTCCAAATCCCCAATTTACGGCCATAAAGGCACTAATATATAAAAATTACAATGAAATATGAAAGCTAACGACCTCAACATAATTAATTTACAGAAAAACCGATATTTTGTTACTTTCTTTGTCAGGGGTTATACAAATCAGAACATTACACAAATCGAATAGTAGACAAAGACATTACAATATGTTTATAATGTCATTGGTAGTAGGAGCTTCTAACAGCAAATTTAATTAACATGGGCTCTCGATTTAATTTTCGGTAAATGAAATCAGTGAATTACTACAAAACATCCCGTCGCTCGGTATAATTCAATACAAGGCAAAATCAAATACTAACAACCGTATCTCGGACCTAGTCACGAATACCAAATGAAACACTGACTGTTTTCACTTGAGATAATTCATTTGTGAAATAGGGCGCCCGTCCTACAGCCAACCATAGTACATAATATCGCACATCCCGAAGAAAAGTGTCGTAAGTCAAAAATTTCTATTTCAAGTTTTATCTCTGAAAATTAAAGTGATTGTGATTATCTATGCCCCACGAAAACCGTATTTAAGTTAGATAACTCCGTCTCCGCAAGATGTCGCTAGTATCTTTCGACGGAACCGTTCATCAACCACTTGTTTTATGATTTTTTTAAATTTTTTATTTATTTATCTATATGAAGTATGTTTACATTGGATTTTTCAATGCCTGCCTCACTGGGTCTGGTATACCTGTGTCAAGACAGGCTTAGAGGTACATAAATGAACATATTTAAGGAACATATTTGGTAGTTACAAGAATATTTAAGGTTAAATACATATTTATTTGAACACAATAAAAATAGAAAAGTGATTGGAAGTGCGGGTAAATATTTTAAAAAGAGTTACCATATAAATGTACGAAGAGATGAAGTACTGCAGTAAATCCTGTCAAATCTATTTATGGAATTAAATTTGAGAAGATTCTATTTTTTAATTTATTCTATATGGATTAGGTCGTACGTTAATTGTTTTCTGCCTATGTGTGATTTATTTTACAGATGTTTGCAGTAGTGTAGCGTCCAATACTTACAGTCCATTTCTTTTCATCTTGTTTGAATTTTGTTAAGGATTCAGTTTGTCTGATCGTAGCTGTTAGTGTATTGTATAGTTTGCAAGCTACATATTTGAAGTGTCTTTGTGAAAGATGGTTTTGGAAAAAGGAGTTTGGAGAAGTTCTTTGTTTTTGGCTCGGGTATTGTGCATTGTTTGTGTTGATTTGTATGACGTTTTGTTGTTTTTGTGTAAATTAACTAAGATGGATCTTGCGTAGAGCTGTTTTACGTCCATAACGTTGAAAGTATTGAAGATCGTATCAGTGCTGATAGTAAGAAGCAGTTTACTTCCTTTTTTTCGCCCTTCTTTGACTTACGACACCTTTCTACGGGTTGTAATGTAAATACTAATAAGTAATGGCTAGCGTCAGGGAACTAGCTTCTTAGAATGTTGCCGATTTGATTACGTAGTCTACCAATAAAAAGTGCAACAAAGTTAAAAATTCTTTTATTAATTAATCTGTTACATCTCTTAAGTTTCCTCAGTGAAAGCTTGCAGTATTCTACAAGATTTTCAAATTATTGGACGAGGAATTTAGGATTCATCAACACCATTAAATCGAGGCATTGAAAACGTTTTCATAATTGCAACTGAGAAAAGTTTAAAATAAAATTAATTTTCCAGTAGCAGCGCGCCGTCGAGTTCCATTGAGAGAGAAGATTTGAGTTTAGACCGGGCTTGGTTGTTAATTGCAGGGAAATGGGGTTGGCTTTCAAATGATTCATGCAATCTGAGGACAAACTGAATGTGAAAATGCATAACTGTCTGCCCCCTAGGCAAGTAGGGGAAGGGCGAGGGAAGGAGATGGGGTAGGAGAAGTGCGCCCTTACCGTGCACAGTAGAAACGGGATTCATTTGGACTGCAATACAAAAGCTGCACTTTTTCTGTTCAAGATTAGAAGCGACGTAATTTTATCATCGTTAGTAAAAGAAATTCTAAGTTACGATATTTTGTTGGCCATGAGATTCAACTAAAAATCTTATCACATATTTAAAATATACTAGACCATATCCGACTAGAGATGTTATAAATTGGAATTTACACCACGTAAATCACACTACAAATAATAATAGTAAGAAATCATTAGGATTTTTACTGAGAACCATTAAAAACTTTAATTCACCTCCTGTCGTGTAAATTTTATTTTTCTGAGAAAGTTTCTACAATTTATTCATTTAAAGTTAAATATCCCTTTAGAACTCGACAGTTGTGAACTCTTAAGTGTGGTCAATTCAAGAGTACCTACTCGACTTAAAGCATAAGGATCTATTTCAATGCCACCATTCACAGACAAATTATGTAGCAAACTCGCCAATTCCTCGCTTACATAGTTTTATAAACAAATGTACAAATGATATCGACATTTTTAATAATTACAATGTTTTTATGTCAACGTATTATTTCTGATAATTTCGTTCTATTATTGTTATAATTTTTTTTTCTTCGAATTTGTCCAATTGTAAACCAATGTAATGTAAGAAATTATTTTTTAGTTCCGGTGTATTGTATTTTTGACACGAATTTCATAATGCCAGAACTTACGAGTATGTACAGAAACCTTCCCGGTCATGCGCACAACTTATCAAAGATTCATAGCAATCGGTCCAATAGTACAGGAAATAATTTCATATCTTCAGAGCTCAACACTATATACAGAAACCATCGCGGGCGTGCGCACAAAAACTCACCAAAGTTTCATCGCAATCGGATGAATGGTTTAGGGACCGCATAACTGACAAACAAAAAAACATACATCGGAGAAGAAGATAACAACAACAATCTAAACGAACTGGGACTCAACTGGGGTCGCAACTGGGCCTCGAACCCAGACCTCTCGTCTAACGGGGACGTGTCTAACCACAATCTTTTTATATTTTTGTTCAATTTCATATGTTCGTTTAGATCAGGGGTTCCCAACCTTTTTGTACTCTAGAGCACATTCTAAAATATCGGTAGGGTGGCGGGCACAACCTATTTTTAATAGACAAACTCCTTCCATAACTTCTCATTTTCCCATAATTTATTTTCTTATATTCATAATTTATTAATAAATAATAAACAAAAATGTTTCAAAATAATAAAACTCTAACAAATAAATAAAAAAATAATTCACATTTTTAATTAATGTTTATGAAAAAATTCTCTGTATGTACGAATCGTTCCGCGGGCGCCGTGTACCCGCGGGCACGGGGTTGGGAACCCCTGGTTTAGATTATAATTGCTATCTTCTTCTTCAATGATATATTACATTGAAGGAAATAACCTTCAAAGTTATAAAAAGAGAGTTTTTCATATAAAAAATTGAATATTCAATTTATTAGACTTTTATAAAAAATCTGATTCCATTCGAATAAATTCGGATATATTTATCCGAGACGCTATCCAGGTGACAAACCAATTCTTGGGATGATTGTTTCCAGTAAAAAGGGTAGTTGCCCATAATATGGAAAAAAGAATTAGTTGAAGATAATATTTTTAATTCTAAAATTTGAAATATGAGATTGACAAATATGACGGTTTGACAGAAGGTGGCAACAGCAAAAATGGTTAACGCGCACGTCCCGGTAAGACTAGAGGTCTGGGTTCGAGCCCCAGTTGCGATCACTGGTCTTCTTCTATTTTTCTGTGTCTTGTTCTTTCATATTTTAGTTTAGATTATTATTGTTATCCTCTACTTCAATGATATATTACATTGATGGGAGTAACCTTCAAAAACTATAAAAAGAGAGTTCTTCTTACAAAAAATTGAAAAAAGCATTCATTTTTGAGTATTAAGATTATTTATTTATTTTATAAATAATT
The DNA here is from genome assembly GCA_936435175.1 of Glyphotaelius pellucidus. Lineage (NCBI taxonomy): Eukaryota > Metazoa > Arthropoda > Insecta > Trichoptera > Limnephilidae > Glyphotaelius > Glyphotaelius pellucidus. The sequence continues at coordinate 1,563,628 of OW386553.1, read as the reverse complement.
TCATAAGTTATATCTCACACACGTTCATACATTTCTAACGAAAAAATACTGTTTTTAGTAGTTAACGTTTATATTTTTTACAAAGTTATTAATAATTTTATTTTAATTCTACTCAATGGAAACGGTAGGAAAAGCTTCATTAAATCCAAAGCATATTTTTTGGTATTTATATGGCAAACCGATTCGTAGTAAAGATTAGTCTAAAATAGTGATTTATCATTAAGCTTTGCCTTAATGACCTTCAAAGCACTGCACTGCAGAGAATGGCACCAGACTGTACATCGGAACCACGTATACAACAAGACATACGCGAAGGAAAGCTTATTTTGAAGTAATTTTACACCAGAAAGAAATGTGGCTAAAGTAAATAATGTGTATGTACCAAGATAGAATTGTGAGACATTCTATCCTCTGTCTCTACCTTTAATAGCGTTTTTGTTAAAAATCACCTCAAGGACCTTGTAAAACAAATATTTCTACAAATGCTTACTGTGAAAATTTATTATTAGCGGCTTAAGCTATGATTAATAAATAGTTACTTACAAAACTATAAAACTAGCAATACACATCTAGGACTATCACTTTTATCTAAGACTTAAAGTCAGTGACTTACAATTAAGACTTGTAATATTAGTGACTTACAATATGGAATAAAATCTCAAAATTATATTGCCTACACACTATATGATTCGCTTCCAGGTTGTATACAAATATATCCAGCGTAATCAGACCGGTCAGTGGTTGAGTGGGCATCGCGTTTGGGTCCCACCCAGGCGTCCCGTGTTCGATTCCTCGGCTGGCTAAGCCCATTTAAAACCTAAACATAAGCAACATTTTCGACTTTCTGTGGTGGTAGTAGGAAATTTTAAAACATTGTTGGGTTATTTCGTTATTTGTAAACCGGGAATGTTTGTCTTTCTTTAAAAAAAAATAATAAATTATAAAAATTTTCAGAGTAATGCTTTGTAAGAATATTTTTAAGTACATTTAACCACTAGGACCCATAAGTTTGTTTTCAAGATAATATAACATTACCAGACAATGTCGATAAGCTGTACGACGTACAGGCGTACCTAACTTATCACAAATGAAAATATGTAATTTTCTAGTCACGTTTTGTTCTGTTGTGTTTCTTTTTCTCTCATTTTCTTTTCCTTTTATTTGTTATCACCGAAATTTGTATATATACGTTTTTTTTCTTTATTTGTTCTACTTAACCTGTCTTTTATTTTGATTCTGTACTGTAGATGAAGCTTATATTTTTCATTTCAAAATATCTACGTAAACTTGTACCTATTACCTCCCTCTTACGAGTTGTGAATTTCTTTCATTATAAAATGATTTTGGAACTCACCCACCCTTGCCCTAACAAGACATAAAAACAATAAAAAGCTAATAAATAATTATAGCCGAGTGGATATGTACACAATACTTACTGGCGACACGACCTAAAACTATGGTTTAAAACTAGTTACTACTAACATACTATACAGAAGATAACTTTCCCGCAAATGGTTTTCAGATATTATCTCTGTTAGGCTTAGAGATCAGAGGCTATTTCACCTATATCACACGTTATACCAAGGTTTCGAATAGCAATTATCCCTTACTAAATTTATAGCGCATTTCCGTACCTTTCACTAGAGCTTTTCGGATTGCAAATAACTTTTAAATGAAGATTAAATAAATCGGCCCTCAAATAAGTCATTATCCCGTATTTAGCGAACATGGCTCTTACAATTCGTAATGGACCGTTTAACAACCCTCCACACAAGTATAATTCTAGTAACAGTTGCAAATTCTGGAATATAAACTAAGATCTAATAAATCTATAAGCAATCTATGTACCAATCAACTACCGTAATGACGCGTACCCATCTCTTCTATTATAAGATCTATTTCCCGGAATCTATGAAATAGATTGGTGAGGCTTTCTACGCCATAGAACGCCCGATAAAAATAGAAACCCATATTAAATCGATTTCAATTTTCATTCCGTTCCATGTAGAATCGACCATAGAACATAGTAAGTAAGAATGAAAAAGAATAGTAGAAGTTTGAATGCGCAACAATTTCTTTCTTTTCATCAATTAATTTCAAAGGGGATAGCAGCTTAACATCGGCACATTTTTTTTTTAACTGTCACTGGCAAAAATCTTTTTACGATCGCTAAAAACCCAATGACAAAGCAAAATACTTAGGAGAAGGACTTGGTTACCGATCCAAATATGTACCGAAAATTCTGTAAAAAAGGTTATACAAAAATGGCAGCGGTTTCCATGGTTATTATATTATTCAGTTAGATATGATAAGTAACTCATATTGGTTCCATCTTCCATTTTTGTATAACCGTTTGGACAGAATGCTTTATTGGCTTGCCAAGTCCTCTCTTGTGTATTTTATTAACCATTGTAAATACCTTAATATAAAATTCTTAATTTGGTCGCGTTTCCGAGGTAGTTTCCGTTGTTGAAAAATCAGATGTTCGTTAAATCTTTTCGAATGTACGTGTCCGAAAAGTTTTTAACGATGTGATTAATAATCACATTAGTTCAAATAAATCAATTTTATTTAAAGTTCCTCAGGTTAGGTTCAACTTTATTTTTGTTTTGTGTTTGTGGCGGCCAGAATTATTTCCGCCACCAAAGAATGTACGAGACGGCCGCCGACATTGCTATTCATTATCTTAGCACCGTACATTAGAACCTAGCGCGGCCTAGCACCTCAAGCCGGCTCGCGCGTATTATTATTTTGCCGCCTACTGGAAAGGTCTAGAGCTACTACTAATAGTTCACAGTACCGCGCCGAACTTTCTGGAAGAATTGCGTGGACATATTGCTTGGCTTTCTAGTAGCTGTTAAACAAGTCAGCTCTATACAAGAGCATCTGCGATCCAGAGCGAGTCAGTCAGTCAGTAACCGTTCAGCCACAAGTAACAGTTCATTCATACTCAGGCTCATTCATTCGAGTGCTCAGTGCACGGAAGTTCCAATGCGGCCGCATTTCTTTCTATGACTCTTACATCAGCCACGTGGTCCACCGTACCTGCAGCTCCGCTACTGTGACTACAAGGCCCACCGCACCTTCAGTTCCGTCTCAGGCTACCGAGATCCGCCGCACCTCACTGCCATTGAGACCATACTTCATCTCACACAGGGACTACCTGCACCGCAGATGGCTCCACTCACCCGAATCTTCACGAAACACGACATCGAGCGACCGCCTGGACTATCAGGCCATTCTCCACCGCCACGGTGTTGATCGACGCGCTGGCGACCTGGAGACCAGTCTTCACCACCACAGCATCTCGACCTACATCTTACATCATGACCGTGCATCATCCACATCGCATCTGTCTACAGCTCTGTTACTCCACACCACAAGTACCATCGCTACGTAGTCCTTCAATAAAGACTCGACTCTCAACACCAACTGCATGCCTTTTATTCATCTCCCGTCTCTACCGATACCGGAGTTAGTTCCCTCACATTAATGAAGCTTTTGTAAACTGTCGTAATTTAAGTTTGAATAACTAGTGCTTCTTTTTTTACAATTTTAAATGTTTCTATTTTTAATATTATATAAAGTTTATTCATAATTTTAAAAATTCTGTAATAATTGTAAAGCTGCACATCTCTGCACAGGAATGCTCTAGTGAGATGAGTGGCTTACAATTTTATTGTATTACTTTTTTTTTTTAAATAAACCGAGCTTCGATTAGAAGTACTTTCTGGGTCAAGCAGAGCCAGCTACCATGATCGCGCTTTTGCTAATAAAAATTAATGTACATTTTAAACAGGGTGAATAAAACGGCACAAAACTCGGCTACATTGTAGGGAAAAACCACAATTTGGACGCGAGTTATTACAAAATGAATATGAAATTATTCAAGTGATGCAACTGGCACATCCCAGCTGGGGCAGTTGGGAGTAGTTAGTACATGGTTAGGGATTCCAGGATGAGAAAAGAAATTTCTATTTAAATTAAAACACCAGACAAAAGCTACAAGTTGTCGGATGAATTTACAAGTTAATTGGCAGCAAAGTCCTGTTTTAACTCGAGCGCTTTGCATTTCGTCTGCCTGTAAATTTGTTTGTGTGTTCCGTATCCGGTAAATTCTGTTTTAAGATGGTTGCCATGCTGCATAGTACCTTTTTAGTCCGTCTGAGTTCGCGTGTTAACGACTGTTCACAGAACTATTAGCTTAAATGATTGATACACACAAGAAAATTTCGAAAAGCAAATCTTTTGATTTACGAGAAAGGCGTAGTTATCTATTAGAAATTAGAACAAAAAAAATAACTGAAATTTTATTCACAAATTGACAATTGTTAATTTTTACTATTTGTTTTCCATTCGTAGAAACTAAATAAATGTTGGAACTTAAAAGCAATAATAATGTTTGGATAATTTGTAGCGCCGGTTTCGTGAAAAACACCTCAAGGGCACTGCGCAAATTAATAATATATGTATACAATGCTCTGTACTTCTAAATACAAAATACTTTAATCCCTCAGGCCTCGGGCATATTTCATCAAAGTCAAAATGTTTCCGTTTTCAAATAAAATCAAAACTAAAATAAAAATAAAAACTATTTTTGAAAGATGAAAAAATACGTTTTCAAATTTTATGATCCGAAATACGTACATTTCTTATACACAAAAATTTGGAAAGCAAACATGAAAAAGTTTTAAAAATGGCTCACATTATGTTTTTTCTAACTAAAATTAAACGAAAAAAATAAAAACACACACATATTTTATTTGAAAATGTATTATAAACGTTATCGTGACCAAATTTTCTGTCGTTTCATGCAAACATAATAGATGAAAAATTCCTAATGATTCATAATTTTTTTTCAAATCGCGGTCGTAAACTTTGGTTTTATAAAGGAAAACATTTTAATTATTTTGTGGTCATAATTTGAATATAAAGCGTGGTATTTCTCTTTCTAAAACCGTTTACATCATATTTATCACAGTGATAGTAAGGGAAGGCGCAGCGATTTCTATGAGGCCTACAAGAGTTGTTGCCGAAAGTTAATAATTTGCCTGAGAGGTTAACAACAAGGCTAAAAAAAATGGAATTCACCGGTTCGTCTATTACTAATACAAAACTACAATGACTTTGACCAATAAACGTGATGCGATGTTAAAATTTACATATATTGTTTTATTTATAATCTGTCGAGGCCGAAATTATACAGGACCATACTTACCTGGGAGGTCACTTGAGGTTAAGATGAAGCTGTATGTGAAATCCTATTTAGATACTATTTAGTTTAATCTTTTTGACGAATCGGTTTACAGTATGAATATCAAAAAATATGCTACGATTGCTACTAAATTGAAGCTTTTACTTGCTTTTCTATGTATTGGAATTACAATAAAATTATTATTTACATAACAAAAAATATAAGCGTAAACCACAAAAAAAAAAATTGTATGACTTAACTACGAAGTAATTAATATAAGAAACTATATAAAAAATAATATAAAAAAATTACGTCACATGAATTTCATAACATAACATAAACAGTTTTGCGTTTTATTAATTTAGATTTTTACATGTGACGTCACAGAGCCGATGACCCCCCCCCCCCCCCCATACCCCTTGTCGCACATCTCTACTCCCCACCCCTTAAGGTGTGACGTAATTTATGGATGGCCCCTTATGGCTAAGACTATTTTTGAGGTTTTGTTTGTTCTACCTTTTTTTCATTCTTATAAAATTATGCAAAAAATAAATAAAAACCACTTTTGCGCTTACTTGCCTGCAAAAAAGATACTTGATTTTAAATTTTGACGGCATGAGAATCGAAATATTTCTAACGTTTATATTCCTCTTAACTGATGTCGTTTATTTAGAGAAATTAAGATACAGTAGGCACGTAGAGAACTCAACTTGTACTTATTTGTATGCACCCAACTTGTAACAACTAATTATGATGTACCTACTTTACAATATTTCAGCTCTCTCATTTCAAATATCAATGTTTTTAAACCAACTCTACGTACTTACCACCTACCTAATAATCAAATGCAATAATTACTTTTATTTCTGCTACATATCTATACCTGTTTTATCTATATTGTATGTCAAATTTTAACTCTTATTCTATTCTTGTTCATTATACAGCCCGGTTATCATGTATAAAGGTTTATTTATTTTTTCTTTTTAATTTAATTACTTAAAATAACATAATTTCTGTACCTATTTTTTTACAATGGCACTACTCCAAAATTCAAACACGAGAAATTCTTTCTCTATTGATTTGGGTAGCTTGTTAACAAGAAATTAATATATTGTTATTAGTTTTAAGAACCATATTGTTTGTATGTATTTTAAATAAAAAAATTAAAAAAATAAAAAATAATAATTGGAACACATGTTATCGGAAACTTTATTATCACATTAACGAATTAAATTGGATTTATTATTAATATTAATTACATAACATATGTTAACATTGGATTTATTTTAAATTGTAACTCCACCACCAAAGGTAAGCGGAAAATGTTGTATTGCGCAGTGAATGGATAAGGACGTAATATTAGCTAGCAGAGTATTGAACGCGCGATGCCAGCGTGGGAACCCGACGCTGTGGACCCCTCAGTAATAAATTATTAAATAATCACTTATTACTAACGTACTTACAAAACAAGAGTAAAAAAAGGCTGAACCGTATCCATTTTCTGACAATGTAGATAGTGAGAATACAAATGGAGAATTAAATCGGAAACAAAGAAAATAATACGATCTATGAATACAGAACTGATTAGAAAACTTAATAACATTGGAATTAAAAATGATTGTTTGTCACTCTTAACAAATTATTTACTTGATCGCAAACAATCCACCAAAATTGGTGTAAATATTAGTCAACCAGCATCAGTGAGACATGGGGTTCCACAAGGAACAGTTATCGGACCGTTATTGTTCCTAATCTATATTAATGATCTATGTAATATTAGCATTCCGGGAAAACTATTCTCGTACGCGGACGATACTGCAATCACAGTTCATGGTAAATCCTGGGATGATGTCTCTGAAAATGCAAATAAGTGCACATCCATTGTCAAAGAATGGCTCAACCAAAACCTCCTAACTCTGAACTGTGAAAAAACTCTCTATATTCCATTTTATAATACCAAAAAGACGGCACCCTTAACTCACTTAAATATAAGGTTTCACAAAAATACTTGCAATCCTATCCAAATCCAAAAATCCTATCCTATCCTAATCCAAAAAATGGGAAAACAAACGTAGATTATTAATTCCCCCTTATGTAAATTTTATGTATTGTGTATAATTTAATATGGCCGAATTACTAAACTCAATCAACTCAACAAGCACTCACTTACATTATTCAACAAATGATACAAAACTATGCGATAATATCTATAGCAACCCGGGCACCCTAACTCTACTCAACCAAAATATAAGATCAATCAGCAAAAACTATGACGAACTAGACATGCTCTTGTCCACCTTTAAAATAGACTTCAAAATTATTATCCTAACGGAATGCTGGATCTCCAACACTTTTACTGTAAAACACAAAAAAAACTATTCCACTTATCTCACAACAAAAAACCAAAATCAAAATGATTTTGGTTTTTTGTTGTGAGGAGTTAAAGGAGTTGTTGTTTACATAAAAGATAGCCTTAACGCTTCTGTATCAGAAATCGCTTTAGAAAACTCTAACTGTTTACAAATAATTGCTGACCCAGATACGTGCATACTCGCTATTTACAGATCACCATCCAGACACAACATTGCGCCCTTTATAATAGCTCTCGATACTCACATAAAAAACATTTCCCACTTCAAAAACATCATCGTTGCTGGGGATCTTAACATAAATATACTTCCACAAGGCCACCCCCAAAACATCGAATACCAGCTGATGCTCCTTGAACAGGGCTTAATAAGCGCCATCAACACTCCAACCAGAGTTACCAGAGACTCAGAATCTTGTTTAGATCACTTAATGATCAAATCCAAAAACAAATTTTGTAGCGTAGTATTCGAATCCACCATTACAGATCACTACACAACAATGATAGGCCTGACCCCACAGACTCTGAACCCAACAACTCAAAATAATACCACAAAATTTCAAACTACTGACTACGTTAACCTAAAAAATTGTCTAGAAAATCAAACGTGGGAACATCTAAAAAGAATTAATACGACAGAAGAAGCCTGGAATTACTTTATAGCATACCTTCAAACGCTCATCACTCAAAACACCACTACAACAGTCAACTCTATCACGCACCGTAAAAAAAGACTTAAAAAATGGATCACTCAAAGCATACTAAATAGCATAAAAAAACGGGACAAACTGCACAAACAAGTCAAACGCAACCCAAATGATACTTTTCTTTACTCTTTCTATAAAAGGTACAGAAATATTTGTTCTCTAATTATACGGAAAGCCAAAGAATTATATTACAAAAACAAACTGATAACTGCAAACTTTGACCCGAAAAGCGTTTGGTCAATTCTGAGAGAAAGCACCCACACACAAAAAAACAATGATGATAAAATCAAAAATTTTGTTATCAACGACGAAGAAGTCGACTTTCACAAAAATCCTACTCTCATTCTTAATTACATAAACAGACATTACACAAATATCGGAGCTAGCCTAGCCGAAAATATAAAAAAAATGTCGACTGGAATCGAAAATCAAGATCTTCGAAACAATATGACTCAGTGCTCTAATATAAACAATGATAGACATTTCAAATTAAATAAAGTAACACTGGAAGACACCAAGCAAATAATACAATCCCTAAAGGATAACACTACATCGGGACCTGACGGAATAGACTCGAAAACAATAATAACACTAAGCCAACAACTGCTTATACCACTAACATACGTGATAAATCTTAGTCTCAAAGAAGGAATTTTCCCGAGCATTCTAAAAAAAGGTATGGTTATTCCAATTTATAAATCAGGACCAAAAAATAATGTTAATAACTATAGACCCATTACATTATTAAACACTTTGTCAAAAATTCTCGAAAAGGCAATAAAAGTACAGCTACAACATTATCTGGAAAACAGGCAAATACTCTCAGTAAACCAATACGGCTTTAGAAAAAATAGGAACACAGAAAACGCAATTGCCACCGTAACCGAGTTTATTACACATAACCTAGATGCTAAAAAAAAAGTAATATCAATTTATTTAGACTTATGTAAAGCATTTGACACAATTTCTCACGAAAAACTTTTCAAAAAACTAAAGAACGTCGGTGTTAGTGGCATAGAACTAGACTTACTGAAAAGCTTCATGTCGGGTAGAATGCAACAAGTTAAAATTAACAACATGTCAAGCGAGCCACTTCTATCTAGATATGGAGTACCACAGGGAAGCGTTCTTGGTCCCTTAATGTTCCTTATTTACATTAACGACCTATGTGACATTGATATCGATGGTCAAATCGTAACATTTGCTGACGATACAGTACTTCTCTGCCAGGCAGAAACATGGAATGAGGTATATACAAAGGCCGAAAATAATTTATCGGTGGTCAAAAATTGGCTAAACAACAACATTCTTACCCTTAACACAACAAAAACCAATTATATTACACACAGCATCACACAAAGAGGCCAACCTCCACCGCACACAGACCTTATCTTACATAACTGTGGTCAAACTTCTCGTACATGTCAATGCGAGCGAATTGAAAGGGTTAATCAGACTAAATACCTTGGAGTCATAATAGATGCCAACTTACGCTGGACTGACCACATATCTTACATCACAAACAAACTGAAACGAGTCATGCATCTCATAAAGTCAATTAAAAACATATTTCCAAGAACAATCCTCAGAACCATATTCTTTTCACTTTGTCAATCCATTATCTCTTATGGCATACTGGCTTGGGGAAGTGCAACGAATACAACAATTGACCCAATAGAAAAAATTCAAAAGGCAACAATCAAACTTATCCTCCAAGTTCCTCGCTACACAAGCTCAAATGTAATTTTCGAAACACTAGACGTCATGACAATAAGACAACTGTATGCCAAATCTGTTCTACTTTACTTCTTCCAACATAAACTCCACGTTCCAATGCAAACCCAATTATCAATTAAAACCAGGGCCTCTACAAATAAAACACTAAATATACCGATAGCTCATACCTCACACGGGCAAAGAAACTTTAAGTACTACGCAACCAAACTATATAACTGCATGCCCACCACACTGAAGCAACTACTAACTACAAATTCATCTACCATAGTTCTCAAAAAACACATAAAAGACTGGATCAAACAACAAGGTATTCAATTTACTCAAAAAATTATAACACCTAACCAAACATAACCCATCACAAATATAAAAAAAATATAATTAAATAAACTTTGTTTCGAGACAGAAAATATTACCACAATATCCGTGATTATACCATTGGCGCGTGGTCCATAGAAAAATATATCTACCGTTTATCAAGACAATTATTTATCTTACTCATAATCTAGATTCTAAGAACAACTGTATATATAGATCCCCACCGAAACTAATCTTTTAATTTATGTGTAGGATACTGCCGCCATGGGTCGACCCACAGTGCCCTTCTTGACAATATCAAGGAGGTTACAGTGTTTCTACTTAGGTCGACAGAATAGCACTTAATCCCAAACATGGGAACACCTCAGCACAGGTTCGCCTAGTGAGGTGTTCACAAAACACTACGACTAACCTATTTACATACAGTTACGGATCTTTAACATGTTTTTTTTTTCTTATTAATAACCTATTATCTATGTAAACTATGTAATTATTTGTAAAGTGTATGTACAAGAATAGAAATAAATAAATAAAAAAAAAAAAAAAAAAAATCCTATATTATGCTCTAGCTGTACAGAAATGAATACGGGAAATACAGTTAAATACTTAGGAATTATAATAGACAGCCAACTCAAATGGACAGATCACATTCAAAAGCTTGTTAATAAACTTAGGTATTTAACTTATATTTTTAAACGTTTAAAATACATAGTTGACATTAAAAGAATAAAATTGGTGTATCATGCATTGGTGCAATCATCAGTATCTTATGGAATAATTGGATGGGGGGGTGTGTATAATACACACATTAAACCACTAGAAATAACTCAAAAATTAATACTAAAAATAATGTTGCATAAAGATATAAACTACCCCTCCGTGCAATTGTTCCATGAGGCTGAATTGTTAGATATAAGAAAAATTTACTGTAAACAATGTTTAAAATATATATTTACACGAAATGTTATTTTTACAAAAAATGAAAAGCGTTTTAGTAATAGGTTAAATAATGTATTTGAAGTTCCACTGTGTAACACTAGGCTTGCGCAAAGACATGCATATTTTATTATACCAAAAATATATAATGCTTTCTATTAAGGCTACAGAAATTGATTGTAAAAATATATCCACCTACAGCAAGTATAAAAATGTATTAAAGTCTTGGATAAATACCGTCGACACAAACATTTACTTGCTGTAACATCTGACCTATGCTGTAACTTAACCAAATTTTTATTATTCTTTATAAACGTCTTTTGAATGTATTTCAGTAAACACTAAATCTATTCTTTATGTATTTAATTTAATTTTTTTTTTTTTAAACTTCTACAATATATTGTATGTTTATGAGTAATTATCTGTCTTAAAATCACTCAAGTATACCCACGAACTGGCGATGCCTATGTGGGATTTTTTTGGTTAATCTAATCTATTTATGTTATTCTCTACTTTTTTAAAACTGTTTATATAAAAAGTTTGTATCACAAAATGTTACCAACTGTACCAAAAAAATTGTTAATAAATAAAAAAAAAAAAAAAAGAACTTTGTACTTGGGATGAAAAATAGTGATTTGAATAATAAAACACATGCGATCAGTGTTCGGATTCAAAAATGTTTGCAAATAGGGATGTTTGTTTCTGATAAGAAATATTTCCATTTAGAAAGTTGTCAGTCTTACATCAAAGTAATCTGAAACTTAAATTCAAAATAGTGTCGGTATTATATATGATATAATATTTAATCTTAATATTTAAAAATGAATGTTTCTTTGTTTGTCTCTTACGCATTCCTAAATCAATAAACCGATTGCGATGAAACTTTAGTGAATTTTCGTTTTTTTTTATGGTGTTATGCCTTATTGCGCTACCTCCTTCGGACAGCGTTACAGTGTCCATTAATCAGGGCAGATGTGTAATTGTGTAAAGGAGGTAGCGCAACACGGCATAACACCCAAAAAAGAAATAACGAAAATACTTTTGGTCGTGAAAATCAAAAACCTTTGGTGAATTATTTGTTGTATGGATGCCCGCTAAGGTTTCCATGTGTAATGGTGAGCTCTTGGGTTTTGAAATTATTTCATTTACCAATAATCCGATTGCAATGAAACTTTGGCGAGTTGTTAAGTTGTTATCCGCAAAAGTTTCTAATATATACGCAATAGTAAATTATTTGAGCTTTTATTGAAAGTAGATCATAATTTACAAAAAGCATGTTTTCTCTCGGTGACCCGACAGTTGATCCCGCTACGGTTGGCCCCACATATATTTTGGGTAAGAAGGTATACCGCATTTTCTCTAACCGACTTCATGTTGTATATCAGTATACCGGGGGCCAACTGTCGGGATCAACTGTCATGGAACCGTTCTCTCAGTGTTGCTAATTCAAACATTAAATGTTCCCATTTCAATAAAAAATTACTGCGGCCAAGAATTAAATTTAAAGGGAAATATTCCCTTTTGTTCTGTTATACAATAAGCATTGTTAACAAGGGGCGTAATGAAAAGTACTTGTCTCGGCCTTGACTTTTTATGTTTAAATTACGAAATTAACAAAACCCATAAACGGCACGTGTCGTCTGCTTAAAAGTACGGAAAATGTTAGCTTTAATTGGACAAAAGGGGTCAGATTGTGAAATAAAAAAGCAGATATCAAAGACCTTAAAAACCACAAATGGAAAAATATTATGACGAAATTACCTTATTAGATTGGGAACGACATTCACGTTTGTAGTAAAAAGTCTAGTATAAAATTGAAGAATTTTAAAACGGGGCTAGAATTCGAGCCCTTCTGTGAAAGCTAAGTGGCAACGTGACAAAATACTTGAAAATTTGCGACAAAGAAAAACCTGTTTAAAAAAGTGAGAACCAAGTGAGAAAAATCTGGATCGAGGCTAACAAAACACACAACAAAATTGATTAAAAGGTCATCTAGAGACCCTGTGTAATACAGTACAAATTTGGAGATAATGCTAAAGAAAATACCCCTTTGCTAGCGTGCCTTTGAACTTGATTGATGCATCCCGATAATAAATATATCAACAAGTAAGGTGAGCGGGTTGGAAAACCAATTAGTCGTGTTACGTTCTTAGTTTTTTCATTGTAATCTTCAAATCCAATAACTCGTTCGTCTAAAAAATTAATACTAAATTTGCCTACGGCGAACAAAAAATCTTTTGTAGGCGTATTTTGTGGAAAAATAACAACCAAAAAAATACATTTCAGGAAATTACTCCGTTTTTAGCAAAGGATTTATTTGTAGAGTGAAACACGGCTCGTCCTTGTTTCAACAATAATTACAAAGTGTGAATTTCCAATATAAAAGTTCGAGCAGATTTCGCGGCATACCATGCCCGTTTATAGTATCAATTTTTTTTATAGTATCAATCACGCTTTGTGTAGGCAGATGTAACTTTTTACGCCTGGTACCGATTCAAGTTGCTAATCATTCACACATTTTTTGGCGTTAATTTGATTAAAGGTGTCATTAATGAAATTAAAAATTTGCTATCAGTAGAGAAATGACCTGATCACAAACAACTATTCGTAGAACCATCAGTAAGGGTGATAATTATCCTTTTAGATTTATCGAACTTGACCGACTGGCCCAGATTAACGTTTTTCCTTTCCTGTCTTCTTCTCCTTCCCGTGTACACCCTCTGGGGAAATCAGAAGGAAGAAATACTAAAGGATACAATTTGCAGTAAAACTCTAACTTTGAAGAAGAATTATTACTGTTGAAACCTTGTGAAATCTTTTTTAATAGAACTTCTTTGGGACGACAATTGGATCCCAGAAGAATCGATATAACCAACGACAAGAGAATTAGCTTTCGGCGTTTAGTTTTGGTATATCCGCCAACCGGTTTTGGTATACCGCTAATCATATCAAGAACTGTTACGTTTAGCCTTGCCTTCGTCTCTATTAATGGGGTTTTTGGTTAACTATTAATTAATTTAGTGTAACACATTAATTTAACAAAATATTGCTGAAATACCGGCTCTTAAAGGATTAACACACATGATAGTTCGCTGGTGGTTCAAAAATGCTAGGAGAGCTCTCTATTTTTCAGCCATTTTTTAATTATTTTAATTTTTGTGAAATTGAAAAGGTGAGGATGAAATGCGAGAGTATACATGCCAACGGATGCACGAGGAACAATTTAAAGATAAACATTATGAATCATGTTAATTGGATAGAAATATGAAATACTGTTGTTAATATTATTTGAAAGTCGTTTAGCAGAATGAAGCTGGCCAAGAAGATTGAAATAAGAAATTAATGGCATTCACGATGCATTATTTCGATAAGGTAAGCAATGCAAAATCATATGATTTTGATTTGAAAATAAGATCGCCTAGAAATACTTTAGATGCTTTAGGCTGAGTTGGCATCGCATTTGGGCGTCGCGTTTTCGATTCTTCGACAGGAATAAAATACTGCGAGTAGAACTCATTTGATTTCAAAGTAATCGAGCATTTTTTTTTATTAATCTTTTTATAAGCCCAGAAAAAATAAAGTATCAGGTCTATGAAAAGTGCTTTAAAGGACGAAATCTCGTGCTTCCGAACCCTATTTCGGTTATGGTTTTATTGAATAACGTGGAAAATTTAATCCTATAGAAGATGATAGCAAAATATTTAAATATTTGTGCCTGAGCTTCGCAAAATCAATCAAAACAAGTGGCTGGCCTCAAACGGGAATTAAACCTTATCGCCATCTACATAAGGAGTATTATTTTTGGCGGCCTGATAACTGATGCGTTGGCGAACTCGAACCAACGTAACTTCACTACTTGCAACTCAAAAGGATCTTCCGGTATGTTTCTGCAGATAACTGCGGGTCTTTTTTTTAGATAAAAATCAATTTGGATAAAATACTTCTCAATATTTGCTGAGACGCTATCCATTTGTTATCCATACATATGTACCTCCAAAATATACTAGGCGGAATATTTTATTCTACAACAATAACTTCGCTATGAATTCTGTGTTAGAAAGAACTAACTGATGTCGCTGATATATTTAATTTGAACTTCGACACATTTAAAGCCAAATTAGTCCACCACTTTTTAGGTGTAAATAATAAATGATTTTATTTTATTTCGATTTTCCTTTGTTTGTTTTTTTTTTTTATTGTTAGTATTCTAGATACAAACAACGAGTAATTAAGTAAAAATTAACGCTATGATATTTTTAATGTTTAGTTGCTCGTAGGTACACGAATTATACCTATGAGTTCTGAATGTGTCTAATGCTTAATCCACATGGATCACTTTAGAGAACTCTAACTAACTAACCAAACGGCGTGATGGTTAGTTAGTTAGAGTTCTCTAAAGTGATCCATGTGGATTAAGCATTAGACACATTCTTATTTATTTTATTGAGTTTATGCATTATTCATATATTTTGTAATCTTTTTTATTTATTTTATACTGTTGTTATAAATGAAATTTGTATTAAATACAAATCAAATTTTGATATTTAAAAGCCCAATAGGGTGTCAATAAATAAATAAATATTTTCAATGTCGGCCACCGTGGCTGGGACTCTTGTGCGGTATTCACATCAAAAAATAAAAATGGCTACGTTAGTCTTGAGTGTAAAGCAGTCCACATTTTTCTACCTCTAGAGCCAACTAGCCGAAGGAATTGTCAGAGTAGAGAGATATATTGTCGCTGAACGGAATCGCTCCGGATATCAATATATTTCAGGTTATTGAGGTGAGTCTCAAAGAGTAGATTTCATTGATTTCGCCCACTGCCTGTGTTGATTTAATATTAGGAAACTTAGTTATGGAAATACTAAAAAAAAATTATTCAAAAGGTATGAAACCTTATAAAAAGCAAAAATTTTAGGTTTCAGACGTGGTAAATACCAATTTGTACCCTTGGTGTCTAGCGTGGTCGATAAATAAATGATTTATCGATAAACCGATAATAATATTCCCGATCGCGATTGCAGATCACTAACCTACAAACAATAATTAACGTCGAATAAATTTAGAACACTTAGTTGTTGTGATCTGTTATTTGTTCGTTGGCGATCTGCAGTCATGCTTGAGATCGATGACAAGTTATCGATCGACCGTACTCAATTCCCTGGAATACCTTTTATAATAACTTATAAGAGTTTAAATTTAATTTACAGTAATTTTGTGATGAAGAGTTTTAATTTTCAACGTTCTTTGTTACTTTTAAATTTTCTGTTACCGGTTTCAGAAAATTTTAAATTTAAAAGTAACAAATGGGTCGAAACCGATGGTCGTCACGCATGTGTCTAAACCAGTAGCAGAAATTTCAGAAAGTGTCAAATGTACATTGCAAATTAAAACTTTTAAAAACAAAATATCTAGAATTTGTTACATAATGCCCAAGAAATACAAAAAAATATTTTATAGTACCAGCACTTTTTTCTTTAAATTCTTTAAGCAATTGAATGGGTCAAGCAAGTGCTCTTATTATAGCCAACCTCCGATAAGAGGAGCACCATAGGAACAATGTGAAAAAAAAATACTGTAATTAAAATCAACCCATTTTAGAAACTTTGTTTCTTTGCAAAGGTGTTTGTTCATTTCTTCAAGTATTGCCTAGGATTTTTTTATATTAACTCCACACAGGAAGCTTTGTGGAAAATAATTCCCCTCAGGGCCTAGATCATCTTTGAAGATGCCGTGTGGAGGGTCTTTTGTGGAAATGAAGGAGATGAAGTTCTGGGAAGGAAAAAGATATGAAGGCGGGTAGGAAATCCCCAGGGGTGACGGTCATACGAATCTACCCCTCCCACTGCGTTGTAAGGCGATTTTACGAGAGAGTTCTGAAGAGGTCAAAGGGGCTTCCTCAACCAATCCCCCCCGGTCCGGCCTGCCATGCAGCCGGTGGACAGATGCATCCACCACCAAGACCCGGACAAACCTCACCCAATGTTAATGTTTGGTTGGCTTCATTCTGCAGCACTGTTATTGCAGGATGTTTACATAAAATTAAAACGAGTATGATTCAATGAAGACAGGGTGTTGGCCAAAAATCATGCATTATATACCAAACACTTCAGCAAAAAATTCAATGAATTTTTCAAATTTGCGAGAAAACATTTATAATTTGATTTACGATGCTGGAACAATTTTCCACTAAAGATAACAAAGACTTTCTAATAAATGGAGAAATTTCTTAGCTGTTTTGTGGTGTGTTTATAAAAATGTAACCGGACAACGAGATATGAGATGTAATACAAGAGATTTAAATATGCTAAACAAATCAGTTAGTAACACTTACATAAAAACGGATGTTTCTTTGTTTGTCCCTTATGCGTTTCTAAACCATTCTTCCAATTGCTACAAATCTTTAAACATCTGCCGAGAGATTTTTGTTCTGTTTTAAACGAGTCGTGTTTTATTAAATATTTTCACAATTTTCGCTTAAATACGAGTAAAATCGTTTTTAACCTCTTAATGACCACCCCCGAGTGTACTCGGGGGGCTATTATGTGCGAAAAATCCCACACCCGAGATAATTCGGGCAAATAGTAATACAGTAGTAAAAATGTGTTTTTTTTTCTTCGTTTTCAATTTTCAAATGATTACTGAAGGGGTTGATTATAGAGCGCTCCCTTTAACATTCGTATTTAAGTATCTGCTTTTCAAACCATCTTCTTCTTCTTTTTAAACGCTTACAACGGAGCCTTAACATATTTCGTTATTGTCCATAAAAAATTCAAAGCAAATTCGAATATAAATTTCAATATCACGTTTAACTTCGAGATTTAAAAAAAAATACTAACTTAGTTACTAACTTGTAAATGCGTAGCTAAAACGTATTGATTTCTAAATTAAATAAAAATTCACAAAGATTCAGCTTTTCTTTCCGCAAAAGCGCGTTCGTCTTTTGTCGAAGGCTCGCTTTCAAGAATAGAGCCCCTAAAAAGCAGTGTTGTCCTATCATCCCCGTGTTATTGTTCGGGGACAGAGTATTTGCACCCCACTAGCTGCAGCCCGAGGGAGCGGGGGGCAGGGAAGGTCGTGTGGGAGGTCCATTTAAGGGCCGTTCTGGTCCCAGGTCAGGAAAGGGGGATGTAGTAATATTATTGTAAACGACCCTTGTGGAAGGGAAGGAAAATAGTCCTCGGGCATATTGAGGAAACGTAATCATATTTATATAACCACTTCAGTGATCAAATGTATTTGGATATCTTTCGTTTGTTCCTGGGAGATATTGTATTTTTTGAGAAATTATAAAAAAATATGTGGCCTAATTTGTGTAGAAAGCAGCAATATACATTATTTGTTTATTTGTTTATTTATTTAAGGAACATAAACAGTCTTAGTAATATAATATACATAAGAGAATAATAAAAAACAGACCAATTATTAATGTTCACAGATAGGTATTTATAAACTAAACTGAATGTAAACTAAAATATTTAAGAAAAATGAAAAAAAAACAGAACTAAGCAGCAATTTAAAAAAATAATAATACAAATATAATAATATCACTTAGGTATTTTGTAAACTCTTAGTATTCGTACTTATACGTTTTTTAATAATAACTCCACACAGGAGGCCCTGAGGAAAAAAATCCCTAAGGGCCTAGCCATCTTTGGGAACGCACATACAAGCATGCAGTTATATAAATTTCGTAACGCCAGAGTTTATCATTATACACAGCCTATGTTTAAGGCTGTGTATAATGATAAACTATTCTTCTATGTTACTGGCTGATAATATAGCTTTCTATTGGTGAAATAATTTTTAAAATCGGTTTAGTGGTTTAGGCATGAAAGCGTAACAAACAAACACACTCATTTTCGCATTTTTAATATTAGTATAGTTTAGCTCCACACAGGAGCCCCGAGGAAAAAAAATTCCCGCAGAGCCTCATCTTTGGGGATGCTGTGTGGAGGGTCATTTTACGGAAACGAAGGAGAGGAAGTTCTGTAAAGTAAAAAGGTATGAAGCGGAGGAACCTAGGGGTCAACTTGTTCAGGAGTGACGGACGTATGAATTCGAGTCGGGCCGAGTGACCGGCTGAAGATATCAAAAAGTCGCCTTCAAATAGTCTGTATCGATCCGGCCTGGCACGCAGTGGATGGGCAAACGCATCCGCCGCAAAAGCTAGACAAGCCTCCCACGATGAACCCGGACATCACTGCTAAGTCACCAAATGCAGCGAACCACTTGGGGGTGACCTATGGCAGGGGTATTGGTTATCCAATATGAAAGTAAAGCACTATACATATAGATATTAAATACTTTAATATTATTACAAGTACCTACACATGACATTTCAACAAATGTAATTTATTTAGCAATTTTCTTCTGAAATATTTTCACAAATTTATATGGCCCGGTACATAAATCATTTTACCGAAGTTTGTGATCTGTGACTTTGTGGAAATTCAGAATAATAGAAGAGCATGTATGAGACGATGTATGAATGTGAACGAAGCAAGGAGTGTGTGCCAAGATCGAGTTGTTTGGCAGTCTGTCCTCTCTGCCTACCCCTGCGGGGAAACGGCGTGATGGTTAGTTAGTTAGTTAACTTTGTGGAAAAAAATTCATTTAATTACTTTATTATTAATATGAAAAACGTAAGTAATATTAAATGACTATTTTATTTACAGGCAATATTTGTAAATAAAATATATTAAATAGTTAATTAGCTAATATTTAACGAATAATTAAGTTTAAAAATCGTACTATGAACTGAGATTGGCGATTGACTTTGCGCTACGGCATGTATGTCTGAGCACTCCGCACTCATCGCGCTCTATCTTAAAAACGGTTATACGTATAAATACTTGTTGAAGGCAAAATTTGTAGAGAATCTTATACTCTACAACTTTTATAATAAATGCAAATACGATTTAAGGCAAACGAAGCGAGGTTTTTTCAAAAAACTGACGTTTTGTACCTTTGACCTTGAACATCTAAGGACGCTCACTTATGAGACTTTTGAGACTTTTAGAAAGCCAAAATAAAGGTTTACAAAAATTTTCAACTTATTCCATTTCATTCCGAGGTTGGCCCCTTTTTATAAGTGAGTGGACTACTTATGTATTTTGCGGGAATGCACAAAAATGGTGCATTTGAGAATCTAAAATTGAATGAAAAAAACTGTAATCTTTGGCTTAAAAAGTATTTTCCGTCCATACAATGACGTGAAAAATGTGAGAAAAAATTCACAGTAAACTTAGGTCATAAAGTCTATTTAACTTTGAACATTTAGGCCCATACGAGACAGGCGGGTTCAACATAATAATTTGAACCACTTTACATCCTTCGAGCAAATAAAAAAAGTCGACAAGGTCTAGGGATGGAAATAAAAAGCTCTAATACCGCGTTCTAGTGATGTGCATCATTGAAATATTTAATCCGAATAATGTTTCGAATAAATGGTTTGGACAAGATAAGCAGAGCAACAATTTTTCATTAAAAAAAACAATAGTGTTAATCCTTTAGGCTATAGAGCCTAAAGGATTAACCACTAGTCCATAGGTTAAGTCTATAGCTATATATGGTTTATCCTGTAAGGTTCAGAACATTATCATTGATTTATTTTGAAGCGGTTGATGTCCTTAATATGGAACTTCCTACCCCGATTTTATTATGGCTACAAGAATAGCGTTCGGAGTGAATCTTTCCAACACAGATGTGACCGTCTGGAGTAACGAGTTCAGCTCGCGGCTGACGTCAGTTGAATCCAGACACGCACAAGGAGAGGTTGTGACTTACGACTTCTCAGGATAAACCACTATGGCGACTTTGATTCGTAATTCCTTCTTCTTATTTATTAGTTTCATAATACGGTTTACCAACAACATCCTTGCTTTATACTATTTGTTCGTTAAAGTTTAAACGATCTAGCGCCCTTAAAATATTTAACCGTGCTTAAAATATTACACCGTGTTTCAAAGAATATCTCTTATCCGAGCCAAGAAAAAATATTTAGATACCGATTTCACTCAAATTATATTTAAATAATTATTTGGAAAAATAAACCGAAACTTGTTTAAACATTGGTTTTTTTTAGCGATCGACAATTTCGGAAGAAATTTTGCTTCGAGAGGTTAAACTTCATAAGTAGGCACTATAGCATTAACAAATACAGAAAAATAATATGTCTAGTCTTTGACACTAATCGAGAGTTGGAAGTAGCAGAACGCGAAGCGCGAAGTAACGAAGAAGAATTTTATGAGAATATTAAAACAAAAAAAGGTTTCGAATGGCAAAAAAAATAACTCGATTTTGCCCATCACTACAAAGTTTTATATTCAGATCGTTTGCATTATTATGCTGCGTATACACACACGAACCGAGCCGAGCCACGAATTATGGGAAAGGAACGAAGAAACGGCAAGCCGCGCGAAACATTACACAGAATACACGTATTGTTAATGGGTGAAGTAACACTAGAAGAATATTACGAGAATAAAAAAATTAAAAGGCTTCGAATGTTAAAATAACGGATCATTTATTTCTCAAAAGATATCTCGAATGTGTCCATCACTACGAAGTTCTAGATTCGGGTCGGTTGGAGGATTCATTAAAAAGTAAAACTCATTTACACTTTACACCCACATGTGGCAGGCTGGTTCCACATCATAACTTCCACCACTCCAGTTCCACGCAAGTTCCATTCTGCTCGCCTTGCTGTGCGTCTCCACCCTCATAAAGTCACTTTTACGACTTTAATAACAGTGGTAGTTGGGATATAAAATTCATATTATATTTATATCAAATCTGTCTCCAGAACAACTCTGGTAATAATATTTAGTCAGTTGTACTCATTTGTGGACCATCGATATAGAAAACAGGAGAAGCTCTCACATCATTTTTTAAATTATTGTAACTCCGCGCATAAAATAATTTCCCTTAGGGCCTATGTCATATTTGGGATGCAGTTATTAAAGTGGGGAGGGTATTTTTGATGAGAATAGAGTGAAAGGGGGAAACACACAGGCCGCCAAGTCGTTCTGCAGCTGAGTTGTTGGACTCAAGAACGAGTCGCAAAAACGACCGGTTCTCGTGCGACAAACGTCAACCGTGTACAAGAAATCTAGAAATAATTTATTATAAAACGAGAGCTAGTGATAGTCTCGACTAAAAGCATGCTTGATTGGAGTCATTTTTGTATGTACCCCAAATGAGCCAATTTTGTGTAATCTATTTCAAAGACATAGACTGGTCAGTGGTTGAGTGGGCATCGCGTTTGGGTCCCACCCGGGCGTCCCGTGTTCGATTCCTCGGCAGGCCAAGTCCTCCATCACAACACAAGCAACGTTTTCGGCTTTCTGTGGTGGTAGTAGGAGATTTTCAAACATTGTTGGGTTATTCGTAACCCGGGAATGTTTGTCTTTCTTTAAAAAAAAAAAAAAAAAAATACATAAAAACCGCGAGTTTAAAGAAGAATAAATGACACATAAATTTAGAGAGCGCATAAAACAAAGAGAGTAAATTAGGAACGTAATTCTTTTTGAAGTCGTAAAAATTATTTCGTTTTATTATATCTGTGAGAGTTAAACTATACTTAAATATAATTGAATACGGTAACTTCTCAGAAACTTTAAGTCTTCATTTTACGAGAAACGCCAAGCTTAAGGTAGGGAGACGAAACGTGACTGAAAAGTGAAGTTTGTGATTAGGTACACTAACAACTATGTAAAAATCATGTCGATGAACAATCTTTTATGAAGATCTCCGTTGCCGATGCATTGAGATCCTTGGTCCGAAAGCAGGCATGCGAAAATTTAAAACAAAAATCTTAAAAGATACGGCCGCATCAAAGGTTTAAGCCGCCGCTACCCGAATTTCTGTCGATTTCTTACATATCATACGGCCGCATCAAAGGTTTAAGCCGCCGCTACCCGAATTTCTGTCGATTTCTTACATATCTCCCTTAAACATTTGACGTTTTTAAGCTCTTAAAAAAAAGTTATTTTTGAAGATAATACCTAGACGCGTTCCAAGCCGCAACGCAAAGTATATGAAATTCCCTCGATAGAAAAAAATCGCAAAGTATGCTCCGAAAATAATTAAAAACACGTTTGTTTCTATTATTTTACAGTTGTGAAAAAAATCACAATGTTTCTTTAAATGATACTTAAAGCCCCTTCCACGAGATTTTTGCTGTATTTCAAACGAGTCAAACTTCAATTTTATCATTTAAAATATTAGCGCGCTTCGTCCAACATTCGTAATTACATATCTCTTCATCTTCTTCTTTCTGAGCGGGAAAGCGGCGCCTTAAACCCAGGAGCTTAGCTTTCCGGGGCTCTATTGAACTAATTCGACCCTATTCCCTTCGGTCATATTTAACTCTATCATACTTCGGCCAAGACCATCAGTTCGATTTCAAAATCGGAACTGATGTGTCAATAATTCAGACAATCGATGAATTACGTACTCACAAAATAGTATTTTAATGGAAATATTGCCATTTTCGAAATTTAAACTGATTTTCCAAGAATTTAGACAATCCCTTGATTTTTCACGGGTCTGCGCTAGTCCGTAAATAAATATTTCGAACTTAAGTTACGTAGTGAACTTAAGTTAACTTAGTTACCTAGTTACCTCAACTACCCACGATTTGGAAGGCGGGTATGGGTACCGCCGCCTGAACATTTATTGGATAAACAACACCCCTGCCATACCCTTGTAATAGTGGTTCGTTACGTTTGGTCACTTAGCAGGGATGCCCGGGTTCAAGGGGTGAGGTTTGTCTAGGCCTTGGTAGAACATGCGTTTGGCAACCTACTACGTGCCGGTCAGGATCGGGAGAGGCTGGTTGGATACATTTTACCTCCACCTTAACCGCAGTGGGAGGGATGGATTCATACGTCCTTCATTCCAGATACATTGAACCCCAGATTCCTGCCCACCCCTCATGCCTTTTTCCTTTCCAGAAACTAATCTCCTTGCTTTCCATGAAGAGACCCTCTACACAACATCCTCTAAGGGCTCCGAAAGATATTGTTTTCCCCAGGGCCTCCTGTGGAGCTAATGTAAAAAAAAGAAATAGGTAAAACACATAATAATTAACGATTTTTAAAACTTTGACCTCTGTTAGGTACAGGGTCAAAAGTAGATAGATAGGTACATTTTGTGCAATTTAAAATAAACTGTTTTACGTTATCGAATCGAAATTGGAATTTAAAACCCTTAACGTAACAAGTAAGGAAACTCACCCCATAATGTACTACATAGGTTTATGTAACTAATCGCTTGTGCTAGTAGGGTAGTTAACTACACCAGAAGTGAGGTTAGTTTCCTCGCACATAAAGTTTCCCCGAACCTTAAAGTTGAAGAACCACTTTCCTGACTGGTTTACATACATTCCTACGTTTCGAGAGGAGCCCACTTTGAGAAACTTTCCGCAGTTTATGCAAATAAATTTTCATAGCGAAATCATTGCTCTAACGGCACCTTGATGCTGGAAATTTATTAAATTCTCTTGCACTTCTAGAATTTATTTTCTTTATCATCTTAATCTGTAACTTGGTGTAAAGGCTTTGCTTTGTTAACGAATTTCTTGAGTATTGTTCTTATAAACTTTTCTCTTTACGAGCGGAAGAATAAGAAAAGTTATAAATGTTATAAATAATGCAAGGTTGAAGTAAAAGGAATGTTAGCTTTAAAGCAAAAATCAGTTTGTCGGAAGTTTGCTGCAAAAAGTTTGGAACCATTATTACATCTAGCGCTGTAAAATTTTGTTTTCTGATTGGAATTTGTAAGTAAATCAAGAATCAGATCGCAACGTGATTTCTATCGCAAGCTATGGAGCCTTGAAATATTAAATAAATGCATTAAAAAAAACGCCAACTTATTAAGAAACTTCACATTCTGATTGATAAATACAGGCCTTTTCACTACGTAATCATAACTTGTAGATAGTGGAGTGAGTCGGTAACCGCTGTGTTTACCGAACTCGATACCACCGAACGTTAGTCGATCGTCCAACCAACAGATTTTTTTGAGAATCAGTCAAAAAGTAATGCCTCCTGTTTTTTATCTACTTAAATAAAGTTAGTTAAGTGAAAATTTTGAATTTGGTGCTATTCCTCAAACCTTTTTCTACAATCTACTGCAACTTTTTGGGTCAACAGGTGGCAGCACTGCAGTCGCTTGCAAAATGACCGGCATCGATGTTCGCAACAGATAGCGTTCTGTGATTGATTCTTGACTGAAGAAGGTGAAAAGCCCTTTCGCATTCATGAAAGACTGAAAAATAAGTAACATGATGCAACAGTGGATGCCAGCACTGCTAGATGTTGGGATCGTCGCTGTAACGAAGCTGAAAGAGAAACACAGCGGCTGACAAAAAGCGGAACGGCGCAGGCTGTTGATTGCAGTGACTGCACGCGAGTTGATGACATCATTCGTGGTGACCCCATATAACTACATATGTCGCATTCTCTCTCTCAGTAAATTCAGTGTGATGGCGATTATTCAACAAAAGTTTGTGCAAGGTGGGTACCAAGAAAGTCAAAAGGCCAGAATAAAGAAAAAAAGAAAAACAATAGCCTCACAACACTTGTAGCGCTTGATTTCTGGAAAAAATTGTGACCGGAGACGAAATATGGGTTCATTTTATTGAACCTGAATCAAAGAAGCAGTCAATGGAATGACATCACACAAACTCACCAAGGACAAAAATTCAAAACTGTGTGATCGGCGGGGAAATGTGGCGATGGTGTTCTGGATGTGATCGTGCTTTTTACAACCCTGTGATACATGCCCCTGTTAAAAAATGGACCAAAGCTGTGGAAATGGACGGATATTATATTGAAAAGTAACAAATTTATCGTCAATAGTTTGGTTTTATTTCTTGACAATTAAAGAAGAAAAAAATAGGAGGCATTACATTTTGACTGATCCTAGCACTTTTCACGTAATAAAAATATCTATGTTTTTCGGAAACACGAAAAATGAGCGGGAAACTAGTAAATTTACATCACGTAGAGAAGCTAAAAAACATTTCGACTTATTTTTTTTCGTCAACTAAAGATTAAAAAAAATTCTATGGGTCTACGCTTCGGTGCTATTTTAAAAGATATTAACTCCCACAGTACAACTTTTTTGAAATATCACGTAGGTACCCCCCCCCAACGTGCGTGAATGGTAGAAGAAGTCGGGGACGTCAGATGAAGACATGACACGATCAATTAGACAAGTACTTGAGTCAGAATAACAGAAGAGTACCTATGATATAATGTATGAATGGAGTGTGTGCCGATGTAGTATTGTGTGGTGGTCTATCCTCTCTGCCTAAAGGTGTGATGATTAGTTAACTCTCTTCACAATGCGACAGTACACCAGAGCTCAGAGCTAAACTAAAGACTCACCTTTTCAAATTATCCAATCCAAAATAATTACAGCATTTCTTCGGAAGAATTGTATTACTCAGTCCTTGGGATTTGTTTAGATCGATTTATTTTTCTCCTTGGCTACCCACTTCTT
Organism: Glyphotaelius pellucidus; assembly: GCA_936435175.1. Classification (NCBI taxonomy): domain Eukaryota; kingdom Metazoa; phylum Arthropoda; class Insecta; order Trichoptera; family Limnephilidae; genus Glyphotaelius; species Glyphotaelius pellucidus. The sequence goes on along the minus strand of OW386553.1, from coordinate 1,536,858 downwards.
TGATCAACAATTATTATGCATAAACTTTTTTGTTGTTGTTGGTTTTGTAATATAACTTACCACTGATCATCACAGCAATATCAGTCATCGTAACAATGTGTGTTTGTAAATGTAAATTAGTTTGTTAGTCGTAAATATCTATTTTTAAGATAGTTGTAAGTCATAAAACGAGTAAAGCTGTGTTGTGTAAATACCTACTCGGTCTTAAAACAGGTATAGTTTAAAGTGGTTCCAGGACAATACAGAATCAATCAACTCGACACCTCTTTGAAAAGTCATTAAAAGCTATAAAAAAATAACTTTGAAAAATAACCCATAATCTTACCTATCGTAACCTATTCAACAAACTTCTTATGTTATTTTTTCATCAATTTTAATGACTTATCAAAGGAGGTGTTGAGATGAATTCATTCTGAGTTGTCCGGTTTATAAGCCACCTGTGATAAATACAGATTTAACGTATTATTGAATTTTTAAAGCGCCCTTGAGATGATTTTCTTACAAAAATGGCGCTGTAGAAATCATCTAAACATTATTATTAGTTACTTTTACCTTAATTTCTAGCTATTTCTATCTGATTGTTGATATTTAGGGTCAAGTGTGAATGTAAAAATAAAATTGAGGTCACAGAGAATGTAAGAGATGAAGACCTCTCCAGAGTGTTTACCATCGTCCCGACTCCAGCGGCTTGGCAATGTGCCAGGTGGAACAGTAGAACTCCCCTCACAATTTCACAAGTTTGGCTGCCAGAAAGGTTTGTTTTTGTTTGCGTTTATCGATCTTCATCCAAAGGAGAATGACCAAATATAAAAGCAAGCAAAACCTAACCTAACCTAACCTAGAAAAGCTAACCCAACCTAACCCAATAATGCTTGTAAAGCATTGTAGGCACGCAAATAGGTTCGTGTCATACAAATTTGCTGTACTTCGTACTAAAGAAATTCGTATTATCGATTTATATTATTGCGAAATCAGCACGGTTGGTTTTCAGTAATTTAATATTTCAGCATCGATATGTTTGTATTATTTTAATAAATTTAAGGGGCGGGTATGGGTACCGTGGCCCCGGGAACCATTTATTTGATAACCAACACCCTTGTCACGGGTTAACCCAATGGTTCGCTACGTTTGGTGACATGGAAGGGGTGCCCGGGTTGCGTATTTCCAAACCCTTTACCGATTCAGTCGCGGTACATTTTCAACACCAAAATTTTAATAGTAAACAATAAAATTATTAATTTCTAATATACACATTGGAAAGATAATTTTATCTTAATTCTAGAACAATTTTTGTTTTTGCAAAGTGATAAAAAATAACTAATATAGTGGTGTATTTACAATATACGGGAAAAATATCAAAATTTTAATATTTAGAAATAAAATTATTAATTTCTAATACACAAATTGGAAAGATTATTTTATCTTAATTTTAGAAAAAAAATTTTTTGCAAACTGATCGAAAATAATCAATGTAGAGATGTTTTAAAATGTAAAATGTCGCTACCGCGACTGAACCGGTATAGGGTTTGGAAATACGCGCCCGGGTTCATGGGGGTGAGGTTCATCTAGGGCTTGGTGGCAAATGCGTTTGCCTACCTACGTGGCGGGCCGGATCGGGAGAGATTGTTTGAGGGAGACCTTACCTAGACCTCTCCAGCCAGACTCTCTGGCCCATCACCTTGCACCGCAGTGGCAGGTACAGATTCATACGTCCCACTCCTGAACACATTGACCTCCAGATTCCTACCCACCCCTCAAACCTGTATTCCTTCCCAGAACTCTCTCTCCTTCCTTTCCCTAAAAAGACCCTCCACGCAGCATCCCCAAAGATTACATAGGCCCTGAGGGATTTTTTTCCTCAGGGCCTCCTGGGTATAACAAATATCTATAATTCGGATAAACATGTTCTATTTTATTTATTTTAGTGTAAAATTATGACACATAGTCGAGTAAAGTATTCAATGTTGCACGATTTTAGAGACAATTTTGGCATTTTTCTGTGAGATTATTTTAATTATAAAAATAATAATCTACTACGTACTGTTAATATAATGCCAAATGAAACAAAGAATAAAACATCGTAAGAAGGCGTTATTTGGTAGAAATTTGAATTTTTTATGTTCCAACCTAAATCGGGCATTTGTAATTTAAATTTATGCCCGTGAAAATGCTTTTCAATCTTTTTTATTTCATATTTCATCATATATGTACACAGCGAATACACCACTATTCTACCAAGAGTTTTGTTTAAAATGTATGCAGCTATAACATTGCACTGTAAGTATCGTATAGAATTGGTCCAACATCTGGACATTCTGACTTATTTTACGGTTGCCAACAGAGTTGCACTCGCAATCCCCGATGATTAAGATGCAGGTAGTTCTGCACACGTAATATATGTAAATAATTTAATTCCCTACAGTCGTAACCAAACTCTGGAAGGCTCTACGCCCCAAACTTACTGCAAATAAAATATTTACTTTGCAATTTTACAACCAGCAAACCGAATCAGAAATGTTTTCAAATCAAGTCATAAACCAAGAATAAAGAATTTTCTGCAGTTACCACAAGTAGGATTCGGGATACAAACAAGATCTATTTCGATTTTTTTTTACATTAACTCCAGACAAAAGGCCCTGAGGAAAAATTTCCCTCAGGGTCTGTGTCATCTTTAGGGATGCTGTGTGGAGGGTCTTTACACCAAAAGGAGCGTGAAGTTTTGGGAAGGAAAAAGGTTCGAGGTGTGGGTAGGAATCCGGGGTTCAATGTGTCCAGGAGATCGCGGATCACGGGATCGCGGGACACTCCGAAGGTCGCGGGATCGAATCCCGGCGTGGCAAATAAATTTTATTTGATTGATTTGTGTTATTTCACAATTAATTCATTTAAAATAATGTTTATTATATTTGCGGCACGTTCCAGAGTGGAAGATACTCTCAGTATCGCCCTGGTATAAGCCCACCATTCAGAAACTTTGCTTGAAATGTCTTTAGCCGTGTTTGGTGACCAGATCTGAATAGCCAGGTACTTCCCCACCTTCCTTTCCCCTTCTCCTTCCCCTCCCCACTACCTTCAGTCTTACAACATACCCCCATTGGACGGGAGCAGTCGGGACTCTTGTGCGGCGTAAATATATATATATATATATATATATATTTTTTTAATATAGAAGATAGAAGTGGCAATATGTCCTATATCAGAATATTATTTAAACAATACATCTAACTACAGGCCGCCTCAGAACAGGAAACCCTAGTGAGGAGGACTGTGAAAAAAAAAAACTTTATAATACCTTAATATAATACAATTTATAAATACATTATGTACAAATTTTGCTATAGATACTAATAAAAAAAATAAAAATAAAAAAAAAACAATGCTAATTATCAATTAGTTCTGCCTCTACCACCGACCCATCATCAAGAACCGCCTACCACAAGACACGTGAACTAAAAACACTCTTTTCCTGTATCAGCACCTCAGCCTCAAACCACTTGATGATGGATCCGAGTTCCGCTTCCTGGAACCTTGCCAGGGAACAAGATGGAGTGGTGGGGGTATTAATTCCGGCGCTAGTCGGACTCTGTTCACTGCTGATACCTCATTCATCTTGAGCGGAGAATTCAAAATCAATTAAACATTCACGTTGATGGTCAGTAAAATACTTAATGGAAATCAAGCTTTTTAGTTTGATACCTCCTGCACAAGAGTTCTAAAGGAACCGTGGCTTTCCCCTTTAAGGCTCCGTAGTAAGCGTTCAAAAGGAATAAGAAGATGGTTTGAAAGGGAGATAAAGGGAGGTTTAAAAAATATTATAATTAATCGAAAATTGCGAAAATATTTGAGAAACTCCCATACAAATCTGGTTGCCAAACGTAGCTAAAGTCAGAAATGGTCGGATATTGTTGACATCTCTTTCAACTTAAGCGGAGAATTGAAACATACAATCAATTAAAATTTTGTTGTCATTAAAAACACTTAGTTAGGTACCTAATAGAAATCCGTAGAACTTTTCGTGAGCTTTAGTGGCTTAGGGGCTTTATGCATAGAGGAAGTGCATATTCAGATGTTCTGGACATTAAATATGGCTAGAGTCATTTCAAGCATGGTATCGATTCTGAATGGCGATCTTATTATGGAACTAAAATAATTAATAATATTTAAGCATTCAATTCATTTGTTATTGTTGATTATTTTTTTTTAAGATAATGCTTATCTACCAAGTTGAAGGAAGCTAATAACATCATGTGGGGTGACCATGTTTTGAAATATGATTTGAAATAATAAATTATGTTACTATTTTACAAAGGATTAAAATTAAAAGAAAAAATAAACACATATACATAATATAAAACGCTATTTATTTAAAATGAATTGCTATTATTAATACTATTAATAAAATAAAAGATTGTTACCGGAAAAGAAATTTACAAACAATACGTGGATCGCAATAATGAAATAAAACGAAATAAATATGATGGTGTGAAAACACTTAAATCACTGCAGAATAACACATCCTTTCTCAGATTGAACGTTAAAATATGGATATCTGGAACCAGAGCAAATGATCTTCCAGGAAAAACATAAAACGTCTCGTCTCGTCTCGTCCAAACAATTCCTAAAATTCAGTTCACAAAATCAGTACCTAAACAATAAATAACAGAGAACAATTATAAATTAAAATTGGAAGAATTATTATTTTTTTCTACGTGTTTTTAATAATCACAACACATCGCTGGTAGCAAAACAACTTTTCGAACGTCAGATTTAATATTCAATCTCCCATAAGCCGGGTTACCCCGTTCCGGGATCGGGTCATATTGACTTTTCCAGTAACGTAGCAATAATATTCAACATCCGCCAGATTTCCGCGCTCTCCCGCTCGGGAAATTAAATTTGTATGCAACATATTACATGTATTGTAACATTCCGAAACATGAGACTGATTTATTTTTCGTGACATAATTCACGAATTGTTATGTCATTTCTTTTTGAAAATCAGTAAATGTCTTCATAATTTGTTGTACTTCAAATTAAATATTTATTAGTTACTTAAAACAAAATATTAATTAGTTTTTAAATTAAATATTGATAAGTTACTTAAAATTAAATATTGATTAGGTACTTCAAAAGCAATGAATTTATCAAGAGGCAAATTAGTTTGGAATGCAAAATATTTAGATAGTCTTAGATTAAATTAGTCGACGGAGAATCTGAGATCGTTGTACTGGTTACTTTGCTTTCGTCTGTCAGTATTTTTCAAATTGGCAGGCGGATATGGGTACCACCGCCCGGGGAAGGATTTATTAGATAACCAACACCGAAAGTAATTCGGAATCGGAATTTGGTTTGGTGATAAGTCTTATCGAGGATGCTCGGGCCCGTCTCGGCGGCGGATGCTTTTGCCCACCTACTGCGTGGCGGACCGGATCGGGATAGACTATTTGAGGAAGACCTTTTGACCTTTATAGCCAGACCCATTGCGTAGCATAGTAGTTGGAGGGATGGTTTCATACGTCCGTCAATCCTAACACGGACCCCCAGATTCATACCCACTCATAATACCTTTTTTCTACTCAGAACTTCCTCTCCTTCTTTTTCCTAAAAAGATTCTCCACATAGCATCCATAAAGATAACCTATGTATGCTCTGAGAGGATTTTTTTCCTTAGAGCCTCCCGTACGGAGATAATGTAACAATATATATATATTTGAGCTGAAAAATGGATAAAAATTATCTGAAACCTTAAGGCTTGGACGGAAAGTTTTTTTTTTAAATCTTTTACAGCATCTTGTCACCAAAGTTTCCTAAGAACTTTCAACAAAAAAGGTTTCACAGGAAACCTAAAAGATTATATCTTTTTTATAAAGAATGCATAAATCATGACATCAAGTTTCTTGAATAAGTAAGTATGGTAACGTGATACTGGGAAAAACACAAGGGAAAACCTTACATTTGTTTCAAAGTCACTTTTATGTGGTAAAATAAACATCTTAGCAAAATAACTCCATAGGACAAAAAACATTTTCGTGTGCGAAATAAAAATCTTAAAAATACATTTTTGGATTACGAATAAACTGACAAAATATATTTTTTTGTGTTTTATGTGAATACCGCATAAGCGTTCCAACTGCTCTCGTCTGGAGCCAGTGAGACTGTGACATCCAATATTGGTTAATGTTGTGAGGCTAAAGGTAGTGAGACGGGAAGGAGATGGAAAGAGGAAGATAGGGAAATACCTGGCTACTTGGAAGATCTGGTCTTTGATTCGGAATGGTGGTCTTTCACCAAGGCAATACTCATGGAGCCAGTGAGACTATGTTGTGAGGCTAAAGGTAGTGAGACGGAAAGGAGATGGAAAGAGGAAGATAGGGAAATACCTGGCTACTTGGAAGATCTGGTCTTTGATTCGGAATGGTGGTCTTTCACCAAGGCAATACTCATGGAGCCAGTGAGACTATGTTGTGAGGCTAAAGGTAGTGAGACGGAAAGGAGATGGAAAGAGGAAGATAGGGAAATACCTGGCTACTTGGAAGATCTGGTCTTTGATTCGGAATGGTGGTCTTTCACCAAGGCAATACTCATCTACCACTCTAGAGCGTGCCGCAAATATAATATTTATTATTTTACATGAATATTTTGAGAAATAAAATAAATCATTCAAATTAAATTTTATTGAAAACACCCAAATTTAAACGTGTGAACTCCGGATTTGTAGCCAAGAATCAGTTAACAAAATTAATTGTATGCTTTTATTCTATTTCTTGAGATTAAAAAGGTCACCAACCACATAGTACAATTTACGAATCGTGAATTACTTTAAAAAATCACAGAAATACCTGGATAAAAAATATTATTTCTCGAGATTTCTCTCTCATTTTACTGAACAAAGAAACACAAAAGAAAGGCACTTAACACAGCTTGTTTTATATCCCTGACAGAATAAGACAATATGTTCCCATTACACTTGTTATTATTGGACATGACATGAAGGGTCAGCAATGTTAGCATGGATAAAGTTTATTTCTATAAAAATGTCAAGTTGTTTGAACATAAAAGGTGAGTAGTTACCATCGGGATTAAACAAGGAAGAATTGACCCCCCTTGCGATGGAGAAATTTAAATTTAACCAAACATAAAGTGTCAACCATTCAAACCTGAATAATCCGATTTACTTTACCAAGATATTAATCACAAAGAATTTTAACACGAATAAAATAATGTTCCTGATAGGAATGAATTTTTTGTTCAAATGAAGCAGGTATTATAATCTTAATGTATAAAAAATTAATATTTCTTTGATTTTGTCCCGTACGCGTTCCAAAATCATTCATCCAATTAAGAAAAATCCTTGGTGATTTGCTACGCGCGTGCCCCCGATGGTTTCTATACATAATAGAGAGCTCTGGCGTTATGAAATTATTTTTTTTACCATTCATCCGAATGCGGTGAAACTTTGGTGATTTGATATACGCTTACCCCCGATGGTTTCTATACATAATAGTGAGCTCTGGCGTTATGTAATTATTTCTTTCACCATTAATCCAATGACGACGATACTTTGGTAATTTGTTGTGCGCACGTCCGCGAAGATTTATATACACAATGGTGAACTCTAGTATTATTAAATTTTTACTAAAAATTTACAATAGATGGCGTTCCAGTAGTGTGTATTTCATGTAATTTAGCGGCAGGGAAGGAAGACATGAAGGGTAGAGGAATCAGGAAGGGGCAGAGGGGGAACACGGGAGAGAAACGGGGACAAACGGGAAAGGACACGAAGGGAGACACAATTTCTTTATTTAAATAAATTGTTTTAACTTTTGTTACTACGTTTTAAACTTTCTAACTTCATTTTTTATTATTTCTCTTCTTTTTATTTCCTCGATTTTCCTGTTTTTTGTACAAATCATGTTTCATATGTTCACACTAATCCTAATTTGACAGTTCTAAAACGGGAATCATCCTAGTTGGACAGTCAAAACCTTTCATAAATAATAATTATAAATGTATTATACTATACTAAATAAATAAAAATGGCATTGCAACTCATGCCGGGAACTCGGTAGTTAAAAATAAAACAATAACTTGATAAACACCGATTTTTTAATATCCTTAATACTACTCCCTACAACCGTAGCTTCTTCAGCGCAGCAACAACAGTAAATAGTCTAGGAGACAAGCGAGGCAAACCCTACGTCATCGAGTACACGGATGAAACTACTTTGTAGTGATAATGGACATTTAGAAAGCCTTAAAAAAGCTGGTCTGCCGGTGCGCCTCTTGGCAGGAGCCGCGCAGTCACGGAAATAGTGAGCGATTTTTTTCGAAAAAATTACGTCATCGAGTACACGAACGGGAATGATTGCATATGATAAAGGTCGATTAGTAAATGAAAAAAAAGCAGGTCTACCAACCGGCAGCCTGGCACGTTCGCAGGCAGCCGGCGTCAATGTGGGATAAAAAATAGTAAATTTTACGTCATCGAGTACACGAATGAAACCAACGAATAACTGTAGTCTAGATCATCCCATTGAAGAATTTCTTGGTCTGCCGACCAGCAGCCTGGCAGGTTTTTGTGTACGATTTTTTAAAGTATTTTTACCATTTTAAAATTATTTTCAATATCTTCATTATTATTTTTATTTCATTATAGTTTTAATGAAATAAAAATAATTATAAAGATAATGAAAATTTTTAAGATACTTTTGGCGATTTCCGTCGTTTTCCGGACGAACGCAGCTCTCACGGCGACGGTGCAGTGGTTTTTCGAACCTGCAACCACTATGAACTATTAGGCAATCTTAAAATGACTCTTATTATTATAAATTTGTTTAATAAAATGGGCACACGACAGCGGTGAGGGGCACCGCGGCAGGTTTTGTAAGTTATTTGGCATTGAAAGGCTCGCCGACCGTTGAGTACACTCGAAACTATCAATTTTATTTTATTTTATCATAATTACTTATTTTTTTTTAAATATGGCATTATAAGTTTTTTTAAATATATTGAAATAAAAATAATAATAAAATAATGAAAATAATTTTTTTTTTAATTTTTTAAAACTTAGAAACTTTAAAAAATCGTACACAAAAAACTGCCAGGCTGCTGGTCGGCAGACCAAAGAAGTCATAAATGAGATGATCTTGACTACAGTTTTTTGTTGGTTTCGATCTTGTATTAGATGCAGCTGGGCACGCGAAACCGATATGAAAGGGACGAGGTTCGGAAATTTCCGTCGTTTTCCGGACGAACGCAGCTCTTACGCCGACGGTGCGGTGGTTTTTCGAACTTCCAACCACTATGGACTATTAGGCAATTTTAAAAGGACTATTATTATTATAAATTTGTACAATAAAATGGGCGCGCGACAGCGGTGAAGGGCACCGCGGCAGGTTTTGCGAGTTGTTTGGCGTCGAAAGGCTCGCCAGACCGATGGGTACACTCGGTATCCTCAAATTATTTTTTTTTATCATCCTCACTTATTTTTTAAAAATATGGCATTCTTAGTTTTTAAAACCATAATGAAATAAAAATAATAATGAAGATATTGAAAATAATTTTAAAATGGTAAAAATACTTTAAAAAATCGTACACAAAAACCTGCCAGGCTGCTGGTCGGCAGACCAAGAAATTCTTCAATGGGATGATCTAGACTACAGTTATTCGTTGGTTTCATTCGTGTACTCGATGACGTAAAATTTACTATTTTTTATCCCACTTTGACGCCGGCTGCCTGCGAACGTGCCAGGGCTGCCGGTTGGCAGACCTGCTTTTTTTTCATTTACTAATCGACCTTTATCATATGCAATCATTCCCGTTCGTGTACTCGATGACGTAATTTTTTCGAAAAAAATCGCTCACTATTTCCATGACTGCGCGGCTTCTGCCAAGAGGCGCACCGGCAGACCAGCTTTTTTAAGGCTTTCTAAATGTCCATTATCACTACAAAGTAGTTTCATCCGTGTACTCGATGACGTAGGGTTTACCTCGCTTGTCTCCTAGACTAAAAGTAGTACTGACAGAACACAGAAATTGTGATAAATTAAAATTTTCTGAAATAACAAAAAAATACATAATTTAACGGCAAGTCGAAAACGAATATTTTTGGACTGGATAAAAGTTAAATCGATTTTGCATTAGGTATTTTATATGTAGGTATGGATGTATTGCCCTGGTCTTTCGATTCAACTTATTGTCCTGAAGTTACAATAAATAAATAATGTTTCTTCAAAATAGGCAAATTTACTTTGTGGCGTTTTGTACATTTTTGCCTTTGTAGCCGTACTTGCTTTAATTATTTCTTCTAAATAGGCAAATTTACTTTGTGGCGTTTTCTACATTTAAGATCTTTAAATAATAATAATTATTCAGAATTTGCAAACTACATTTTGGCAACAGGTCATTCTTTTGATATTAATAAAGGTTTAAAAATTTTACACACTAACACAACGGGTATACAATTAGATAATTTAGAAATTTTAGAAATTAGAAAAAGTGTTAATAGTAAATTAAATATTATTAATAACCAAACGTTTTTTAAAAATAGACATCCTTTAAATTTATTTTCGTATTAATACTTATATTTATAATAATTTATTTTGTTATTTAGACTTCTTGTTTTGTTTTTAAAAGATTTTTTATTATGTTAATGTAATTTTTTACCGATTCTAAAATAATTTTTATATTTTATTTGTTTTTATGATATATTTTAGGTAATTAATCACCTCTCCTTTCTAATATTTTGTCTATGTTCTAATTAGTCTATACTTGTTTGTCTTTTGTTATTTTTTATTAACTTATTATCCTGACGAAGAAAACATAGTTTTCGAAACATGTTGATATTGTTAATTAAATAGTGGTTGTTACGCAAAGTTATTTGTTTTTCATTAAATTTCATTAAAATAAATAACGCTCCAACAAGATCAAAAGTTACGCTGAGGAAAGGAACAGTGAAGAAGAGAATTTGGTCCTTGGTCCTTACGGATTAAAAAAAAATTAACCATTTGAAAAGTGCAGCAGAGTTTTACTGATCGATAAGGTTGTCGACAGAAGCCATCAACAACCAGCTATTACAGGGAAAATTCACAAAAAATGTTAGGTACATTCCAAGTGAAAGCATAACCGCTGATCGTTTACTTAGACGTGCGGAGGCTGTATTAACCAATCGGACCCAAGCCTCTTTTCAAGCTGTATACAACATTACTAGACATATTTAATGACGTATAAGTGTATCTGACTTATTAAATTTATGAATCACGGCGGTTGGTCCAGCCAAAATGAATATTTTATGTGAATTTTATGTGTTTGTTCAAGTGGGGTTGTGCGAAAAGGCAAATATTGTTTTAAGATATTCGGTGTAACGAAAGCTTCCATTATTAGGGGTCATTGAACAATTTAGAATGATACAGTTTTAACTCTTGACTTGGTGTTTTAATAAATGGTGCTCTTTTATACATACAAAGTGAGAAATAAAATGTGGCGTTCATTCAATTCCGCCACTCAAAGAATACTCGAGAAACATCTGCAAGTCGCTACGCATTTGTTTACGTTTCAAGCAGAGCTGGCTACCTACTCGCCTACTTATGCACGCATCGGCTGGCAATGTACTCGTGGGCCAGCCGCTCCGATAAATAATAATTTCGCCACCTTCGCGAAAGGTCGAGACTCAAGCGTGCATCCACGACTCGCACTCAACAACAAACTTTTTCAGTTCAAGTCAGTCTCTAGTCAACGGTCGCCTTTACATCTCGCCTCTCTACAGCGAATCAGTGTAATTCCGAGTGCCCGGTGCATCAGCTCTCTTCCAGGGCAGCTTCCTTCGTGGACATCACGAGGACTATCTGCCGGTGGCTCCACTCACCGAGTCACCGCCGTTCATCTCCGCAACACGCGTCGAGCAGCGGCCTGGAAGAAGAGGTCATCCTCCACCGCCACGGTGTCTCGAGCATCACGCTGGTGGCTCCACTCATCGAGTCACCGCCGTTTATCACTCCAGGGCAGCTTCCTACGTGGACATCACCAGGACTATCTGCCGGTGGCTCCACTCACCGAGTCACAGCATCTCCGACCTGCATCACTCATCATGACCGTGCACCCGCAACGCCTCACTCTACGGCACTTCGACATCTTCATGTTACATCGACCGACCTCAGCTACGTAGCTCATGATACAATAAACGCTGGACTCGCAACCAACTCGGATGCCTTTCATTTCTCCCTCCGTCTCCGTCGACACCGGAGTCCGTTCCCTCAAAAATATGCAAGTACCATAGTATTGACTCATACAACTAAGTCTGGGCGCATACATCCGATTGTCTGATCAGACAACCTGAAGCCCTTCGCGCCATAATTTTTTTATTAAAGCCCGCACAAATCCGATTCGAAAATCTGACCGGCAATAAAAATAGGCCACGACCTTCCACGCCAGCCGTCCAATCCGGCCGTCCGAAGGGCGTGGCCCCGGTCGTATTATTCATCCGATCTTCGAATCGGATGTGTGCGGTGTTAATCCGATCCGATTGTCTGATCAGACAATCGGAAAGCCAAATCGGATGTATGCGCCCAGCCTACTCAGAACCCACCGTTCTTTTGTAAGTGTTGGTGTGCGCGTAAAAAGCAGAAATTTGCTTATATCAGTTTTATGGGCTTCGGAGACGATCAAGCGGCTTGACGGCAAGCACGTAATTTTGTTGTCTATTGTTGTCTATTATTGTCTACCCTCAAGCCGCTTGATGCGCGTATCAAGCAGCTCGGGCAAACAAGAGGCAATTAGTCATGTCTACTCTTTCCCACATTTCAACGAAATTTTTCCGTGATATTATTTAATTATTTGTAAGAGACAAACAGCTTTTACATTAAATATAGATACATACATATAAAATTAAATTAAGTTAAGCCAAAAAGGTCTCCTATGTTAAAATTATTTGAAGATGGAGTTTTATTAGATCTAAAAATTAATTTTTGGTGAGGGGGAGAGGAAGAGGAAAATAGGATAAGGATAGGAGATGCTCCCGATACATTCTACAATCTTGAATTAATTTTGAATTAATTTTCAATCGTACGCGTTACTTCTATTCGGTATTTCTGAAGGGTATTGTTAAAAATGTCTATATTGTAAAATGTTGTATTATATTGCGCACATAAACAGGGAATCGGGGAATTTTTTCTAATGTTTGTTCTACATGATTATGTTTTAATAAATGTAACAATACCCTCCACACAGCATCCTCAAAGATGACATAGGCCCTGAGGGAAATTATTTTTTCCTCAGGGCCTCCTGTGTGGAGTTAATGTAAAAAAAAAAAAAAAAAACGTATGAATATTAAAATATCACATTAATTAATAAAGTCAGAAAAATTATTTTTTCTCTACTTCTCATTCTGTTCACATGATTTAACACATTTAAATAAGTAATTAGCAGTCGGGTCATTATTAAAAGTTTGAGAAAACATTACCATTTAATGTCGGGAAAACAAATTTCAAAGTAAGTACCCCACAGAATAGAGAATCAATTGTCTCAATCATTTTCCCAGCAAATCGGTTTAATTGTTTTCCCAGCAAATCTGTCTAACAAAATCATACAAACGAGTAGGCCCAACGTGAAAAAGCTATTAATTTTACCTAATTTTTATAATTGTTTTACATGATACTATCTGATTAATCATCACCCATTGTAATTTTTTTGTCTGTAGGTACTTATTTGTCTATTCTTGTCGATTCTCAAAAAAATATGAATTCGCATCAAACCTTTAAGCCAGCACGTATTATTACGCGATGCTTGTGACAAGCCACAAGCAAGCGCTGTAAACGGCCAAAATGCTTGACCCACGCAAAAACCACGAGCTTGGTTCAGGCCACTTGATGGTCTCCGAAGCGCTTTAGAGAAGAGTGTCATTTCCGTAGAAATTTAGATAAATATTCCTTACCTACGCTAAGACACAGACATAGTAAAGCCACAATGAAATTTATTTTCATTTCGTAATAAGATAGTTAATTATATACCTAAATTAGTTAATGAAAAGTGGGTAATGAAAGCATTACATTTAAAAATGTTTTACTTACGAGAACAGAGCAAGCGGTGAAAAAGAACATTCACGAAGGGATTAGGATCGTCACCGCGTCAGGTGGAAGTACCAAGTAAACTCACTTCAATTTTGTTGTTTTTAGCTTACGTTATGCTTTGATTTTGCTGTTTTATAATTAATTTGATTTTCTACCCAGTTATTGCGAGATGAAACTCTGAAAACACCAAGAAAATATTGTTTTTGCTCAAATAATCCGCGATATCAAACACTTGCTACTTTTAACACTTCCATACTTTCTTATAAATCCACAGACATTATATAAGAAAGTACGGCAAAAACCGATGTTCCTGAAAGTTCTCGGTTCTCATGGGAGGCTTAAATTAGTGTAAATTTTGAATTAGAAAACTTATATGAAAGAGCAACACAGATTTTTAAATCAAACCCATATATTTTTCGGTTTATTTAACATTAAACAGATCGTTGCTTTTATTGTCAAGTGAATATCAACAAAATACAGTTTTCTCTATTTTAATTGCGAAAGGGAAAGAGCAAAACATTAAAGTTGACCCATATTATTTAAAGGTGAATAATTAAAATATGAACCAAGGCTTGCGAATAAGACTACGACACTAGAAAAAAAAAGTTATTTAGTTACAGGAAAATAATTAAGATTGTAAGCTCAAACGGTAGGTTATCTAAAAATTATTATTAACTCTGTATAAATGATGTTCCATAAAAAAAACGATTGACTGACACAATTGAAACAGTACACAGAACGTATGGTCATAAAACCACTACCGACATCAATAAAATGACACACGATGGCTTAGCAAATACCACAATACTTATTATTGCATAATAAACTACGTATTTACTGCCTGAGGAAATAAAATATACTAAAGCTGGAGCTCTTAGGACAAAGACTAAAAGAAAAAAGCCACATCGGAGATACGAGTGATACTTTAATCACTGCAAATAAGGTTCGCACCACTTTATCAAAGGCAATTTCTATTTTTACTCAGGAAACAAGTGGCGCTTGATAAAGGGTATATTCTACTTTTCGCAGATTCTCCATCTACTGATAAGAACTCGTTGAGTACTTATACGTTATCAAAGACCACAGACTTGCTTAGTTAGGTAAGAAGAAATAGATTTTAGATAGGTTAAGCAGAAATTAAAATCTTTTAAAATTATTAATTCTAAATCAGGACCCAAAACTCATCCTTGTGAAACACCATATTAATAATATTCGCGGTCAATTATATTTTAAAAGTTCAAATCTATATTTCCTTACACCAGTTATATGGGGCTTTGATTTCATAAACATTTTTCAAGTTATGTCGCAAATCAACGAACAAAGAAAATGTGTGCAAAATTTAAAACTTACTAAACTTACAGAACACGCCAAACTTTAATACCGACCTGAAAATGCTACATTCCATTCTCGCGCAGTTAGTGACTTTACAAAGAACGTAAGCGAAAAAGAAAGATGCGTAAAACATACGTGCGGCAGAGAAAGACGTGGGCGGGTGAGCATGCCAATTTTCTGTCCTGAAAATCGCCCATTGCGACAATTTCTGATCATGGACAGGCCGGTCTTAAAGTTGGGCGTGTAATATACTAGCCATTAGGCTGTTTCAACAGAAAAGTAGGAAGAGGATAGAAAACCATTCTCTCCGTTTCAATCGCATTTTTTCATATTTACTCCTTTTTTGCATTAAATTCACGTTACATTTACATTCACTGTAACCGATTTGCTTGGACGTACTTTGTTTTTATTGTACTCTTTTTCTATCTTCTTAAAATAATAGCATCTCTTTCAGTATATTATATTGTAGACGCAATTTTCAGGGTTAAACGATGTTTTTAAATATGAAAAAGACACCAATATCCGTTATCGTTGAATTATAAATACTGCATTTCCAGTAAAGCCAAAAGCATTTCTATTATTCAGGACAAACCAAAAGCGTAAACCTAAACACTGTGTGCCATGCACAACACTGCCCCAGGGGGCTCCAACATTTTCACGACCGGTCGAATGGAAAATATTGAAGATTTGCATCCAATAATTTAAATCGATGCACTTTTTTATGTGAATACCGCCCAATAGTGTCTCAGCTGCTCCCAACCTTCTGGAGCCGGTGAGAATATGGCATTCCCGATTGGGATGAGTTGAGGCTGAAGTTAGTGGGGAGAGGAAGGAGAAGGGGTATATTTACTGAACCCATAACCCGTCGTGTACTGACGTTAAATTTTGGCCGTGCGTCAGCTGATACTTTTTCGAAATAACTTACTTGATTCTTTGTAAAACCGTCTTACCAGATATTGTATAAACATGTTTTTTTTATAAGAGTAGCGTGTAATCTACCAGAGGTATTTTCCTCAGTAAAGTTAGTTACATGCAAAGAAACACTTTTTATTGTGGCTACCGGCTACTAAAAATTTACAGAAAACGAAATAAATTACTCTAGCAGTCAGGACTTCGATAAGCTCTGTCAATTATACATTATTATTATGGGCAGTAAGTACTTGAATTACTTGTAATTGAAAAACGTATTTGAAATACAAATACGTATTTTGTATTTGTATTTCAATTACTTCTTAAAAATGTAATTTATAATTGGTATTTCAATTACCTGATGCAGAGGTATTTTGTAATTTGTATTTCAAACACTTATGGCTTCAAAATACATTTAGCGATCTTAATAATGATAATGAAAAACAAACTGACGTAGATAATACATAGACTAAAAATGCTACAATCGAGAGTAATGTTAATATTTAGAGTTGGCAACACTGTACGACAAAGTCTTGTCAATTGTCGTTTTCATCGTTTCGCGGCATTTATTCATGAAGACCTGAATTAATAGATAATGTATGATCAAATTCCGTAAAAAACCACAAAACTTTACAAGTGGAGCGGAGATGAGATGTGTCTTCTGAGCAATATGATTAGTCAATTTTTGCGCGTCTTGTTTCACTCTGCTGAGCACATCGTGTATTAAAGCATGTATTTTGCCCAGCTCTGATTATTATGTGATTATAAACATTCGTCTTGCTTAAAATTCGAGAAACCCTTTCCGGAATCAGGTTGTTATTGCTCACTAAAAACAAGGCCGGTATATAATCCGAAGGCCGGTGGTTGGATAGCCCTGACGTACACACACACAACCAAGCTAATTTTCAGGCCCGGTACTTAGCCACGGTAATTAAAACAATAACGCGGAAAGGCAGATGGCAGGTACCTGCTGTTGGTCGGAGGGAAATATTGCATGGGGAACACCCCGTTGACCGGATCACCGCGCGCACTGAAAATACCGCTTAATTAATTACCTGGTCAGTGGAGGCAATGAGAATCTGCCGCACGAGGATGCGAATTAACTTTATTGTTCGTGCATCGGAATCGAGTTACTGAATCAGTTTTCAGATTCGTTCATGTGCATAGAGAATTTGAACCAGTGACTGGTAACATCGACTTATCGACACACAAGTGGTTCGCTACGTTTGGTGACTTAGCAGAGGTGCCCAGATTCGTGGGATGAGGTTTGTCTAGGTTTTGGCGGCAAAAGCGTTTGCCGACATACTGGGCAAACGCTTTTGGCGGGGCGGGTTGGGAGAGACTGATTGAGAGATACCTAACCTAGACTCCAATCCATCGGCTCGCACCACGGTGGGAGGGATTTTTTTTCATTGGCTCCACACCGGAGGCCTTGAGAAAAATAATTACCCTCAGGGCCTATGTCATCTTTGGGAATGCTGATTAAAGGGTATTTTTAAGCAAAGGAATATAACAGAGCCTGCGTGAAAGTTTTAGAATATGCTTTTATCCCTTATGACCCATTCGCATTGGTCGAGTATTTTAGTAGAGTGGAGAGAACATTACTAACTAAACGCGTCCGAAAACCACAATTTTAGTAGAGTAGTTTAGTCAGCTCTATGGTAAAGTCAATCCATTTCGTTCTATTTTTTCGCGAGTACTGACATGCGAACTGACATGCGAACTGACATGCGCGAACCCGTTGTTTTGGGAGAGTTCATTTGTAGACGCGCGGAAATGTGGCGTTGGAGCGAAGATGCTACTCTAAAATTATTTATTTATGCTGCTATTTATCTCTTTTTGTGTTCGTAGTTTATTTATTTTCATCTTACTTATTTATTCTTCCAACTCTAATATAAGCATTGCAATCAGCGAATTAGCGTATTTACTTTGTTGTGTAGCAGCCCGTCATCTTGCAACGGGCGGCGGGCAATAATGTTCTCTACTTGAAAGTAATGCGAACTTATTTCGGCGAGTCAAGTAGCAAGTTACTCGCTACTTGACTTAACTACTCTCTCAATGCGAACAAGCGAATTGGAAGGCAATAATACCAATCGCCCGCCGTACGCCGGCTAACACTATTTTAGTAATAAGTAATAACATATTTTGTGCAACGTGATATATTTTTTAATTTGTTATAAAAAATATAATCTAATGAAGAAATGGTGGTTAGAAATTTGATCTAAATGGTTTTACAAAGAGAAAACACCACGCAGTCAACCGCAAATAAATTAAAATTTACACCTTCATGTTTCCGACCGCAATTTGAAAAATAATTATGAAACTTTGGGAATTGAATAATTAATAAATATGAATATTTTATCAATTATTTTTACATGAAACGATAAAAAGTGAGATGACTTTTATAATAAATTTTCCTAATAAAATATATGTGTGTGTGTTGAAAAAACGTAAACGATTTTTAACACTTTTTTATGTTTGCATCCAAAATTTTTATAATTAAAAAAATATACATTTATTTCGGTTCCATGCCGACTGAGAATAAAGTGAACTCAACCACTCCTTGAGAAGTCATTAAAAGATATGAAAAAAATAATTTTAAATTAGCCGATAACCCTAACCTAACGTAACCTATTTAACCATTTTTTTATAAATATTTTTTATCACTCTAAATGACTTGTCTGAGATGGTTCTGAGTTGGTTTCATTCCGAGTTGTCCGGTCACCGTTTATTTCGAATCATAAAATTTGAAAATGTATTTTACCACCTTTCAAAAACAGTATTCGATATTCTGATGCATTCAGAAATATTTAATTTAATTTATTTTGACCTTCGGACAAAAAAGCGGCCTGAGACCTGAGGGTAAGTAATGGTGGCTTTCACAAATGAACTGAGTTTTCTTACTATTCATCATGTTTAGCAGATAATTGAATGAGCATTTAAAAAAAAGCATAAAATATTGATCCCGCATGATTACTAACCTGAGTGGAAGATACTCTCAGTATCGTCCTTTTTTTACATTTACTCCACACAGGAGGCCCTGAGGAAAACAATTTCCCTCAGGGCCTATGTCATCTGGGATGCTGGGTGGAGAGTCTTTTTGAGGAGAGGATGGAATGAACAATGGACTTGAAGAGACCCGTGTTGTAGGAAGAAGGAAAAACAGAGGCCGGGAAATCGTTCCACAGCCGAGCAGTTGAACACAAGAACGAATTGAAGAAGCGACCCGTTCTCATGTGATAAATGTCAACCGTGTACATATTATGTTGCGTGTTTCCCGACTATGCACCGATGCCGAAGGGATCAGTGACGCTAGTTTCTCGGAGCATCTTCCATTGAAATACCGGTAGAACAAGGATAGCATTCCCACCCGACGCCTGTGCTCTAAAGATTGCAATCCGTCTGTTGAGATGGGAGACTCTATCAAACGGACCGCCCGTTTCTGCACAAAATCGAGAGTGTTTTTCAGGTATTTTGGAGCTCCACACCAGAGGTGGCTGCCAAATTAAAACATGGGGCGCACTTGTAATTTGTATAGGGTTAGCAGTTGTGTACAATTAAAGTATCTGCGGGCCCTGAACAGTTGGCTCAGTTTTTGAGAGGCTAACTTTACTCTGGCTTAAGTATCTGATGTAAGACCACCATTCAGAATTGAAATGTTACTTGAAATGGCTTTATCCGTGTTTGGTGACCAGATCTGAACAGCCAGGTACTTCCCTACTTTCCTCTTCCCCATCTACTTCCTCTCCCCACTTACCTTCAGCCTTACAACATAACCCAATCGGGGATGCCATAGTCTCACTGGCTCCAGGCGGGAGCAGCTGTGAGACTCTTGTGAGGTATTCACATAAAAAAACCTAAACTTGTCACGCGAAAAAAGTGTTTGTAGAGTTTTCTCCTTGTGTAAACGCTCCTCTGTTTTTATACAGTATTGCTGCTGCAACGGAACGGCGCGGGCCACGCTTCCATAAATCCGGATTAATGTATGCAACGGAAAGCGCTGCCTGATACGAGCGTGAGAATCGATTGCTTTCCAAACCAGTGTGTAGCGGCGTGACGTACTTGCGATGTTACAGGTCTTTCGATATAGGTCCTACAATAATAATTGCAAATCGTCAAATCTAATCATATAATATATGATATTTAGATATACGGGTTGTTCTTCTTTTTAACTACCTACGTAACTTTTACCACTCTGTCACATTTTGTTTTTACTATAAATGAATTCTCTCTGTATCTCAGAGGAGAAATTGTAGCAAGGGGGGAAGGAGGCCTAAAATGCCTATCGGGAGTGACAAACACGAGCTGTATACCTATTTCGAATGATAACCCACGTGACAGAATTAACGTACGACATAAAAGTTGTAGGAGACAAGTTTTGAGATTTTTTTAAAATATTTTTTTAAACATCATTAAAAATAATAATCGCTGTTACTTGATAGGTTTTCCCTTGAAAAAAAATATTGAAGGGAATTAATAGGTCGCATTGAATTATTTAAATCTGTGGATCGCGTACACGACTTCTTGTTAGTTAAGCTCCGTTAATTTATAAACCAGTATTTTTTACAGCGAACGACATTTTTAACATTTAAAAGGCTGTGAGGTAATTATTTAGTATAATTAAGCGTAACATGTGTTACGTAAAATGTGAAATCAGGGCATATGAGAAATATCAAATCAATAATAAATAAAAATCACGAAAGTTAATGTCATGTAAAAGGTTTATTTAATCTAGGTTGCACAATAAAAGATTTTCATTGGAATGAAAGAGACTGCATTTTATTTTATTTTATTTGGAAAACCAACAATTGCATAATGTTTGACAATGTATAATGTTTGATATAATAATTATTTAACCAAAAATAGGTTTTCACTATTAAATTATTATTCTTGGGGCATGCAAACAGCCCCAAGAAGACCGTATGAAATTAAAATGGAGTCAAACTTGGTCATAACGAGCACGAGGGATTATAACTAAATTTACTCCTTACAGCCATTACTCGTTTTATCCAAAATAGGTTTTCTGAAAGTCTATGTACCTACCTACCTGCCACTACTATCAATATATTCGCAAATGCGTAGTATATTTCAAAATACCAGTAGGTAAAAATATATTATATAAAAAATATGCTTTTTTGATAAATGATTGTATTAAATATTTCGTTTTCATGCTTCTCAATTTCATCCGCAAGAAAAACAACGCTTCATTTTGATTGTTATTGATTTTCAACTATAATTATGTCACATCCTGGTGCTACACAATCCACAACAATTCGCGCGGCCCGCAAACCAATTTTGAAAAAAAAAAACCTGAAGTCCCTGGCTGAGAACAATTTTTGTAGTGTTTTGGTAAATTTACGCTACATGTCCTAAATTGAACTACATTTGAAGTACTCGTTTTTTTAATGTAATATCAACGGTGTAATTTTCTTATTAATGTAATATCAACGGTGATGGGGGTAGCCGTAAAATGATGTTCAGTGTTTTAAACACAATGTCCTCCGCGTGCAAAGAAGAATCTTCTCCAAGCATAAACTTTCTAATTAAACTGTGTTTATCGGAAGTAACCTGCTATGAGTGAGGTAAGTATGTTATCGGTACCTATGTGTAAGTAATAGATAGAGCTGACAAATTCATAATAATCGTACGTACAACGCCCTTGAGGTGATTTCTCACAAAAACGGCGCTCTACAAATCATTCAATTATTATTATGAAAGAAAAACATAGTTGTGTCAACCAAGAAAATACCGACAGATAAATGTGTGCAAATTTCATTGATATTCAAATTGTTTTTTTCCAGCTAAAACTCAAGATGGAAATTTAAGATTTTGCGCAAATTTCATGAAGGCACCGTTCAAAAGTGTTTTCTGATCCATGCTCAGTATGTTCACCCAAGCAAATTAAAATGAGAAATCAAACCACGAAGAAATTATTAAAGATCGATTTTATTTACACCTAAGATATTTTGAAATAAAAATAGAACACCTTGAACCCTTTGAAAGTTCAGCATTATCTAAATGTGCAAAGACCATTTAATACTTGGCCGACCCAGTTCGTTGATATTAAGACAGTTGTTTGGTCGGCCTGCACTCCAATGCAAAGGAAAACATTCGAATAAATAAAAGTATTATTTGAGTTTAGAAAGGTTTCTAAACTTCAAACACTCGAGTAAATAAACATCTTTGAAATGAGAACGGTTATTTGAACTTCAAACATTCTAATAAATAAACACATTTGAATGAATAAGGGTTCTTAACCAAACATCCGAATAAATAAACTAACTTATTTGAATGGAGAAGAATTTTTAAAGTTCGAACATTCGAATGAACAAACATATTTGACAGAACGAAACAAGTTCTTTGTTTAAAACCACTTTACTTAAATTTATTTGTTAGACACCTAACGTGTTCTTCCCTAATATTAATGTTACGCGCTGTTTTACCTATATATATATATATATATTAACCGATTGCTGGGCAATCGTTACAATTCAGTTTATATGCCAGAGTGGCTTAGTTTATTCTCTTTGTCTTTGTCCAAACTCTTAACTAATTCTAAAGACAAAGAGGATAAACTAAGCCACTCTGGCATATATAAACATAATTGTAACGATTGCCCAGCAATATATATAGGTAAGACAGCGCGTAACATTAATATTAGATTCTTGAGATGATTTTTCATGAAAATTGAGATTAGGTTCTTGAGATGATTTTTCATGAAAATGGCGCTTTATAAATGAGCCAAATATTATATTTAAAGAACACATTAGGTGTCTAACAAATAAATTTAAATAAAGTGGTTTTAAACAAAGAACTTCTTTCATTCTGTTAAATGTCAAGCCACAAAGTGTTTGCTTTCTTCGATAAACATATTTGAGCTGAGAAGGGTTTTTTTTAATTATGAAACATCCGAATAAATAATCATGTTATTCAAATTGAGAAGGGTTCTTTGAACTTTAAAAAATAGAATAAGTTAGTTATTTGCGTCGAGTGGGGTTTTTAAACTGCGAACAGTGGCAATAAAAATAGATCATGTTATATTACAGAAGAACATTCACCGCTTTTATGATGTCAAAATTTTGGCATAATAACCAATGTATAATAACTTTGATGGCCTTCTCAGCGGTCGAGCTCTTCTAACTTTAAGTGGGTAGTTGCGGTTCCAAAGCTCACTGCAAAGCGGCCAGTCGTAAATAAAATGGCGTAAGTTCAATAAAGACACATAAGTATTTGTCCTACCTATTTTGCACGAAACAAAGTGAAAAAAATGTCGAAAATAATGTTTTTAAATAATTCGCTACACCTAAATAAAAAAGATAGTGGCAAAAATTATTGAAAAGTTAAATCATTCTAAAAAACTGCGTTGACCACATTGATTAATAATATGAACATAATTATAGTGTTAAGCCGCTTACAGATATTACAACACAACATGCAATGCTTCAAAGATTGCAACGCTCGCGTATGCGGTCGAATTGCTCGCACTCAATTCGCGAAGACATGTTCGAGTATTTATGGTATGGACAGACATGCTCAATAGTAGCACGAAAGCTTGCTACTAATGAGCAAATGCTACTTAGTGGCATGTGTGTCAGTGACATTGCTAGTCACAAATCAGCAGCCGGTTGATTTGTGAGCTACTGGATTCGCGGGTGGACCTTGAGCACATCTAAACGGACTTTGCGTTATGAGCACGCTCATTTCGATCCGATCTCGATTCGCGGCAGCAGTGCATGCATGTTATTTGTAAAAATATCGAAAATGGAACGTGGGGAGACGAAAAACCTTGCTTTTCGAGATCCATTTTTGGAGCCACTAACGTCTTTGGAACCTAGGATCACTAAAATAACCACAATAGATGTTCAAATTTCCCACAAAATCCCCACAAGTTCTTTTAGCTCCGAAATTAAACAAAATTCCACTGAAATTAACATTTATTTGTTATTATCTAGACATTTTCGGATTTCCTCTTTTGTTTAGGCTTTGTATATAGAATTTTTTGGATGCGAAAGAAAACAAAATTATAGTACCTTCTCACAATTATCATAAATGTTATTTTTTTAAATGGTTTTAAAATCAAGAAATGCCCAGAATCCCCATATTATTTCTGCAAAATAACCAATTGCTGAAAATTTTTAGAAATTTTTCGCAATTTGGGAATTCCCACCACTTGGCAACTCTGATTACTGATATTTTGGGATAAATTTTTTGGTAAAATGTGCTCGAAATATTAATATCAAAATATAATGAGGTGAAAAGTTCGCAGTTATATTTATATTTTATTTTTTTAAATAAAGACAAATATTCCCGGGTTACGAATCACCTGACAATATTTAAAAAATCTCCAACTACCACAGTAAGCGAAAAATATTGCTTGTATCGTGGTGGAGGACTTAGCCAGACGAGGAATCGAATTTGGACCGATCAAAGTCATTTAAAAAATGTAGTTATTTATTTTCAAATAAGACGTGGAAGAAATATTTTTTTATTATCTACGGGGAATCATTTCAATTCAATACTCAATTCTTTTTTTGCTTTTCAATACTCTTAAAAAATATTACAAAATCAGGTATGCTGGATTTTTGCAGATGGTCCTAAGGCCTTATCAGCGACAATCGGCCGCTTCCCTTGGGCTATTTGCCGTAAGCGAATACGGCCCAGATTTACGGCCCGTTCTTATGCTAATATATGGCCGAGGCATCAGGGTCGGCCCGAAATAGCGCAGGGAGCATCACTCTGTTTGCCGAGAAGCCCGTCGCCTCTGTCACCTCTATCATCACTATCAGCCGAGAAACTCGTTCAAATGTGACAGATGATGAATTGTGTAAATAGTACAACTTCTTCGCTAAAAATAAAATTATATTTTTAAAAACATTTCAGCAATTAAAAGGCGTTACTTGTTATAGGAGTCAACGTAAGAAGAGACTCATTTTAATTTGTACTTATTCTAATTTGTAAATTTGGATAAGCCGCGTTTGCTGACTGGTTTAATATATTGAATGTAAATTTTTTATTGATGTTGAATTATTGTGAAAATAATGCAATTTCATCGCTTTAAACAACACCATTTGAAAAATATTTGAGCTTTTTTTTTTCGTTATTTGTTTTTGGGGTGTTATGCCGTGTAAGGCTACCTCCTTCGTTAGCCAACGTTTCGGACAGCGTTACAGTGTCCATCATCAGGGCAGATGTGTAATTTTTTTTTACATTAACTCCACACAGGAGGCCCTGAGGAAAATAACTTCCCTGAGGGCCTATGTCATCTGGGATGCTGTGTGGAGGGTCTTTTTGAGGAGAGGAAGGAATGAACATTGGTCTTGAATAGACCCATGTTGTAGAAGGGAGGAAACACAGAAGCCGGCAAATCGTTCCATAGCCGAGCTGTTGAACTCAAGAACGAGTCGAAAAAACGACCCGTTCTCATGTGACAAATGTCAACCGTGTACATATGTTGGGCGCGCGTTTGGCGTGTCTTCCGACTATGCACCGGTGCCGAAGGGATCAATGACGCTAGTTCCTCAGAGCATCTTCCATCGAAATACCGGTAGAACATGGATAGCATTCCCACCCGACGCCTGTGCTCTAAAGATTGCAATCCGTTCGTTAAGGTGGGAGAATCGGGAGTCGAGGGTATTTTTCAAGTATTTTGGAGCTCCAGACCAGAGGTGGCTGCCAAATTCAACCGCACTTGCTATTTGTAAATGGTTAGAAGTTGTGTACGATTAAAGTATCTGCGGACCCTGTACAGTACGCCCAGTTTGTACAATTTGTTGTTTTTGTAATTATATCTTACCTTTTTCTTCCCTGAACCTCCTATCCTTCCTTCCCTTCCTTCTCTTTCTTCCTTTCCTTTAAAAGACCCTACACACAGCATCCTCAAAGATGCTGTGAAAAGCTATTGTAAAAAAAACTCAAATACTAAATAGGTGTAGCGGTCTCACCTAAATTTAGGTGTTAGGTGTCTCACCTCAAATGAGGTGGTGTGAAATAACCAAAAAGGACCTACAATCTTAATAAATAATATTTTTAATACAATGTTAAATAACTTATGTAACTGTAATAACGTGTGAATAAATAAGTAAATAAACAATTTGTACTGCCAAATATTTTCCCCAGAATATTTTCGTTTCCTGGGGGTGGGTAGCCTGGGTGTGGGGGTGGCATAAAATGTCGCACACACGAAATGCAGTAATGTAGTGCCAAAACACAAATACTTCATCACCTCACCAGTTCATCGCCTCACTACTTTGCCACCCCAAAACATTTGTATGAGATATCGATGATTCTATTATAAGGTACTCAATGTAGTGTCTTTCTTAGACATTAACTACAGCAACAATTTCTAAACATTTTATTTCACGTGAAATTAAATAAACGGAATTCACAAAAAATTAAGTAACAAATAAACATTTGAAATAAAACACAAAATGAAGTACTCAAGACCAGAACCACCAACTCCCAGAAACGTGACATTCAAATAATCGTGCGAGCACCTCAATAGAGAATACAATCCCGGGATCCCGGCCCATTTTCGATACCGAAAATATCGGGACTGGACTTTGGCTAATCTCGGGATTTTCGGGATTGCCTCAATCAGGTCTAGTTTGCATTCCGTAATCTGTTACGCCTTGACTTGTTCGGAAGTTATGCGCGTACAAACTTTTCTTAGATTTATTTTTATTTATATGGGTACATAACTACGACGTCTGAAATAAAATTTCCTGCAAAATTTATCAACATAGTTACCACGACAACGATTTGCTTTGCTTTCGTCTGACGTTATCAATAACTCGCTTTTGTAAGGGACAATAAACGTATAATAAATATATTATATTAATATTTATAATTTCATAATTTCAGAGCTTACCATTATATACAGCCTATATTACTCGCATGTAATGTAGCTTTCTATTGGTGAAAGAATTATTGAAATCGATTTACTGGTTAAAGCGTGAAAGCGTAACAAACAAACACGCATTTATAATATTAGTATAGATAAGTTGTCTTGTGTAACTAACAATATTAATAAATAATGTTTAGGAACTTACTATCTATGCTTTTATTTTACTTTATCCCAATTGTTAACAGCATTTCCTAATCCCGGGTTAGTGCCGGGATCCCGGGATTACGCATCGAAAATCCCGTAATCCCGGGATTTAAAAACATTGCCAGGATTGTATTCTCTAATCCTCAACCATAAAGACGCGTCCATTAATACTAGTCCCGTTTGTTACGTTGAACGTTTCCGAATGAGATTTATAAAGCCGAAATGATAACAGTCAACCCCGCAATTCAATAAATAAATTAAAAAAAATCTGAAATCAACTACTACGGTATAGATAATTATTCACCAGCAATGCCCGGTAATCTGCATCATTGATAAAAAAAGTAAATTAGCTTACCTCGTGCGCCAAGAGGTGCCGTACATCGAGATCCAACATGTCTAGAGCATCGCTCATGGCATCCTTACAAGAATCGCAGCAACAACAAAACACCATAACAGATCGCAGCCTCCCGGTACACCCATTAACTACAGTGAAAACACCCCCACACAACACTCACATTACTGTAAAACAAGTACTAAAGGATCTCTTAATAACTTACAAGCAAATTGAACATGATATGGCGCCGACTCAAGTCATTACGAACGCTGTTTCAAACCGTTGAAATGCACTGGCCAAATTATCGACGGAAATGTTACAATTGGCTCACTAAATTTACACATTCGAGTAAACAGTACTTAAAATCACAATTCTAGAATCAATTACTGGACGTTGCACAGGCTCAATGTCATCATTCATAATAATTATTACAACTAATCAAAAAATCAAAACTGGTCAAGTTCTAGGAATCACTTCAAAGCGGCACGGAAGTTAAATTTTAATTAATTATAGCTGTTAAAAATATATATTCTAGAAACAATCACTGGATGATTTTGCCCGCTGCACAAATTAAATTGACAAAATAATTTTCAAAAATAAAGCACGGAAAACTGGTGAGGTTTCAGGAAACACTACACATCACCACGGATTACGGTCGACTGTTAAATTTTAACTAATTATATCAGTTAATTAAACAACTTCACAGTAAAAACGGGAGGGATTTTACTAACACATCCACTGCACACTAAAATTGGATTCAGTAATGACTTGGCTGGATATTTCTACTACACACTTGTTGCTAATTGCGTTTGTTGACTTAATCTGCGTTTAATTATCAATTATCACGTAATGAATCGTACGAAGAGTGTACAGAAAACAGAGAGTCTTTACATTCTCTGACAGAGGATAGTAGTCGCCTTCTAATGATAGTGATTGTCATGTACTTGAAACACTTGAAACATCACTTCGATTCAAAGTAAACAAATGTGCATCTCTGCTATAATGAGAACAACTGTTTTCTGAAGCGCGGAAAATTATAGAATGTACATTCTGGCGTCATTAAAATTGCACACCTCATCTGTCAGGAATGTTAAGGGTCTAGGTCAATGCAACAATTTTTGCTGGCGAATGTGGTATAACCCCCTAATATTAGGGGTTTGCTCAAGGTTTCATTTTAAGAAATTCCGACGAATTCATAAATGTTATAACTTTCTTCTTCAAACCGGGACCCGGGGATGTAAGTTATTTATATTTAAGATTAATAAAAACAATACCTCACCATTAATTTATTTTACGTAGAACTATTTAAAAATTTTATTTCCCATATATAACTTTAAATTTAGCGGTGAGTGCCTGATTTTATTTTTCTAGACGATGCATTAATAACTTCGGGTGGGGGATTTATTAAGAAGCATCTTAAATATTAATAACATGTTCTTCAGAATTCATTAAAATGAAAGGTCGAATCTCCAGGCCTGCTAGGGCGAATTCGACCGTACGTCCGTCCAATACGCCGTAAATTTGTTTACACGCTTTCTTCACTTACGTCGTTAAGATTCCCACATTATGTTTCTTCTTCTTCTTTTCTTTGAAAGGGCAAATTTAACAGTAGGTCCGTCCAATACACGGGTCGCGAGTGCAATTTGTATACACGGCTTCTTTACTCACGTCGTTAAGATTCTGAATATATTTTAGGGTATTGTGTCATCTTAAGTGTGAACAATTGATGGGAACGGTTGCGCGGCCATTTTCATACAAAACTTAATTTTGGGTTTGAGGCCAAAATACTTGACCAAACTGAATAATTATGTTTTTAATCATAAGATATAACAAATATCTATTACAAATAATTGATATTTTATTTATTTTCTATGATTTTAAATGCTTCAGAAAACAGATTTTCCTTATTGGAGTAGAGTTCGAGAAAAATAATTCCGTTACAGAGTTTGTTTGAATTGACTATAAGTAGGTACTAATAAATAAAGCAAATAATAATACTGATAGTGAGTGTTACGATGTAGGTGATACAAGGTAAGGATGACCGGTTTACGGATACATTAGCAGTTTGCAAAGTACGAATAGAGGAAAGTAACCAAATATGGAATACCGTTTAATTTTTACGCACAAAAAAAAAAAGAAATATTGAAAATAAAAAACTTTTAATCGTAATTTCAATCAGTCATACAATTGCGCTTTACGTAGGAACAGTTTTGTATTACTAGCTTTTACCCGCGGCTTCGCTCACATGGTATTAGGGGGTAATTACTGTAGCGCTTGCACTTATCAATTATCCCCCCCCTCCCCCCTTCCTCATTCCATACATTCATTCCCGGTATATCAAACAGCTTGCATGCCACCTAAATTTCATAATGCCAGAGCTACGCAGTAGTAAAAAAAAATAATTATCCAAATCGGCGCAGTCCTTCGGAAGTTATGCGCGTACAAACATTTCGGATATTCATTTTTATTTATATAGATAGATATTAACTACGACGCCTGAAATAAAATTTCACGCAAATATATCAACATCGTTTCCACGGCAACGATTTGTTTTCAGACGTCAGCAATAACTCGCTTTTGTTCGCGACAGAAAACATAAAATAAATATAATACATGAATAAATATTTATAACGCCAGAGTTTACCATTATATTCAGCCTATGTTACTCGCGTATAATGTAGATTTCAATTGGTGAAAGAATTTTTAAAATCGGTTTAATGGTTTTTGCGTGAATGCGTTACAAACAAACACACGCAGTTTCGCATTTATAATATTAGTATAGACATAGTACTATAATTTCTCAAAAACCAAATCAAATCAACATAAAAGTATCTAATTATGGAATACTACAAATCAAAGACAAAAATCAACCTTAACTAGTCAAAATATTTGGTCAAAAGGAACTTGCAATAATCACAAATCCAGGTGTCGTACTCTGCACCAGCGCAATCATTACATGCCCTTAGTCTGCACGTGAGGCATTTGATCCAGGTTTCTGCTCGAGTATCTTCTGAAAACAAAACCGTATAAACGCGGACACAGCACTCGCTCGACTGACGAGTTGAAACCTGTACGCGCGAATAGTGTTTGAAACAGACGATCACTGTTTATTAGTAGGAGTATTTGTTTACGAGAAATGCCGGTATTCCATATTAGGGATACCACTCCGTAATTGGGTACTATCCTCTATATGTGGGCATTCTGATGGCACTTGTAGGCGGCGCACGAGAATAATTGGGCCCGATGGAAAGCACGCACTTTGATTGCGCGCACGTCTCGTTAGTTAAGCCCCATTCAGAAGGGAATGAAAAGTGCCCTTCTTCCATGAAGTGAAATGCTCCGCGTCGAGACTTTCATTATGGAGGGAACCATTCACGCTAGGCGCTTTTCTCACAATAATGGCATAATATTGATTACGCACGGACGCACGACGTATATCCGTAGTGTTAGTGACCGGCAGGTAGCCGAGAATGTAAAGATGTTCAATATAAGGTATTTAGCGAATGAAAACTAGAAATTGAAGCAAGGAAATCGGTATAAAACGGCAGTTAAACAATAAGTTAGAAGACGTACAGGTGTATTTCAAATTTATTAACTTTGAATTTTTGAGCAGATGAAGAATTAGAGTAGGTACAAAATTTTTTTTTTTTTGTTAACAATTTTTTTTGGTTCAATTGGTGTAATTTTAAAATGAAAGCTTTTCATAAAAAACAGTAAATAAGGAAGAGAATAATATAATTTGCAGATAAACCAAAAAAGTCACACAGCCATCGCCAGTGCGTGGGTATACTTGAGTGTTTTTAAGACAGTTAAAATTTTACTCATAAACATCATTTAGGTATTTGACTCATTTCAAACTTTAATCATTAACCAACAGTTTGGGAGGTGGGTATAGGTACCGCCGCCCCGAGAACCATTTATTGGATAACCAACACACCAAATGGTTCGCTACGTTTGGTGTCTTAGCAGGGGTGGAGTGAGGTGTGTCTAGGTCTTGGCTACGGATGCGTTTGCCCTTTTACTACCCAAAACTCTCCCCCCTTCCTTTCCTTAAAAAAACCTCCATACAGCATCCTCAAAGATGACATATGCCCTGGGAGAAATTATTTTCCTCAGGGCCTGCTGTGTGGAGCTCATGTAAAAAAAATACTGCGTGGCAGTCAGGATCGGGAGAGACTGGTTGAGGAGTCTTTTTTTTCCCAGCCGGGCTCTTTTGACCCATCGTCTTGCACCGCAGTGGGATGAGTGGATTGGTGAACTGTGTGTCCGTCACTCCCGGATCTGGTAACTGTGTGTCCGTCACTCGCGGATCTGGTAACTGTGTGTCCGTCATTCCCGGACACAGTTACCAGATTTCTAACCACTCTTCATACTTTTCCCTTGCCAGAACTTCCTCTCTTTTCTTTCCCTAAAAGACCCTCCACACAACATTCCCTAAGATGACAAAGGCCTCGAAGGAAATTATCTTCCTGATAGCCTCCTTTCTGGAGCTAACGTAAAAAAAAGGTTAACACGTGATTGTTGGTTGCTTTTTGATTTGCAAAACTTAATTTCCTGAATCCTGATTAATTAGGTTCGCATCATTGGTT
This sequence comes from Glyphotaelius pellucidus, assembly GCA_936435175.1. NCBI lineage: Eukaryota > Metazoa > Arthropoda > Insecta > Trichoptera > Limnephilidae > Glyphotaelius > Glyphotaelius pellucidus. The sequence continues at coordinate 1,504,584 of OW386553.1, read as the reverse complement.
AAATTAAGAAAGATAGAGTATTAATAACTAAATTATTTAGTTTCTGGACGAGGCTTTACTCTGTTTAACGGGGGACACTCCTCGACTAGGAAATCTAGTTTATGACGTTGCCAAGCCTCATTTTTTCAAAAACAAAATCTATTTTAATATGCATAAACCACGACAGAAAATGTCACCATTACTCGGAAATGGCCGTGCTGTGATTATGATAAAAAAGGACCGGTTTGATAGTTAAAGAGTTCAAGTTACGTCGATAACTTATTATTATTAAAACAATATCTGTAGAATGTGCCCACTAAAGAGCTTTTAAGGAGATTTAAAAATAATGGACCACACAAAATGGCAATTTTGTAAGTCGAGAAATTTTAAATGAGTGCGTGTGTTAATAGCATTAAGTTTTTCAAATTAATTAATCGATTAAAACATCTAAAACCCCAGAATTGAAATGTCCTATCCGAAGCCAGATAATGAGACATTTCCGAACTGTATAATTTCCATGGTTCCACACAGGGAGAGGTTCTCAGGAAAATAATTTCCCTCAGCGCTTATGTCACTTTGGGGAAGCTGTGTACGGTATTTTTAAGGAAAGGAAGGCGAAGCAGTTATGGAAAGGAAAAAGGTCGACGGTCAGTGGTTGAGCGGGCATCGCATTTGGGTCCCAACCGGGAGTCGATTCCTCGCTGGTTAAGTCCTCCATCACAACACAAGCAACATTTTCGGCTTTCTGTGGTGGTAGTAGGAGATTTTCAAACAATGTTCGGTTATTCGTAACCGAGGAATGTTTGTCTCCCTTAAAAAAAAAAAAGTTACGAGGGATGGGTAGAAATCTAGGGTCAATATGTTTAGGAGTCACAGAAGTATGGATCCATCCTTCCCACTGCGGTGCAAGGCGATGGGTCGAGAAGTTCGGCTAAAGAGTTCAAAAAGTCTCGGTCAACTCAACCAGGCTCTCCCGAATAGTCCCGCCACGTAAAATGTGATAAATCCATCCGCGGTGAAGACCTAGACAAACCTCACTCCATGAACCCTTGCTGAGTCACCAAACGTAGCGAGCCACTTCAAATGGTTCCCATTCGAATGGAAAATATCATGGATACTAATAAATTATTTTGTTTCTAAATGAGAATTTACCGAACAGAGAAATTAAATGCACATGGCTGCAACGCGTTACGTTTCAGCGGCATTAAAATACAATTAACTCCAACAACCTTATTTCACAAGTAAATTTATACACATAGGTTTAACGTGCATCTTCATCAATTACGTCCAAAGTTACTCCAAGATAGCGGGGGTGGGGGTCATGGTAAATATTTCTTCCATCAAACTGAACACAGAGTTTTGAATTTGCCTGTGAGTTACTGAGATGGAAAGCTGTCACGACTGTTTTCGACTCATTTGGCTTTAGTCGCCAATTGAGGAAATATTCTTCCATAGCCTTGAGGTCAGAATTAAGGATCTCTTCTGCTGCATTGAGGGTTTTGGCTTGGGTTGTGACGGCGATGTCATCTGCAAAAGCAAGTTTTCTGCCTTTAGTGTGAGGAAGATCTCGAGTATAGATGTTAAAGAGCGATGGGGCCAGCACTGAGCCTTGAGCCTTATTAAGAGGTATTTTTTTAGGGAGCCTGAACTACCGGCAACACACGGAAACAGTGGGCAAAAAACCAGGACAAGACTAAACTTAGTCAGTAAGCTAGCTGGAACTAGCTGGGGATGCGACGCCAACACGCTAGAACGGCATCCATTGCTCTGGTTTTCTCAGCAGCTGAATACTGTGCTCCAGTATGGGCTGGAAGCGCCCACACTTCCATGGTCGACGTTCAGCTTAATGCCACAATGAGAACCATAAGCGGAACGTTAAAATCTACTCCTCTCCCTTGGCTCCCCGTACTTGCAAATATAACCCCGCCAAATATCAGGCGAGAGATCGCAACACTAAGGGAGTACAAGAAGGCGCTGCAAAAAAGCGCAATACCTTTGCACGATGATGTCGTCTCTCACCCGACATGCCGCTTGGACAGAAAGAGAAAGACTCCTCCATTCACCTCTCACCCCAGATGATAGGTGGAAGCTTGAGTGGCAATCGGCCAAGGTGAAAAATGCCCATCTCGTACAAGACCCCACTGAGAGACAATCTGGGTTCTCATTGCCTCGCAAACTCTGGTCCGCCATCAATAGGATAAGGTGCTCTCATAGCCGTTGTGCCCATATGATGTATAAATGGGGCCTTGGGGAGATGTGTGAATGCAGTGAGATTCAGACCACCGAACACGTGGTCAAAGAATGCCCGCTCCATTCATTCCCCGGCGGGATTGATGAGGTCCACAGGGCAACGCCCTAGACTGGCTCGCAGACCTAGATGTCCCCCTCTGACCCCCCACCATACGAAAGAATAAGAAGAATCAATTACGTAATAATATAATTTCTAGAGAGAGGTTATTAACAGAATTAACACGATTATGAACACACGCTGAACTAACAACGTTGTTGTTGAAAATAAATAATTGGTCCGAGTTTAATGTTCAACGAATTCAGTAATTTCGAAACTGAAATTTTGTTTTCAAATGTTTATTTATGAGTCTACAAATAATAACGAGGGTATAAATCTAATTCAGATATAATTATGTACAAATATGCCAGCAAATAAAACCAGAATGGAATTCAAATTAAACTTTGTTAAAGCACTTTTCTCTTTAAATTTTCAGAAAGTAAGAATTTTTATGGCTGAAATTTACTGAAACAAGATATACGGGTTGACAGGTAGGTACTCCTTACGAAATATTGAAGAACTTAGATGTGCAGGATTAAACGCTATGGACGCACTTTAACCACTGGAGCGACAGCGCAAATTAATACTTTTTCTCCGATTGCTTGACATTTTTTGGTGATCATTTTGAATATTTTCCGCCCAAATTTAAAAAATCACACATCCGAATTTTAATATGGAGACAGACAAACTGATTATAGTTCTACACAGCCAACGAATTCACCTATCTTTCGTAAGATTTGTAAAAAAATATATTATAAAATCGTAAACTTCTACTTAATTGCTTATAAAGGGAAAATTTGCCAAAATTGGCAGCAAAGCAATCCGAGGTATTTTAAATAGTGTGGAAAAAAGCGCTTCAGTGGTTTAACAGTATTACCTGACATTAATTGGAGTTATTGAATGAAATTTTGGTCTTCAGTGACATTTGTTTTTTTTTTTTCAACTAAACTAACTAACTAACCACCATGCCGGTTCCCTGCAGGGGCAGGCAGAGAGGACGGACCGCCAAAAAACTCGGTCCTGGCACATGCTTTGCTTCACTCACATTCATGCATCGTCTCGTACATACTCTTCTTTTATTCTGACTTTTGACATGGCCCGACTCAAGTATCTGATTCACTTGATCGTGCAATATCTTTCTCGGGCGTCCCCGACTTCTTCTACCATTCACATTTGCGTCATACATCCTTCTTATACTACTTTCTTCTTTCATTTGCTCTACATGCCCAAACCATCTGAGGGTCCCTTCCTTTTCAACTAAAAACATACAAAATCACTAGGTATTGGACAGTGGGGAGAAGGGCGACGAGTTGGGCGGTTACTCAGCTGAGTGATCAGTGACGGTTTGTGGAAGAAATTTTTTTAGTTCGATTTTGCATAAAAAAGAGACATAAAGGTCATTAGAGACCGAAATTTCATAAACATTTTTCTACTCCAAATAACGTCGGGAATCACTAGTAAAAAAGCATCCCTTAATAACTAGATAGGTTTGCAGAATTTCGACATTTGAAATTATTAGCTTTTAGAGTATTTTAACATATTTGATGCCCGTTTTACAGATAAGTTTACTTCAATATAAATAAATTTATACCTTCAGCGGATCTAATACAAGTACAGAATAATAAAGTAATTTATACTGCTCCGTCGGTTTAATAATTTTCAGTTAACTTCTTGCTTTTATAAAATTAAATTTCTTCTTGCTGCATTTATCAAGTTTAACCAAAAGTTTATCAATGTGTAACAACTGCCAATAGCAAGTACACCAATGGAATATGTTTGCGGTGTATAAATAAATAAAAAAATAACACAAATTGCGGAATGCAACAAGTATGCGGAATGGTTACTCCCAGCTTCCGGAGGGTTTTTTGTATTTTCTGTAACGTAATATAAACTGCGTAATAAGGGAAGTTAAGTGGGAGAAAGAGTATTAATTACCCTATAACAATCTAGGAGACTTACTGCACCGAGGCAAAAGGGGAGAAAAACGTTGATTTCGAAAAAATAAATATCGCGGAGGCAAATGATAAAATGAATACTGTCTTTATGAAATAATCGATTGTTTTTTGATCGCGTTTCATCTGATTGTATTATTATCTGAAGGACTGTTCATTTTGAATTGTTGTAAACGGAAGTGGCGCCATCTGTATTTCGAAATGAAGTTTTCACGAACATACATATTTTGAATGGTTCCATGCCAACTCAGAATAAAGTCAACTCAACAACTCTTTGAAAAGTCATTAAAAGCTATGAAAAAAATTATTTTAAAATAGCCGATAACGACCTTTTTTAACCATTTTTTATATTTTTTAATCGTCACTCTTTATGACCTTTCTGAGGTGGTTCTGAGTTGGTTTCATTCTGAGTTGGCTGGTTACCATTTTGAACTGCTGGTCTAATAATAATTGCATGTGGGTTAGAAAATTATTAGTTGGTCACAGTCTGGTTTCGCCCAAGTTTTCGGCCATATTTATAATACTTTTCGGAACAATGAATCGGAGTGAACCATTCAGAATCGAAACTTTGCTTGAAGTGGCTTTAGCCGTTTTAGATTTAAACAGTCTGGCGCTTTCCCACCTTCCTCTACCCCATCTCCTTTCCCTCCCTACTACCTTCAGCCAGTTAACATTCATGGGAATGTCATACTTTCAATTTGGGAGGCGGGCATGGGTGGCCTCCGGAACGGAACAGAAGGCGGGCCCGGGAATCGTTTATTGGATAACCAACACATCTACCATAAGTCATCCCAAGTGGTTCGATACGTTTCGTAACTTAGCACGGGTTCCCATTCAAGTATCGTCTTGTCATAAGAGAAAGAATATAAATCTTGGGTAGGTACATAAAAATTCCGAACCAGAAATAAAGCAAAGCACACAACTTTCAACGGAGTAAAGAGAATATTTTAGCAAAATTTCAATATCTCCCAAGATTTCCCAAAAGCAAACAAAAAGAATAATAAGAGCGGTATTTTCGAGAATTTTGAATATTTTTGATGTAAACGAGTGCTTTCATTTTAGATCAACATTTGTTTAATTTGATCGAAAACAACGAAAGACTATTTAATTATTTCATATTTTGCAAATTAGTTACTTTGTGATGGAAAATTTTTAGAAGAAGCACTCTTCCATTTTTAACGTTCAACACTTTATTAACATTAACAAGTCCAACGGTTTCGGTATGATCGTAGTTTCGTGTGAACAATAATATACAGGGTGTTAAGGGCCGTACTTGACTAACCAGTGACTTTTTCGATAACACCTTTTTTTCAATTTTTTTCTTCAATATCAAACAAAAAAAAATCTTCTGCATGTCGTCACTGGTCACTCGGCCGAGCAACCGATCAATCTCTTACCCGCCCCCAACTGTTAACACCTAGTATTTTTATGTTTTATGCGAAAAAAAAAACGTAAATGTCACCGGAGACCAAAATTTGATTTACATTTTTTACTCCAAATAATGTCAGGAATCACTGGTAAAAGTAAGTCAAGTACTTCCCTTAACACCTGGATATGTATTGTGCAATAATCAACCACCAAAAAATACTTATTCATAATATTTCTATTTCCTGACAAAGGCAATGATGTGCAGAAACTCAAAAATAAATAAAATGATGTAAGTACATACACAAAGTTAGTGTTCTATTAATACTTGTATTGTTCCCAACTCGTCACGGCATTTTTTTTACATGAACTCCACACAGGAGGCCCTGAGGGAAATTATTTTCCTCAGGTCAGGCCTATGTCGCCTTTGGGAATGCTATGTGGAGGGTTTTTTTTAAGGAAAGGAAGGAAAGGAGAGTTCTGGGAAGGAAAAGGGTATAAGGGGTGGGTAGGAATCTGGGGTTCATGTGTCCTGGTCATCCACCTTCAAGACCTAGACAAACCTCACCCCATGAACTCGGGCACCCCCTGCTAAATCACCAAACGTAGCAAACCACTTGGGGTGACAAACGTAAATTTATATTGCCATTATATAATCTTTATAATCTATGAAATACGAAGCATCTCTTCCAAACAAGTTCCATTTTAGGACACATACGTAACTTTAACGTCAACGTACGTAATTACATAATACGTTTCCAGTAAAACCAACAACTCGCCTACGAGCAAACCATCCCAGCCAGTGATCGCAGGGAACTTTGACAACAAAAAACATAAATCTGAGGCAAACTTTCTAGTTTCCGCCATAGTTTAGCAACAAATGAGTCTCGGCTCAACTACTGAAACAATCGGAAACTTGGTTAATTTCAGGAATCAGGCCAACGTTCAAATTCAATCGGAAAAATGCTTGTAGCGTTTGTACTAATTTGAAAACAGGAAACTAATTGCAGGAGCTGAAATTGAAACATTTTAGATGCATGATTCCATGTTTATGTTAAACCCCATGTAGGGGGGTTGTCGATTTGTAAATATGAAAAGCTACATGAAAGAACAAGCTATATTGTTAAATCTCATTATAAAAGTGGAGAAAATTTTGCCGAAACAGTTTTTTTTTTTTTTTTTTTTTTGTGTATTACAGACTGTGTGTCCATTTACAATACACATGTGATACAAACTACACATTTATAGATAAATAGTAGAAATAGAATAGTAGAAAGAAGATTTATACATATGGCGGGTAATCGTAGTTCGTAAACTTCGTGGAATTTTCAGACGAAATAACGGTCTAAATTGTGGTAACTGGTTCGATTCTGTTCTATTTGGCACCTTTGTTTCCGAAAACATTGCAAAATTGGACTATTTGCAGACGATACTTTAATCTCTGTTTCGTGTAAAGAGTACAAAGGTGCAATAAATTGCAATAGTACAAAGATGAAATGAACAAAATAAACGAATATCTTTTTTAATATATGAATACCTCACAAGAGTTCCAGTTGCTCCCGCCTAGAGCCAGTGAGACTATGGCATCCCAATTTGGGTATGTTGTGAAAAGGGGAAGTCGATCTGGTCACCAAACACGGCTAACACTATTTCAAGCAACGCGTGTTTCAATTCTGAATGGCGGTCTTACACCAGGGCGATACTGAGAGTATCTTCCACTCTGGAACGTGCCGCAAATATACTACACATTATTTTAAATGAATTAATTGTGAAATAACACAAATAAATCAAAAAAAAATTATTTGCCCACGCCGGGATTCGATCCCGCGACCTTCGGATTGCGTGTCAAGAGCGTTACCCCTAGACCATGCCGGCCGTCAATAATTAATTAATTAATGACAATTAATTACATACTAAAAGAACACATTATAATACTTGATCAATTTCTGTAATGTAATCATAAGATATGTAAAAATTCATCCCATGACATTAAAACTTATAATTAGTGTTGGGTTGGTCTAGTAGTTTATTTGGGATTAACAAATTTATAAGAAAATGCAATAAAAGCATTTCAAGGGATAAATTTGACGATTGATGAAGAAAAAATTGAAATCAAATACATATGGCAGTAATGTTGGATTCAAAACTAACCTTCACAGCAAAAATTTGAATATCTGCCAAAGAAATTATAAAAAAGATCATTTTCTTAGAAGACCAAGAAATAAAGTAAATGGATCTACAGAGCCATGAGATGTTTACTGGGGAAAGGCACATATGCAAGGGTTAATCAAATGAGATAGGAGCTAAATTGGATTCCAATAAAAAGAGACTGCTATTTAATTAACTCTTGTGCATAAAAGTTATGAAAATACAAAAGACAAAATACTTCAAGGATGAAATTGTTTTAAATAGAGATATACTTAATTATGAAACCAGAAATATAAATAGAGTTAGATTGCCGCAAATAAGAAAATCGGTATCACAGAACTCCCCAATTTACAGAGGACTAAATATGTACGATGATAAGCCCAAAGTCTGAAGAATTAATTTATTTAAAAAGGCATAAAATGCTTACTGTAAAATATAATTCTGTAAAATTAATTGTTATCTTGTGGTCATTAGTTTATTGTAAGAATGTAGTATAAATTAACACTCTATATATATAAAAAAAATGTCCGCTCGGAGAAAAAAGGGTTCTGAAACCCCAGGGAGATAATTCATCATCGTTAGTGCAGTATTCCATATTTTTTACTAATCACAAGATTGACGGATGACACATAAAATTTTTAAAGCTGCCAACTTTATAATAAAAATTATAGCGCGGAATTTAAATTCGGCGCTCTTGTTGGGATATCCCTTATTATTGTGTTTTGGTTTTTGGCAAGTTACAGGGAGAAATAAAACCCTTTGTCTTGCAAACTGTAGTAGTGTCACCTGATTTTTTTTACCCGATGTTCGGGTTACCTTGGACAAGATGAAGGGCGTTAATAATATATATTTTTTAATGTTTTAGATTGTTTGTTTTACATCTGAGTGGTGTACGTTTTGTATAGAATATACGACAATACGTATACCATAATAAATATATTTTTTTATTTAATTACACAATTTTTATTGTAGCTGGCGCATCAAGGTGGGTGAAGGATGGATATGGGTAGGCGGTGGATGGAGTTATCATCGGGACTTGATTGCCCGAGACATGAGATGATTGGGTTCGGATTTGAAACAAGTTTGTAGAAAAATGTTTTGGCTAGGTGATTTAATGGATTTTCGTGCCTGAATAAATAATGCTGTTTCGAATGAACCAAGGGCTTTTGGTGAATCTTCTAAGCAAGACATTTTGGAGAGTTTCTAGACTCATAGAATTGCTTGTGGTCCAAATTGGGGCGGCGTAGGTCATGATGGGTCGCAATTTTGATTTGTAAATGATAATTTTGTTCTGTAGCGATGTTTTACTGTTAAAATTTAAAAGCGGGTAAAGGGCTGCAGCAGCGTTTTTGTTTTTTTTTTATTGTAAGTTTGATGTGTGTGTGCCACGTGAATTTTTTTTTGTCGAATGTGATTCCAAGGTACTAAACGTTGTTTTGCCAGGGTATTGCTTGGCCGTACTTGATTCGTGACTTCGTCATTTGTTGCAAAAGTTTTGGAGTGTGTTTATGTTGTGTTGTAAGCGAAGTGTGGTCATCCTGAGGGAACTGTATCGAACCATAATGGTGGTGTCGTCAGCATACAAGGCTTTATACGAATGTTGGTTCTCAGTGATTGGAATACCGTTTATGTAGATTTTGAAGAGGGTGGGGGAAAGCAGGGAACCTTGCAGGACGCCTGCTGTCACGAATCTGGTCGTTGATAGTGCACCTCGGATCTTTACTTGAAAAGTCAGGAGCCGGAGAAATGATTTTAAGACACCGAGGAGTTGGGGATCGAAGCCCGTGTTGTGCAATTTGACAAGCAGGCTGTTGGACCATACTTTGTCGAAGGCTTTGGCTATATGGCGCCAGTGGACCGTTGGGAATTGGAGCCGCCGAGGATCAATTCGGAAACTGAAAAGTTGATGAAGGGTTGGTACTTGAGATGTGAAGCCATGATGTTCATCAGGGAGTGTTTCCCCCCTCGTGAACGTGCTTTAAGAGCCGGGTGAGGAGAAATTGGTTCAATGTTTTACCAATATTTGAGAGAAGGCTGATTGGACGATGGTTCTCACAGAATTTGGGGTCCTTCCCAGGTTTTGCGATGAGAATGACGTGTGCGTGTTCCCAACAAGTTTTTTTATAATTTATCTACGTATGAATCTAATAAGTTAAGGGAAGAGAACACAGGAAAAAATTCGGAACATAGAAAAAGAGAATACACGCACAAAGTTGTAAAATTACACTTTTTATAGCATTTTTTCGCACAAGAATCCCAACTACTTCCAACCACGTCATTGAGACTAAGGCATTCCCAATTGCGGTATGCTGTGAGGCTGAAGGCAGTAGGGATGGTAAGAAGATGGGTAAGAGGAAAGTGGGACCTGGCTATTCTAATCTCGTTACCAAACAGGTTTACAGCCTTTTCAAGCAACATTTCAATTCGAAATTTTGGTCTTACACCTGGGCGATACTGAGAGTATCTTTCCCTCTGGAACGTGCCGCAAACATAACTTATATTATTTTAAATAATTACATTATTAATGAATGGTTACAAATCCATCAAATAAAATTTACTTGCGCACGCCGGGATTTGAATCTGCGACTTTCAGATTGCTAATCGAGAGCCTTACTCCTCGACCCCGGAGACCGTCGTAAATTTGTACCGAATGTTAAAATCATTGCAAATCGATTGTAGTTTACAAAAAAATATACATCGAATATTTTTATAACAATCACATGCAGTTTGAATTTAGAGTTATGCAGTGAAATTATATCAAATGTCCTCGAACTCAGCGTTTCTTCTACAGCCAAACTAGAAGTTCGAAGAAAGGTCACATACTAACATGAAAAGTATTTAGCTCATTAACATTGTTGCCAGAAGCGACCCGATAGCGACCTGAAAGCGACCTGAAAGCGACCTGATAGTGGCCTTGTAGACCTGACCCGACACATTACAACGTATGTGACCTGCAGACCGTAGACGCGTAGAACAGCTTGATGGATACACCTTATTAGCAATGCAGAGAAAGCCATTTACTTTCTTTGTTCTACTTGGGAAATTATGCAGAAGTTCAAAGCTTTTATAGTTTCCAAAGCACTACTGGCTCGGAGAGATTTTTGTTTAACATTATTTTAATTTTTGTTTATTAATTTACACTACAGACAGGTTAACAAAAAATGTATATTGTACAAAGAATTAAAACTAACAGCCTCATAATGAACATATCTATCAGGAGTATCTCTTAACATATGTATGCCTATTGCCTATCTCGACACAGGCGTTTCACACCAAGTGAGATGGGCAACTTTCCAATTTATTGCTTCTGCACAAAATTATACACGCATCAGTTGATACAACAAACATTTTATTCCAAATTAATATCAAAACATCATCAAGAAATTCAACAAGGAGGATGCAAGATATTTTATTTATATCTACCTATCACACAAATACAGGATATTTCTCCCCTATACCATTAACATTAAGACATTATAACACTATACACTGCTCTAATAATGAAATTCACATTTTTAATGACCCGTTTAAACACTTTAAAAAATATATTTTATCATCAATCATATAAAGCTGATATTGTGAATTGTGATGAAGCCCTTTATTCAAAGACAGGCAATATTGGAGCTACGTAATCATTGTCCCATCAGCACAGGTGTCAATAATATATTGTTGGTGATACTTTTGTATTCTACCTTTTACTCATTCTTGTTTGGCATTCACTTTTGCATATTTAGCTAATTATTTTTGTAACTATTTTTGTTATAATTTCTGTTAAACACTGTATTTAAATCATCCATGTATATAAATTTTTGGACATCATGCCTGGTTTATTTACTTAACGGGGGGGGGGGGGGGGTTTAAAAGCCACTTTTAACTTTTTTTTTCTAAATGTACAACATGTCGAGAGTATTGTGTCAAAATTTCAAGTAAATCGGAGCAAAACTAACGAAGATACAGCGTTTCAAGCGACCGGTCCTCTTGCTCAATTCAAGTATATTTCAAGTATAAAAAAACTTTAAATCGATTTTCTCGCAAATTTTTTTAAAAAGTTCGTGAACATCATAACTCAAAATCTACTTGACCGATCCTTTTGAAATTTTGTACACTATTAGTTCACACAAATCAACAGGTAGTGACGAAGAGTTTTTTTTTACTGTTTTTTTCCATTTTATAATAACGTATTTACCGAAAATTTTAGCAAAAATCACATTTTTGACTGCAACATGCTGCAAAAAAAAAAGCATAAAAAAAAACGCTTCGTCACTACCTAGAAAAACATATCACCTTTTCAAAACATTTTGATTTTTTTGTTTAAAATTATTTGTTAACGAGTTATGATGTTCACCGCATTTTCGGGGTTCCTCGGGAGATTCGCTCTCACGGACTTATTTATTGATATTTTTTATAAAAAAATTTTTTTAAAGGTACTTCAGATGTCATACTATAACGTGTATATAAAATAAATAAACCAACATTATTCATATCTCCAAAAAAAAATCATGAAAACATGCTTTTTTTTAGTCTTTAAAACCCTACCCTCTCCTTAAATAAAAATAAATAATATGTCATTACAGTAATCAAATGTTATATCGAAAAAATTAAATAAAAAATAAAAATTTTAAAATTAAAAAAAAAAACCTTTATTTTTCTTCTCCTCTCCCTTCCTTGACAAGATATGAGGTCATGTATCCTCAGAGTTGGTCGCAAATTGGCGTTGAATAAGTCATTTAAAGACGTAACAAAACTTTTAAAATACGCTACTAGCACGGATGCATTCGGGGCGTGCACTCATTTCAGGGGTTGGCGCGATACTTCAATTACTACATCAACCGTATTGAATGTTCTACATAGTAAAACTTGTGCCAGGAAAACTTGGCCGGAAAAGAGAGAAAATAGTCAAAACTGCCATGTGAAAATACACCGAGGAACAGCGAACTGAGATTTAAAAGAAGAAACTTCCAAAAAAAAGTTTAGCAGAGCAAAATTATTATGTAATGGTGTCACATTCTTTTGACCCTTTGTGACAGGGCGAGGGTTTCCAAACTTTCAAATACTTCGACCCACTTTTTAATACGGCAAACTTTGTCGACCGAAGAAACTTGTGTTTTTTTTTAACTTGGGAATTTCTTCACATTGGTTTTCTTTATTCATTATTATCAAGTTTAATTTGCAGAAATCTATTTTTATTTAAATTCTTTTTCTTTTATTATTATTAAATTATATAAACATGTACACACATTTTACTCACGTGAAAATAAAGCTAATAATATTTTTTTTCTCAAAACTAATTATATTCAGATCAAAGGAATTGATCCATTTTATTCTTCTTTGGTAAAAGATTTTCGTTTGGTAAAGGAAACCCTATTTACGAGGGTCGAACAATAAGTACCCGTGTTAGGAATGAAGACGCAAGTTTTTCACAATTTTTTTTCATGAACGTTATCTTCTTTGAGGCCGATACACTATTCCCAATGTTTCTGGATGCAATTTTTAGCCATAAGTTGTTTTTAATTGTTTGTCTAGTTTGTAGTTTTCTAGATTTTAGAAATGTATTGTAAGTTTGTACAGCGCCCTTGAGGTGATTTTTCACAAAAACGGCGCTATATAAATCATCCAAATATTATTATTATTATTATTCTGCCATTATTTTTTTTTTTATGTATTACAGTATTTACCTATTAATTAACATTTTTACATAAGAGATCAATTTTGAAAACATTTTTACATAATATATTTTGCAATTTTATTATGTTGGGTGTAAGGTAGGTTTGTGAAGGTGAAACTGTGGATAGGTATTGTTGTATGTTTCGTGAACACCTCACTAGGAGAACCTGTGCTGAGTTTTAACCCTTAAAATAAACGATTTGTCCAAACTCTTCAAAATGCGTTTCTACTTCATTTGAGCTGATTTTTTTCCCTGAGCTGTTTTCATGTTGGGGAACAGAAAGAAGTGGCAGGAAGTCAGGTCAGGTGGTACGTCAGCAATTCGTAGCACAATTCATGCGATTTGGCCACGACAATTCCGGTTGAATGTGCTGGTGCATTATCCGTTTTTTTGTCCACCATGAGCAATCACAGCCCCCATCGGGCCGACACCTCTCCCACACTTAACTTATTGATTACCGCAGATAAAATATTGATTACCGTTCCGTACGTCATGCCTTGGGCTTCTGCCACTTAGTTCGGCGATCAGCAAGAATCAAGTCATGGACAATTTCAACGATTTCCTCGGCAACCACGTCTGCCGAATGGCCTAGCCCCTCATCAAAAAGAGATGTAAGACCACGTTTAATTTCATTGAAACACTAGGTTGTCATAGATGGTGAAGGGTCCCTAGAGGCAGTACTCGGCGTTGATTTTATGTCTTCGCATGTTTTCCATCCAAAAATAAAAAGCGAATTACGGATCGATATTGCTCTTTTTTAATTTGATCGAGAAACACGTGTGACACTAGCTGCCTAATAAAAACTAGCCTATTAATCAGTCTGAAATTTATTATGGTGTCGTTTGACACGGTAGGAATACACGACGGTAATAACTAACTAATGTAACTTCCCTCATCATCACGTCACATCAGTCTTCAAACACGGGTACTTGTTGATCGACCCTCGCATGCGGTGATTCTCCTCCAAACGTTAAGTTTTAGAGTAAGCATAAATTTAAGACACGATTGAATTTTTACGACTTCGCGTAAACTTATAGCGGGCTTGATTGGCGGCAAGTTCAGCAAGCAAGTCCAGCAAACAAGTTCAGCAAACAAGTCCAGCAAACAAGTCCAGCAAGCAAGTCCAGCAAACAAGTCTAGCAAGCAAGTCCAGCAAGCAAGTTGGTATTTTATCTTTATACCCTTTTGTTCTTCGATCACAAATTGAGCCGGCTCTTTAGTAAAAAAAATAGTATGTAATAATAAATCTTACTGAAAATATGAAAAAGAGCAAGATTGTAAAAAATTAAAAGGTAACGGTCGCAACTGGGACTCAAACCAAGGATCCCTTGTCTCACAAGCCAAACGTCTTAACCAACTCGACCATTGGGATCTCTTATTTTAAATCATTTTTGTCGATCTTATTTTAAATTCATAATTAACGATATTATCCACGACTAATTTATATCCTGGCTTGAGTCCCAGTTGCGATCGTTACTTTTTATTTTTTTATGTTTTGTTTTATTTCATATTTACATTTAGATTTATTAGTATTATCTTCTTCAATTATACATTACATTAATTGGTAAATCAACCACTGGAGCGCTTTTGGCCACAAAATGGCACTATTTAAAATACCTCGGGTTGCTTTGCTGTCAATTTTGGCAAATTTTCCTTTATTTGTGTGTAATTATGTAATTAAGTAGTTTACGATTATTATATTTTTTATAAATCTTACGAATATGTTAATCGACAAAAGTTAGGTGAATTCACTGGCTATATATAACTATAATCAGTTTGTATGTCTCCATGTAAAAATTCGGAGGTATGATTTTTTTTTAATGTGGGCGTAAAATATTCAAAATGATTACCAAAAAATCACGGGCAATCCGAGAAAAAAGTTTTAAATTGCACTTTCGCTCCAGTGGTTAAAAAGACCCAAAAACAAGAGTTGTTCAAATAAAAAATA
Organism: Glyphotaelius pellucidus; assembly: GCA_936435175.1. Taxonomy (NCBI): domain Eukaryota; kingdom Metazoa; phylum Arthropoda; class Insecta; order Trichoptera; family Limnephilidae; genus Glyphotaelius; species Glyphotaelius pellucidus. The sequence continues at coordinate 1,489,240 of OW386553.1, read as the reverse complement.
AATAAGTTAGTTCCCAGAAACTAGAAATCAGCGAAAAGTTGAGATATTAAAGGCATTTAATTTTTTAAAAATTAAGAAACTTTTTATTATTAACCTCGTAATACCACGGACCAGAAAATAATAATCATAAAATAAAGAACCTACTTCGGAATCAAAGCCTTGTACATAACAAGACTTCCACTGCCCGGAGCGATTATTTAGTTTGGTATCAAAACATTCCTATATAAATTCCCAGGATATAATTTCAAGATGGCCGCCGAACTTGTACAATGATAATTTATTTTTTGATGATTATTTATTTACTCCAGTTCTTATCCGTATTAACAATCAGAATAACAAAAAGACAAAGGACACAATGTATTAACGAAATGCAACAAATGTACTCGTATGAAAGAATGATTTGTGATGCTTGCCGCTAGAGGCGCTGTCAGTCAACAGGTATCGTTTCGATGACATTCCAATGTTGATAAATACTAGGAAAGCGTAAGAAAATTGAAAAGCAACTGATGTCAGATAAGGTAACTCATAATTGACGAATTAATATTTTTTTGATTCTGAAAGATTTTCTGTAAGAAATTAACAGCCTCCGTGGTCGAGGAGTAAGGCTCTCGACTAGCAATCCGAAGAGAAGCGTATTCAAATCCCGGCGTGTGAACTAAATTTTATTTGATACATTTGTGTCATTTCACAAGAAATCAACTTAAAAATAATATACAGTTTATTTGCGGCATGTTCCAGAGTTTTCATCGCCCTGGTTTAAGACCACCATTCAGAAATGAAAGGTTGCTTGAAATGGTTTTAGTCGTGTTTGGTAACCAGATCTGAATAGTCAGGAATTTCCCAACTTTCTCTTAATTAACTCTTTCCCCATCTCTATACCTTCAGCCTCACAACATACCCCGTTTGGGGATGTCATAGTCTCACTTGGCCTAGACCATAAGTTCTCAACCTTGTATTTTTTTTCTAGCGCCCCCCAATTGTTTTTACTTATCATTTGTCGCGAATCTGAAAAAACTATTATCACGAGTATATTTAACACAATGAGGGGGGGGGGGGTACCGGGTTGCTACCTCCTTCCTTCTTGTATTCATGAAGTAGTGTCAATTCTTAATAATAATAATACAAGATAATAATAAGTAAGATAAAGATTGAATTAGATTTGATCCCAAAACATATAAATATTTATTGAGGGATCAGTAGGATTTATCGGTTCAGTTAGGAGTTCTATTGAGCCGAACCCTCTGATATGAAAATATCTGGAAGTATTTTCCCATATGGTCTCTGGTAGGTTGACGTGTTGTTCTTGTATAGTTTTGAATTTATTATACTTATACAATGCAATTACATCGCGTGGATGAAATAGATTATCATTTGTGGAAAAGTGTGTGGAAGGGTTAAACTTTTCCTGTGGGGAAGATTTAACCCGGACATAAAGTCTAGAGAACAATTAAAAAGTTCGTGTAAGGGGCCAACCATAAATTACGTCACACGAATTTCAGGATTTTTTGACCCCCCCCCCCCCCCCCCCCCCCACCCCGTCCCTGTCACACATAATCACATTTGTGAGACCCCCCTCCCCCCTAGTGTGACGTTACATATTTTGCATCTAAAAATAATCAAAATTCAGATTTTACATGTGACGTCACAGAGCTGATGACCCCCCCCCCCCCCCCCCCCCCCCATACCCCTTATCACACAATGTCACACTTGTCCCTTGTCTGTACCCCTCCCCCCCTATAAGGTGTGACGTAATTAATGGATGGCCCCTAAGCGTGTTTTTTTGTCTTTTTTACACCATATTTTTTACCTACCCATGCCCTCACTCAACGCCCCCTAGTTTTCTCTGGGTCTTCTACTACCCCCCTGAAAGTATCAAACGCCCACAAGGGGGCGTTAACGCCGACGTTGAGAACCTAAGGCCTAGATGGAAGCAGTTGTCACTCTTGATTCAATAATCGATACAACATCTCCAATTAAACTTCACCCATTATTTTCGACTCTAAAGAGAGGCGCATCATATTAAATTATATTTAACAATTTGAAAAAGTAGTTTTACTACTTCTGTTTTTGAACCTGTGACCTCTGAAACGAGGATTTAATCATTCTATCACAGAGGTCGTCAAAATTTTACATAAAATCGTAGAAGTCGTAAAAACTTAAATTTGCAGCATAAATCTGAAGAAAAACTCCCTTTATGAAAATGAAAAGGGCTCAGCAGTAACTCACCCAGCCCAAAGGATGAGAATATGAATTAAACGGGAGATAAGAAATTACGGAATTAATATAAAAAATGTTATGACTTCATTAACTCGCGTTTCAAATTGAATTTTCTTATTATTCTTAACGTTATTATGTTTCACGCCGCTTTTAATGTTGATCTTATCCGAAAGGATTATTTAAATTTGGGAAATTATATAAATTTGTGGTTTAAATAAATTATTAGCACGCATTAAATTATCGTGAGATTCTTATTATTTCTTACTAACGGTCCTTAATCCTACGAGCTTTGAAGAAAATACCAGGGGGCAAAATTGATGTCTTGGTGCCTTAACCAAATATTTTGAATGTTGAAATAATTAATAGCGTAACATGAAAAGAGAAAATGTATTGAAAATTGGTTTTTAGAAAATTTTGTAATTCCAATATTCATATTTTAGAATGGAATTTTTACATTTACAAGCAAAATACACAAATCATGTACTTACCTATCACGGTTCATCAATTTGACGTACTTACATGTATTTACTAACTACTACCTTTTATATCAACCTTTTCTAAACTTCTAGTTTAACACTAAAGATGAAGCTATACGTGAAATCCTATTTAGATACCATTATTTAGATTCATCTTTACGACGAATTGGTTTACATTATGAACATCAAAAAATATGCTATGGATAAATTGAAGCTTTTACTAGCTTTTCTATGTATTGGAATTACAATAAAATTATTATTTACAAAACAAAAAATATAAGCGTAAACCAATAAAAAAAAATGTTTTTTCACGACAAAACTATGAAGCTAATATAAGAAACAATTTTTAAAAAATACCCCTTAATGGCTAAGATTATTTTTGAAGTTTTGTATGTTCTAATTTTTTTCCATTCTTATAAAATTATGCAAAAAATAAATAAAAACCACGTTTTCGCTTACTTGCCGCGTGCAAATACGAGGCGCGATTTTAAATTTTGTATGGCACGGGAATCGAAATATTTCTTGCGTTTTTATTCCTTTAAAGTGTTTGTTTTGTTGTGGAAAGTATAAACGTAAAAACAGTTTAAATATATATTTGTATTTTAAAGCAATTTTGTTCAGGAGGCTGCGTTTAGAGACTGAATTTGTTAAAGTTCTTAATCTGCTTGCCGGTATACGAAAGTAGTAGTTCTAAATATTCTATTTATATGGATGTGTATGTATGTGTATGTTTATATGTATATATATTTTTTTTTTTATATATTCCTCTAATATATATATATATACTTTTTCTCTTCTAAGTAACCAATGTACAATAACTATTAATTTTAAAAAAAAATTAAATACATAAAAAACTTTCTATTACAACACATAAATACTTGTCACACATAATCATAAATAAACACGTAAACACCTCAGCACAGGTTCTCCTAGTGAGAAACATTCAAAAACTTCACGAAACATACAACAATACCTATCCACAGTTTCACCTTCACAAACCTACCTTACACCCAACATAATAAAATTGTAAAATATATTATGTAAAAATGTTTTCAAAATTGATATATTATCTAAAAATGTTACTTAATAGGTAAATACTGTAATACATAGAAATAAATAAAATAAAAATAAATAAAGTCTTGTAGTTTCAAGAATATGAAATTTTCTAATAAATGTCAAAACCTAAGTTCGATACTTCAAGAAACTTGAAGAAGGGGTCAGTAGTTAGATACAAATTTAGCCTGGACTACTGTGCAAAAAACCTCTTCAAAAATATGTTAGTAATTCAATTGTAAAAGCCTGAGAGTTTATTCTTGAAAATTAATAAAAGGATAGCGATGAACAAAGAAAAAAATTACATTTACTTTTCATTAAAAGTATACGCTTCCTCAGCAAGGGAAATCTCAGTCAGGAAGACATTCTGAGAAATATTGTATTATCAACAAAATAAATTACAAAAAACCACGTAATCCGCCTTTCCAGTAAAAAGTCTTGTTTACATTCGTGCTTCGTACAGCCATGTTTATTCCTGGTAATGCAACTGGCTACAGGGTTTTAGCTATTGATTATTAATTATAAGCAAACAGTACCTATCTACATCGGTTAATAAACATCGTTTCAATTATTATATTACAATAATTTTACGCCAAAACATCACTGACATGTTCTCAAAAACCAGAATTCGGTCGGAATATTTGTTATCAATTGTTGACCGTGCTCGCAAATACTGATAACTGACCATAGATGACATCCCATCCATTTCTTATTTATTCCATTCCAATATCGACATGGTTATCAACAGGTAATAGCCAACAATATTTGGTTCTCAACATCTGTTTCTGTCCATCCCTCCTCTTCCCTCATTTGTCTGCCGCAATGACCTCTTCTCGACATGCTTTAAATCTGCCACTCTCCCGTCGGGATAAATAATTCTAATATATTACGCAATAAATCCATCGTCGAATTGGTTCAGATCAACATTTATACGTAAACAATCAGTCTGAATATCAAAACAATGGTCAGCACTTAAACTACCACAAAATCCCACCATTTCGGCCGCTGCAGCTGGCCACTAGTGTTCAAACTTTACACAAAAATAACATCGCTAAACTTGAATAAATATAGACGGCTTGGAAGTCTAGCACGGACGATCGATAAAACCCTGTATAAATATGATATTGACTAAATACGTCATCTATGGTTAGTTATCAATATTCGCGAGCACTGCCAACAATTGATAACAGATATTCCGACCGATGATTGACGAATTTTAGCGCGACCTCAGATAAGTTTCGGTTACTATCAATAAAATTTTTATAACATCGTTCATTTTTCAAAATTACTGGATTATTAATGAACGGATTCAACTAACGAAGCTCTTAGAATCGAAATATGTCGTTTACATGATTCATAGACTTAAATAATGCATCTAAGACGCGATCAATTTATTATTTATCAAGTCTAGTGGTTGAAATATGACCAAAGACCCCATTAAGTAATTAACTCCCATTTGTTGTCAGATGCAGACTGCAAATGAATATTAAGGTTAGTGTTTCAGTTGAACGTACGACAAATTTATTAATATTTACGTAATTGTTTGGCGTTTGACATTTCGGTATGTGAATTCACAGCATACATCGATTTCTTATTTAGTTCTTGTCAATATCTTCTTATATGGTTCGGCTCTCCAAGTGAAACCGTGCTAGGTATATCGATATAAAATCGTCAGAAGTTACGCCTATCGATCCTATTTTGTAAAGTTATCGTTTTCTCTGTCCTTGACCCCCGGAAGCTAATTTTATTTTGTAATTCAGTTTATATTTAGTAATTAACCTGGTATCTTGCTTTTAAAAATAATTAATCCATAATCGTCCAACTGGATGCATCTCACTTGTTTGAATTTAGAAAATAGTAGAAAACCATCATTAGGAATCGAAACGTTGCTTGAAATGACTTTAACCTCTTTACTGACCAGATCTGAATAGCCTTCATAACTTTCTCTCCTCACTTCCTTAAAAAAAACCTCCACAAAGCGGCCCCAAAGATGACATATCATATCCTGTGTGGAGTTAATGTAAAAATAAAACACCTGATATAAGAGACAATAATATATTGTGTTAATTGAAGTGCATTGACTTATTACTGCCATATCCTTTTCTATATCGATAGATGCAACACCAATTCCAATCAAAATGAATTTATGCAAAGGACATGTAACTACTACAACAATAAATTTGCACACGTGCTGACGTATTCACTGCTAGTTACTGTCGTTACAGAACTTCATTGTATAACATTCTAGGTGCGAACAACACATATTCATGACGATTAAATTAAGTGTATCTAATATTTTTATATTACTTGGCAACTTTCCCTTATCCCTCTCCTCCCCTTACCCTTCCCAAACCAAATAGCTATTTTGCAGTCTATTTCAGTTATAATCACACTTATTTTATTGTTGTGTATTGGTTTATCATTTGTTGAATTCAGATTTGTACTATTATTTTTTTTTTAATTGCTGCTTAGTTCTGTTTTTTTTCTTCATTTTTCTAATTTACATTCAGTTAGTCTTGTTTCTAAATACCTATCTGTGAACATTAATTATTGGTCTGTTTTTTTATCATCCTCTTATGTTTATTATATTACTAAGACTGTTTATATATTGCTAAGTTTACAATAAAACCTTGGCACTGCAGTTATTTACAACTAGCTGGGTTACCCGGCTTCGCTCTGGACAACGTTCGAGAGTATTCTGAAATCTTCCACAATGATGTTTCCGATTCCCTACTCTCGAACGTTCCACGACAAACACCACCACTCCTTCCAGAAATTTCTAGAGTTCTTACGGAACCTTCTAGAATTTTCCGGAAGACTATTCTAGAAATTTCAAGAGGGCGAAACTTCCAGCCCATATATCTTCAAAATCACGCCCTTTAGGTAAAAACGGAAACCGTCATCCTGGAGGCGGGGTAGAGATCTACCACACCATAAAACTCCCTTGATCGTACCGGGATTCGTTTCTGAGTTTTTGCGAGCTGCACATGTTTTTGGACTTTCTTTTATAATATAATATATTGATTATTTAATATAAGCAAACAAAAACATGATTTGAAAAAATTATAGAAGGTAAAATATTTTATTATTAACGTTAACCAAAAAGGGATCCATTCCCAATGTTTGAATATTACAATCCAATGTATGGAAACCACCTCCTGCAAAATAATTTATTGATCATAGTTCAGCAGTCATTGTACAAACCCATTTGTCCTAACCTCAAACTATATTATTATATATTTAAACGATTTATAACATAACCAGAGTAAATGTTACAAGCTTTAAACTCGCAATTTATTGCTAAAGGCAAGGTAAATAAACAAAAACAATTGAATTTAATCCTGTTCGTCGCTGGTAATTTCAGGAATACATCAGTTAGTTATCAATAATCAAAAGTGAATTATTCAGTTAGAAATAAATCAATGTTCGGTTTTGTATGGTTTTGGTTTAGAATAGATGCAGGAAATTAGCGGAATAATAACCGCTGAACAAAAAATCCCTAGTAGCGTCATCTATAACGATTTGAATACTGATATCACCAATTTATGCAAGACCTTCCGACTCCTCTGCCAATGAAATTTCACATCTGCTCAAGAAATAATTACGATATTTGAAAATGTTTAATATATTTCAGCAGAAGTGAAGAAAGATTTAGATTACTTCCGGCACATTGACACGCCCACAACACATTGCTGACGGTTAATTTCTTCAGTCTAGTGTGCCCACCACTTTCCCGAATTGTTTTGAAATCGAAGGACCAGATGGTTCTCTGAAAAAGTGATTTTATTATTATGACATCGTACATGTTCTTTGAAATTAGTTGAGAAAGCCCTTCCCGTCTGTCCAATATAAGTAGACAAAAAACTATTGAATGATTCTAAAAGCTCCGACTGTCCCCAAACGATACAACATACATTTACACATACCAAAATTTGTGTTTTTTGAGTGATAGGAACGTGCAATTGTAAAGCCTCCTTCAGAAGAAGTAAAAAATTCGGAGGATTTTTTTGCAACGCTACAAATAGTCTTCGGGTTGCTATTTTACTCCCGACTTAGTGATTAGAGTCATCTGATATTAGATCTGTAAATATTTTGAATTTTCATGGTGTTGGATCTTGATTGATCTCCATGATTTCGAATCTCATTAACAAGCGGTCGAGAATTCAAATTTCATGGAAAGATGGTCTTGCGATGTACAGGGCGGTTCAGTTGAGAAAGACTGATTATTCTCCGTACACGCGTTTTCAACTAATAACTCAATATCGATTTTATGTAATTCAAAATTAGCAATAATACACACTTACATTCAAGTTAGCATCAAAAATGCTCAAAAGCTTGATTTTTATTTTTTATTTTATATGAATACCGCACAAGAGTCCCAACTGCTCCCGTCTAGCGCAACCGGCATAACACTCAAAAAACTAATAACAAAAATACTTTTGGCCGTGAAAATCTAAAAACGTATCTGAAACAAATTAATTTGTAAGACCGTAAACAAATCGACAAACTGAAATATTTTCGTTGCAAAACACGTGCGCGGATTTTTTTAAGGATTTTATTTGGACTTAAATTAAAAATTCCGAAAAGTAGGTTTCCTTCACAATTTATTGATTTATTTTACTGCATATGATTTGAAATGTGTATTGTATAAAAACACCTTTCAAAATTTAACAGATCTGCCAACGACCAACTTTATTATAATAAAAATAAACATATTTTTTCATAATTTAAAACGTAGCTTTACCAGATAAAATGACAATCTTTCGAAAACAATTTATATGTTTTTGTAGAAAAGGGTTGACAGGTCTAGGAATTTGATTTAAAAATGACATGTTTCCGGTTGTGTAACTTGCGACTATCACAAAGACCGACGACGCCCCTTAGAGTAACACGACGCCCATGGTGATTCCATTTCAACTAATTAGGGTGACCCCACCCCAAATGGCATGCAGAACCTTATCAGAGGATCCAACGCCAATAATCCCAACTTTTCCACACGCTATTCGTTCCATCCACGTCCATGCAACTTCCAACAGCGTTATGCAACAGAATAATGTCGGTCAGAGAAATTACACTGCTTTACGTAGCCATTAATAAACAGTAAAGTCATTAACGAGAGAGTGACGTAGGCAGGTAGTTGATCATTGGGTCAATAAGCATTATCATCGAAATGACAGATTGTCTGCACAGTTTACACTACAAATTGAAGAGATTCCCAATTGTAGATTATTTACTTGCAATGAAATAATGTTTGTACTGTTTTGAGAAAGGAGATACCAAATTTTTATTATTTTTATTAAAGGATTGATTGTGGGAAAGCATGATACCGAAGGAGGAGAATTAACTTAAACTAATGGTCGCCCAATGGTCGAAATTCGACCATAATTGTAATTTTTTTTTTATTGATTTAATGTATTTTTTATGCATAATTTAAAAAAAAATATTAGCATTCTGCACTCCTAGAGGAGTGCAGAATGCTAATATTCGCACACTTATAGTTATGTAGACATAAACTATAAGTGTGCGAAATTTCATTCTCCTTCGTGAGCACAATTTTCGTAAAAAGGGGTACAAAGTTTTTGCTTCGCGTATTAATATACTGACTGATGATGATGATGATTAAGAATTGGTTCGGGATGAATAATGTTTTGCATAACATCATTAATGTCATCTCTTCTGTGGCTTAGGACGACGCAAGATTTAAAATAAGCGACTCCTCAAGTCATTATATAACGAAAGTAACGGAGTGATGAAGTAAAATGTAGAGGAAATAACAATCCTAACTAATCATTACTTTTAACTGGCATAAAATAAACCCAATCTAGCCATGCATAATTCGTTGGTGTTAAGTTAATTGGTGGTTTAATTTTTAATTATTTTACTTTAGTTTTTTTAATTAATTTATATAGCTGAAGTCCCCGCTGTCGCCCGGGCTTTGCGCAGCGTTTTCAAAAATCACACACAGTAATAATTTTCCTCTTATTTTGAATGTCAAGTATTCAAAATTTCTCAAGTGGCAATAGCAACGCATGCCGGGAATTCGCCAGTATTTCGTATATTGGTGATATATTTGAAACGAAGAAGGAATGTTCACACTATTCGAAGCGAAGTAATAACAATTATGAGTATTAAATCACGAACACGTTTCGGTCAGAATATTATTAACGAGAACGTCACATGTTGAATAGGTACACTTGACTAGACTTCTTATCTTGTTTTCTGTAGTGTGCGTTCATAATGTATCAACGAGCATAATATAATGACGTCTACCATTCGTTCTTGAACTAGTCAAATAAGAGAAAATCTATTATCGTGTTTTATTTTTGGAGTATCATGCCATGTTGCCTACCTCCTTTTTCAGGCACCATTTCGGACAGCATTACAGCGTCCATCATCAGGGCAGTTGTGTAATCGAAGAAGAATTTGATTAATACCGTATCTAGCATAAGCACCACAATCTTCGATTACACATCTGCCCTGATGATGGACACTGCAATATTGGCCAAAACGTTGGCTAAATAAGGATGTAACGCAACACGGCATAATACCCATAAAATCTCGGAGCGCGCATATACTAAAAAATTAAATTAATGAAAATTGTGAAAATATTTAATAATACACGACTCGTTTAAAATAGAGCAAAAATCTCTCGGCAAAAGTCTTAAGTAGCCTCTAAAGAAACACCGAATTTTTTCACACCCATAACATGTTTAATAACAGATCAAAATGTGTTTTTATTAATTTTCGAAACTTTTTTTGCGTTTTTTTTTCTTTCTAATAACCGGTAGGTTCAGCAAATTAATAGATATTATTTTCAAAAATAACATAATTTTTTTAAGAACTTAAAATATAAAGTATTCATGGAAAATATGTAACAAAATTCGGAATGCCAAGTCTTAAAACTAATATCAATAAAATGATTATTACGTTATACACTCGAAACTTCTAAACTTCTGTTGGAATTCTTATTTTATTGCACGTGTTGTTAGGATTCCTTTTATTCTCATAAAACCACTAAATGAAAAATAGTTTTAGTCTCCAGTTTTCTACTTGTTTTTGCTTCTATTCTTGAACGAGTATATATTTTTTTGACAAAACAATAAAAAAAAAACTTTATACAAGGTATATTAGAGAGATTAAAGCTGGTACGATAGTGAAATAATGTTTGAAAGGTTTTTCGGAGAACTTCAAACACTAGCCACGTGACACCAACTCAATGGGAAATTGAATATTAAAACTTTACTGTTGTTAGTGTCACAAAAGCAAAGTTATTAAATTGTGAACAAATAAATAATTGAAAATTTATAAACCCACGTGCTGAAACAGATGTACGATTGACTCCATATTTTCTTCAGAAAACAACAAAAAAAGAGAACTGAACTTTTGCAGCCTCAACGGAACAATTATATCATAAATTTCAGCTGAAGAGCAAAGTAAATAAACTTAATAAGAAATAATAAATTATCACAGATGTTTACATCACTGTACACTATTTTTAGATGGCACACACAGTATCGCACTAAACACAATAATAATAATAATTATTAAAACATTTAGATTTATGCAGAATAATTAATTTTATTTTTAGTTGTTTTAGCGATTAGCGATGCACGCGCGCGGCTACTGCCTTTCGGATTACAAACAATGTGTAAGTCTGTGGACTAACTGCAATCCGTGCTCCGTGCGGGGACTGCAATAGCGCGAGTCGGCAAAGCGAGTAGTGAGGCCATACTAAAGTGCCAGTAGAATGTAAAACTAGCGGCCAGAACATGTATGTATTATTTATTATCTGTTGCGGAGACATGGCAACGGCGGTATTCGTTTCAGCGGAAAACCGGGAACGGAAGAGCGTCGCGACGGCGGAACAGAGTGGAAATCAGCGCCGCCGGAAGTGCAGGTTACTCACTTAGCCTGAAGCGTGCGTGGCGTCCCGTTATTTGGCAATACAGGTAAAACTCGGATAATGAAGCCTTTGAAAACGACCACCGACGTCTCTCTGTACCGAAACAAAATGAGCAGGTGCTATTTGAAAATTTTATTATTAAATTCTGCAAGTATTTTGGTTTATTGTAACAGCTGTTTCGGCTTACAAGGCCATTTTCAAACTGCGGTATGAGACGACTTATTTAGAAGATTCTAAATTTCAATTGATTTATTACCGGTCAAACCAATTTAGTGAGAAAATAATTGTGTCGCGGTACTTCGAAATCTGTTTTCCCCACGTTAAATGTTTGTGTTCTTAATTGTATAATAATAATGTGAATGCTAATGATTTATTTAAACGTGAAATATTTTTTTAGGTTTTGTAAACATACTAAGAAGTGGGGAATAAAATAAAATGGCCTTGTAATGATCCTTAACAGCAGTCACAATAATAAAAAAAAATAACTTAATCATAACACAATGAACGATAATAATAAGCGAAAATGTTTAATAAAATACGACTCGTTTAAAATAAATCAAAAACTTTCAACAAATGCTTTACGTTTAAAAAACTAGCCTCAAAATCAAAATCCACGACAGGATTTTACAGCTTATTTTGTTAAGTGAGTGCAGTAGTGAAGAATAAAACAAATAAAAAACAGTCCACTGCACGTCACACGTGTTTTTTACAGGCACTCAGCGTAGCCGGAGTTTTTACTAAAAACGTGAAAAGGGATTATTTATATAGGCAATAAACTCGATTGCAAACGTTAAAAAAATTACGGTCTACAATACATATAAGGTTGTTTATTATTAAATCCTTAAATGTTAAACCATGGTTTAACATGTTTTTTTGCATTTTGCATTAGTTCCACACTTGGGCCCTGAGTAAAAAAATCCCTTAAGGCCTGTGTTATCTCTGCGTGGAGGGTTTTTTTAAGGGAAAAGAATGAGAGGAAGTTCTGAGAAGGAAAAAGGTACGAGGGGTGGGTAAGAATTTGGGGTCAATGTGTCCAGGAGAGACACTCGTACTAATCCATCCCTCCTGCTACGGTGCAAGGCGATGGGTCGAGAGTCCGGCTGGAAAGGTCTAGGTTAGGTCTTCCTCAACCTGTCTCCCGATCCGGCCACGCAGTAGGTGGGCAAATGCATTCGCCACCAATACCCAGACCAATCTCACCCAAATGTCACTAAGCGTAGCGATCGTGCAGGGGTGTTGCTATCCGGGTAAATGGTTCCCGGGGCGGCGGTACCTATATCCGCCTATAAAATTATATATAGATCTGGTATTAAATGAGTATGCGCAGCGGAGACGTGTTGTCTCGACCAGTTTGCATTTCGTCGTAAATATGTTTATATGTTCCGTATCTGGTCAATGCTGTGAAGCTGGTAACCATGTTTGATAGTACCTTTTTATTCCGCCAAAGTGCACGAACATCGCGACTGTTTTGAGCTGTCAAGTCGGAGTATTCAACATTAAGGTGGGATTATACCAAAAGAGCAAATGCTCATATTAGCCTGCTCTTTCAAATTATTTTCATGTAAACAGTTTTAGAGCGTTCTTTCGGCACTCCGAGTGCGTTCGCCGAAATTTAGTGGAATGCTTTAGAATGCTTGTTGGTTTGAATTAAACACCGCAAGTGCGCCTGAACGGTGTGTTAGCATTCCTTCGCGTTCGGACGCGATCGCTCCCTTTTCAAAGTGTTCTTGTAACTCGTATCGATTGGAGAAATGAAAAATGTCTACTATGATGGAATGATGGAAGCTTACCAAAATTTCAGATGTCTGCGGGATCCAACTTATGGAAAATAAAAATAACTTATATCATAAAAATAAATCTCTTCCTTCTTTTCTTTTTCTCGATAAATGAGTCATAACATAACACCTCTGCCATAGGTCACTCCAAGTGGTACGCTACGTTTGGTGATTTAGCAGGAGTGCCCGGGTTCATGGGGTGAGGTTTGTCTAGGTCTTGAGGGTGGATGACCAGGACACACTGAACCCCAGATTCCTACCCACCCCTTATACCCTTTTCCTTTCCAGAACTCTCCTTTCCTTCCTTTCTTAAAAAAACCCTTCAGCATCCCCAAAGATGACATAGGCCCTGAGGGAAATTATTTTTTCTCAGGGCCTCCTGTGTGGAGCTCTTGTAAAAAAAAAAAAAACGATAAATGCAGCACTTGAAATTACAATATCGCTCTTCCTGTCAGACATTATGTAGCGAACACTACCACTGATTGTTGAAGAATGAGCAATGAGCATTCTCTCGCCTGATCTAAATTCCTAGAGCATTTGCAAGAATTCTGGTTCTTGGTGTTCTCCTAATGTTCGTTGGTATTCTTTTGGTATCAATCGTGAAAACGAATTACCGTTTACACTAAATATCAAGAAAGAACGCTCTCGTTCCAGCTCTAGCTCTATGCTCGTTTGGTCTAATCCCACCTCTTCGCGAAGTCTTCTGTTCACCGAACTACTAGAATTTACTTTACTGTTTTTATAATAGAAATGATTGGCTTCTAAATTATACTTGCTGATATTCGATTTTGCTTGTCAGATGCAAACATATGTGTGTTCCGTTAAAACGTGTTTTATGGAATGTACAACTACATCGTTTATCGATGTATTACTGTAGAAATAAAGTCAGGGTATTCAGGGTTAAGCGGGGCAACCAGAGACCAGGGTAAATAGACTCAGTTATATGTTATGAAAACTAATAATTCAAAGGGAATTAAAATACTAAAGGACTAAAATGTGTAGGTGCTCCATTATAGCCGTATATTGCACTTGTAAGTCAACGTACTTATATTTTTTATGTGATTCATTATAAAGGGAATATATAAACCGTGTCCATAACACAAAACTCGAACATCATTGTATAATTGTAAGTTCTTAAGGTAAAAAAAAATTCTACAAAAGAAAATCATAAATAGATCTTCATAGATGTGTACTTTTCAATCTTCCTTTTCAGCCACCATTGCCTTTAGCCCTTTAGTCACATTATTTCCCAGATCGGGGATGCTGTAGCTACACTTACTTCAGGCACTTAGCTTTTAATACGAAATAAATTAACTTCTTCAATTAATGGAAAATATTTACTTAAAAAACATAAATTTTCCACCTAAGGTACACCTACACGAATGAAATCTTTCCCTTTTTATGAAAATTAACTGGCGCAGACCCGTCAAAATCACGGAATATTATAATTGTACGATTTGTGAAGCTGAAAGTATTTACAAAAAATATGTTTGATTCAGGGTCAATGTCTTTCAAAAACAATTGTCAATTTTAGAGACGATCTAAAATTTGCTTTTCGAATGAACACGAACGTTATTAAACTGTAAAAATTACCATATCTGTAAAAAATTTAAACAAACGATACACACATTTCAAATAAAAATTAGTAATTAATTAAAACATTATTCTCACAATCAATTCCAATTATGAAAATTAGACTTAAATTCAGAGCAAAATTCAAGATTTCGTTGAACCGGAGTCAAAGACAGAGACGTACAACCGAAATTAGCATTTTAATGTGTATGTTCGACTCCTACCTATTGTCTACGTCTACACCATTCATAATGCATATGTGCACGATGCAGTATTAATTAGAACACGACACACAGAACTAGATCGGAACACATCCCTCGATGTTATCTGTTGACGCAACTGTATCAGGTATATATAAACAAACCTTCCTCCATCCTTTTTTGTTATTTATTTTTGGGGTGTTATGCCGTGTTTCGCTACCTCCTTCCTTAGCCAACGTTTCGGACAGCGTAACAGTGTCCATCATCAGGGCAGATGAGCAAATGATATTGGTGAAAGTGTTTGTTGTGAGTGTTATCATTTGCTCATCTGCCCTGATGATGGACACTGTAACGCTGTCCGAAACGTTGGCTAAAGAAGGAGGTAGCGAAACACGGCATAACACCCCAAAAATAAAAAACAAAAATACTTTTGGCCGTGAAAACCTAAAAACATACCTTCCTCCATCCTACATCCGTGACGGCCTCCGTGGTCCCGAGGCAAGACTCTCGACTCACAATCCGAAGGTCGCGGGTTCGAACCCGGCGTGCGCAAATAAATTTTATTTGATTAATTTGTGTTATTTCACAATTTATTCATTTAAAATAATAAATAGTGTATTTGCGGCACGTTCCAGAGTGGAAGATACTATCAGTATCGCCCTGGTGTAAGACCACCATTCAGAAATGAAACGTTGCTTGAAATGGCTTTAGCCGTGTTTAGTGACCAGATCTGAATAGCCAGGTACTTCCCCACCTTTCTCTTCCCTATCTCCTTCCCCTCCCCATTACCTTCAGCCTCACAACATACCCCGATTGGGTATGCCATAGTCTCACTGGCTCCAGACGGGAGCAGTTGGGACTCTTGTGCGGTATTAACTGTAAAAAAAAAAAAAAACCTACTTTCCAAACATATCCTGTTTGACAATATGTGCCAATATTACCTACCTGCGTCATTGTGGAATAATAACTCCTAAGGAGCTGTCAGTCCGACAAAGGAATTTGTGCAATGATGGACTGATCTCTCAGTTCTGTAATATCGACCACGCTAAAGAAGCCTCTGTGCGATGATTACCAATCTAGTGATCTCTCAGTGTGTGTAATTGGTATCAGTTAAAGTAGCTGGGCCATGATAGTCTCTTTATTGATCTCTCGAAATCGACTTGTATTAATTAGCCTAGTTGGCATAATATCACAAGGACGTGCAGTGGAAAATTCAGGTGAGTCAGATTCCCTTCCAGTGTCTACTGTTACATATTCTCGTAGTTTTGTCATATTGAAACGCCATATTTTTTTATTAAATTCTACATTATTTACAGTCCAATTGATTCGCAATATATTTGCAACTACACCATCCCACAGGACAAATCGCCCACTTTGATTAACCGTTGACGGCCAGCGTGGCCCAACGGTAAGGCTCTTGACTCGCATTCCGAAGGTCACGGGATCGAATCCCGGCGAGGCAAATAAGTTTTATTTGATTAATTTGTGTTATTTCACAATTTTTTTTTCGATTCGTTACAGATTAACGTAATCCTATTACAATACACATAAAATATTCATAACTCTTAACGAAAAAAATTATAATAATACATATTTTAGAGTTATTGCCTAAAATTACTCTTGAAACCTTCAAGGCCAATGTTGAAAATGTCAAAGGACCTAGAAATTTCATTTAGCAGCACCATACCTCTTGTCATGCTGTGCTTGGCTAGAACGTCTGTTCTGCCGTGTGGGATACAGAGCAAGTCGTGGTGACGACCCTGGGAGTAGTTGTTCGGTACGAACAATTTATAGCATTCTAAGAGGTATGGGCTATCACTGTAATAGTTTATAATTTTATAAGCAGTTACTGTAAGGGTTCCATTCCTTCTAGATTGGAAACTTTCATAGCGCGTTTCAGATAGCAAATCCGGATGATACATAAAAATAAAAATAAAATAATAATTTTAAAATAATGTATAGTTTATTTGCGGCACGTTCCAGAACGATAAGATACTCTCAGTATCGCTCTGGTGTAAGACCACCATTCAGGCTTTAGCCGTGTTTGGTGAGCAGATCTGAATAGCCAGGTACTTCCCAGCTTCTTCTCCCCATCTCCTCCCCACTACCTTCAGCCTCACAACGTACCCCAATTGGGGATGCCATAGTCTCACTAGCTCCAGACGGAAGCAGTTAGGACTCTTGTGCGGTATTCATATAAAAAAAAACTAAACAACCCTTCTTTCCTAAAAAAGCAGAGTGGGCAGTTCACACGAGGTAGAAATGACACCTTCAATAAACAATAGTATAAAGAGTGCGGAGGCTACGAAGCACCTCACAAAGAGGAGACCGATTTTACTATTTTATTCTCTCGCAGGCTAAATAAACCCTATAGATGTATGTCTTTGTCTCTTTTCAGTGCCGCTATTTTTCGTTTCATCGAGTTTTAAATCACAACGGTGCTAAAAAAATTTTCAAGTCAAAAAACATTGTTTTACACCTGCTAAAATGTGTACCACAATTTCCCGATGCGCCATATCGCCCGGAGTCACCACACATGAGAGAGGCGCAAGGTTTATTTGTCTAGTACCATACACCGTACATTAGATACCATTATCTGTGCGTTCCTAAGCACAAATGTACATACTTCTGTGCTGATAATTGCTTAAGAATTAGCAGAAGAGGCTTTGGGACAGTTACCTGCACCGCTGTGAGAGCGTGTTCACATACAA
Organism: Glyphotaelius pellucidus; assembly: GCA_936435175.1. Lineage (NCBI taxonomy): Eukaryota > Metazoa > Arthropoda > Insecta > Trichoptera > Limnephilidae > Glyphotaelius > Glyphotaelius pellucidus. The sequence continues at coordinate 1,471,333 of OW386553.1, read as the reverse complement.
TAAATAGGCTGGGCTGTAAGAGGAATATAAACGCTAGAAATATTTCGATTCTCATGCCTTCAAAATTTGAAATCGAACGTCTTGTTTGCACGAGGCAAGTAAGTTAAAAAGTGGTTTTTATTTATTTTGTGCACAATTTTATAAGAAAGAAAAAAGTTAGAATATACAAAACCTCTAAAATAGTCTTAAACATAAAGGGGTATTTTAAAAAATTGTTTCTTATACTTATTATTACTTCATAGTTAAGTCATGCAAAAACATTTTTTTTATAGGTTTACGCTTATATTTTTTGTTACGTAAATAATAATTTTATTGTAATTCCAATACATAGAAAAGCTAGTAAAAGCTTCAATTTATACGTAGCATATTTTTTGATGTTCATTATTTATTTATTTATTTATTTATTGATCAACGCCCTTTTTCAGGGCTTTTACATATTAATGGTAATAAATACAATATTTATTGTACATAACTGAACTGCTTTAGTATTTAAACCGGTTCGTCATAAAGATTAATCTAAATAGTATCTAAATAGGATTTCACGTACAGCTTCATCTTAATGAATTGATATTTTTGCGATAGCATTCTCTAAAAGGTCTCAAAAGTTCAAAACAAACGATAACCCCGTTTTATAATACTTTTTTTTTTGCATTGTGCCGCGGCTTAAATTTGGAATAATAGTGATATTTCGAAAAAGGTGTGAATTAAGCCGCCGCCACGCGAATTTCACCGAATTCTTACATATCTCCCTTAAACATTTGAAGTTTTTAAGCTCTTTAAAAAAAAATTTTTTTTTTTTAAGATATCTAGATTTGTTTCACGCCGAAACTCAAATTATATGAAATTTCCCACGATAGAAAAAAATCGCAAAGTGCTTACTATTATATACAGCCTATAGTACTCGCATATAATTTAGCTTTCTATTGGTGAAAGAATTATTAAAATCGTTTTATCGTTTTATGCGTGAAAACGTAACAAAGAAACACACGCAGTTTCGCATTTATAATATTAGTATAGATGGAGATCACGTGTTAATCAATCTATTCCATTTCCCACGCATTCAATCGTGAAAATTTCAAATCAGATCCAAATACATTCGTGTTGTATATTCGAGGTGTGCGACCAGGTAGCCGGCTGACGGAAGGGTCTGCGGGTTCAGAGGCTCGCAGCGCCACTGTATTTGTCACAACCAGTCAACCCCGACGGGGTTCCTTTGACACCCTTTGAAGCTGATCGATTTCGAATCAACCCTGAAGAACGGAGACAAATGGAACTATTGAAGATTGGAGATAAATCGAGACAGGAGATTTTCCGCCGTGCCGATCAAATGAAAGATGATTTGTCAAAGCCTTACTTTTTCAACATGTTGAACTTTAATACAAATTCCGTAGTTTTTCAGGCAACACCGGGCTTAAGATTGACGCATTTTTTTTATTATTAGTATTGATCCGCTCCTTAACATTTTCAGAGATAAATATGAAGTTATGTAGAACTGGAAATTTTGGAAATAACTGGAAATTCAGTCGTAAAATACGACAGCAACGAATAAAAATGCAACAATTTAAATAAAATCCTTGTGTACCACCCCCGATAACCCCCTTCCCCCGAATGTTACGTATATATATATACCATAGTTTAAGGAATAATTGTAACAGTTTAAAGATTGCTTTAATAGATGAAACCGGTTAAGGTCAGAAATAAATTGAGTGGAAAAAAGTTTAAACTTGTTTTTTATATTATTACTAGCCGGTTCCCGGCATGCGTTGCAATGCCATTCAAATAAAAATAAAAATGTTTCTCCCTGCATGTCCATCCCCATGCGACCCCGTTCCCCTCCCGTTTCTAGCTGAACCCGGCAAGCGTTGCAATGTCATTTAAACAAATATATTGCTTCTCCCTGCGTGACCTTTCCAATTCGTCCCCGTTCCCCTTCCGCCTTCTCTTCCTCTCCAGCGTTCCCATTCCAACTTCCTCGCATTTCCCTCTCCCTTTTCCACCCGTCCCGCGTACCCCCCCCCCTCTCCACTTTCCCCCCTTCCCCCCCTCAACCACCCTCCTTCCCCTTCATTTCCCTCCGCCCCTCTCGGATTTCCCTCCCCCCCGCTAAAATACATAAAATACACTCATTTTTCAAACACCTCGCGCGCCACCTATTGCAAATTTTGTTTACAAATTTCATAACGACAAAGTTCACCACTTTATATAGAAACACTCTTCTGCTAAAATAAAATGTTCTGCAAAAAAATTGAGTCAATCTATCGATAACTTTCCGAGATTTGCAAACGCAAACATACGAAACCTAAAATTTTATATATATAGAAGATAGATAATGGAATTCCACCACGAATTTTTACTATCAAAAATAGAACTTTAATAATTTTTTAATGCTCGCGGTACAGGGGAGAAATATCTTGTATTTGTGATGTAGGCTTTAATAGAAAATATCTTTCATCCCCCTTGTAGATTTTCTTGATGGTGGTTGATGTTAATTATGTTAATTTTAGGTTCTTGGGTTCATCGTTTGGATAATGTAATAGGATATTTTTTTTACCTTAAAACGTTCACATCACTAAAAATTGGCGCCAAGTGAATAAACAATTTTAACGAAACAAATATCAAAAAGAAATATTGTCCATTTCTGGTTACTGAAACAGCCGTTTCGCATTGTTATTTAAGTGATATAATGTGTGTGTGTTTTTTTTAATAATGCGCCTGTCGTGTCCATTACCAAAAGGAGCCCGTCCAAGAATTTCTAACAAACATTGATTATCGTAATACTATCTTTTTAAGAATGTATATACTTATTTAAATATAACACGGCAATATCCTTCATCAAACGTTTAACCTCAATTTCCGCGTTGCACGTGCCTCATCATATATTCACTGAAAACAAACAATAAGTGTGTTGTGTAGATCCTATTACCGACTAGTCAGACAGACGCTTAAAAAACAGAAAAAAATAAAGAAGATGTACTCGTATTACGCTAAGTTAGTTTACTATATACAGAAAAGGAAGACGCATGGATATTTCTTATCGTAAAGTATTAAATGCCAAAAATTATTATTAAAATATTACACACATTATATAATTTGCAAAGCGGGTATGGGTACCGCCGCCCCGGGATCCATTTACTGGTTAACCGACAACTCTGCCACAAGTCGAGCAACGTGGTTTGCCACGTTTGGTGACTTAGCAGGGGTGCCTTGGTTCATGGAGTGAACTTTGTCTTGGCGAAGGATGCCGGATCGGGAGAGACTTTTAATGTCTAGCAGTGGGAGAGTTGTATTCGTACGTCCGTTACTCCTGGACACACTGACCCCTAGATTCCTACCCACCCCTCACACATTTTTCCATCCCAGAACTTCCTCTCCTTCCTTTTCAAAAAGACCTTCAATACAGCATCCCCAATATGTCAGGCCCTGGGGGGAAACATTTTCCTCAGGGATCCCCTATGAAGCTAATGTAAAAAAAAAAAGAAAAAGATATTGGCACCTCTGGGACTCGAACCCAGGACCTCCCTACTTTCCGGGTTGGGCGCTCTTACCGGAAAGTAGGGAGGTCCTGGGTTCGAGTCCCAGAGGTGCCAATATCTTTTTCTGATTTTTCTGTTTCCAGATTTTCGATTGAGTTTCACTCATAATGTCTTCATTTAATTAAATATTACAGTTTGAGGTTTTACTCATAAAGTTAAAATAATAAATAATAATAAATAAAAAAATCTTACAGGAAATTGACAAGATGCAGTCGTTTTATTGAGTAAAAAATATTATATTACTACGAAAATGTGACATAAGATAGTAGGTAATGGTATTTAGATGCAGACCCAACAACGTTCCTTGAGGTATTCCCAAATTTTGAAGCAATCGAACGAAAACTCTCTACAGTCAAACAGATACCAAGTGGACTCCAAAAATTTAAAACTTGGAAGAACGTTCTTCCCCGTTTGAAATTTTGGGTGTGCACTTGATCTGTTTGACTATAGCAGTATTATTGTATTTTGAACATCAGCCTTCTTAATCAGAAATAAAGTAATGACTAATTCGGTCCTTTAGTTCTCTGATCCGTAAAATCGTATTACACCTTGTATTTGATTAGGGCGGTTTTCGCATACTCGTGTGTGAGGATTTCAAAGACTAAACAAAACGCAGGAAATCATCTCCCGAGTCCGAATTAATAATGATTGTGCTTTAATATGTAGGCTCTTACAAGCACGAGGAAGTATTGTATTACATTATATCACCTTGAATGTTCTCATTACAATTTTATTGTTTGATGAAAATAAATAACTTTGTACACACCAAAGATAATCAGTTGTTTAATCTGTGGCTAGCGGACGATGACTTTTTTACCCCAAAAGAAAGTTCATTCTGTTTCCGATTGCCGTCGATCAAACCGTGTTCGCTCCCCGTTTTCCAATAAATAATCGTGTACAAATGTAAATTATGATGTTGAAATATTTGTAAGGTTGCCTTGCTTACTTGATTTACACACGCAATACACTTTCCAACAGCGATAAATCAAAATAATCGACTTGTTATGAAAATTAGTAAGTATAAGAATAGACAAATAAGTACATGTAGACAAAAAATATTGTAACAAGCGGTGGTAAATTACTTACCTTTAATAAATAAAATTATTATAAAATAGGAATTTCACAACACAAACTTTTATAAATCAACAGAATCGAGGAGTAATCAAAAATGATCTCTATGTACTTACTTGTCTATTTGTACTAGGGTCAGTCAAAAACTAATGCCTTTTATTTTTTTTTTAATTAAATAAAGTTAAATGAAAAATTGAATTTGTCGCTACTCCTCAAACCTCTTCATCTGCAATAGTAACTTTCTGCGTCAAAAGGTGGCAGCACTGCAGTCGTTTGCATAATGGCCGATATTAACGTTCGTACAAGTCAGCGTTCTGTGATTGAATTTTTTGAATGCAGAAGGTAAAACGCCTATTCGCATTCATGAAAGACTGAAAAATGTGTACGGTGATGCAACTGCACAAAAATTGTGAACGGAGACACAACACGGGTTTTATTTCTGAATCAAAGAGACAGTCAATGGAATGGCATCACACAAACTCACCGAGGACGAAACAATTCAAAACTGTTCAATCGGCAGGGAAAATTATGGCGACAGTGTTAAGGGATGCAGACGATTTGATTATGGTTGATTTTTTGGAGCAGGGATACACAATAAATTCTGTCCAATACGTCGCAACCCTTAAAAAGTTTAAAGCACGTCTTTCGTCCAACAAAAGCTACGGCGGATGGCCTTAAGAAGCTGGACCTTGCTTTTTACCACTGTGAGATACATGCCCTCGTTAAAAGATGGACGAAAACTTTGGAAATTAACGGATATTATATTGAAAAGTGGCAAATTAATCGTCAATAGTGTGGTTTTCGACCAATGTAAATGCATTTTTATTTCTTGACAATTAAATGAGGAAAAAATAGGTGGCTTTACTTTTGACTGACCTCATATATTTATTAGTATTATTTTTATATTTATCCTGACAAAATATTTGAGTACGAAACCATCGGTTTCGAAACAAGTCGATTATTTTCAAAATAGTGGTGAATACAAAATTATTTTTTTTATTCAATTATAATGACACTTCAAAGTGAATTTGAGATTATCAAAACAATTTCATTAATTTATTTATTCATTTAAAGATAAGAATAGTTCGTGGTATTATCTATTCTTATAAACGACGTGAAACCCAGCACACTAAACATTTTCGAAAAATCACCACCTTACAAAATAATACTTGGATAAATTATGTAGCGTCATTGTTGTGAAATATTATCTCAAGGGGGTTCGACAAGATCAAGAAAACACATAAAGCTACGACAAAAGTAACAATAAAATTCTCTACCTACAATTTAATGTAAAGAATTAATGTGGTATGGTTGTTTAAGAATTTGAAAAAGTCGTTTTCGAATGCTGTGGTTATAGGCAGAATTGGGTCGATAGCATTTACTTTTAATAATGATAATAATGTTTGGATTATTTGTTTGGCGAAGTTTTTGTAAAAATTCACCTCAAAGGCGCTGGAAAAAAATAAAAGTACCGTCAAATCTCCTACCAACCATCGCAAAACTCATAAAGATTAAAATTTAAAAAATACATGATGCTTTCATAATTCCAACTTACTGAAGTCTGGGGTTTTCTTTCCTGCGCACCGTTTTTTTACAGGAACTTGGGGGTATAAAGTGTGTACAAAATATGAAAGAGAAAAGTGGAATGGTTTTTATAATTTTAATCCTAGAAAACATCTCTAGAAAAGCGTCCTACTCAACGATACAACCTTAACTAAAAATTAAAGCTAAAAATACCATTAAAAGGTATAAAGATCTAAATAATGACCAGAATACGGCTCTACCTTATTAAATAAATTTATCTGGCCGGGAAATTTATTTTGATTTAATGTATATCTTTAAAATCATTAATTCAAAGATACATACCCCTGAAATGGAACATTTAACTTCTCGACAATAAAAATTAATAAAATATATGTATATTGGCTGCGAAATATACGAGAATGGACCGGCATTAGAAGTGCGGAGGAGCTATTCCGGGCAGCACAAGATAGAGAGACATTTTCCAGAGTGATCGCCAACGTCGGGGAACCTGATAGGGCACACGAAGAAGAGATGAAATGTATATTTAAAAAAATGTTTATTTAATAAATAATTTATCAAACAGCCCCATTTTTTCTTGTGCTCCCCACACCTACTTTTACCCCCTCTCTCTTACCTACCACCCCCTCACACCCAGCAAAGTTGATGTTCTCTCTCCCTCTTTTACGTTACCTGTGCGCTTTAATCTGTAATAAATTTAGCATGTTTTTATGAAACACTGATGAAGGTTTAGGTCAAATCCAAAACTGTTGGTTTATACAGGGTGTTAAGGGACGTACTTGATTTACTTTTACCAGTGATTCCTTACATTATTTGAAGTAAAAAATGTAAATAAAACGTTAGTCTCGGGTGACATTTTTGACGTTTCTTTTTTAAAAAAAACATTAAAAAAATGGTAGATGTTGGATAGTTGGTGGCGGGGTTAGGGTTTTGTTGGTTACTCGGCTGAATGACCAGTGATGACATGCGGAAGAAATTTTTTTTTGTTTGATTTTGAAGAAAAATTTTTGAAAAAAAAAAAATTGTCATCAAAAAAGTCACCGGAGACCAAAATTTCATTTACATGTTTTACTCCAAATAATGTCAGGAATTACTGGCTAAAGACGTCCCTTAACAACCTGTATATGAAAGATGTATCCGTAAAGTGGCATTCAAAATAATTTATTTTGTAATAATTATAATAATGTATATTTAATTTAAATAGTAATAATTAAGAAAACCATCCCACCATAGTATATTACGTAAGTATATACTTAATATATAAGACGTGCGAAAATAAATAAATATAGCGATCATAAATTTATTTGAAAAGATCCATAGATCTAAAAGATAAAAATACTTATGAATATAGTTTACGGAAACTCACCCAAAAATGTATATCGGCCTACCAATCAAAAGTGGAACAAACTTAAAACTTGTTTGAATAAATTATTTTCAATCTGGGAGGCGGGTATGAGCACCGTCGTCCCGGGTATAATTTATTGAACAACCAACACCTCTCCATAGAACCCCAAGTGGTTCGCTATGTTTGGCGACTTAGCAAGGGTGCCCGGGTTCAAGGGGGTGAAGTTTATCTGGATCCTGGCAGCGGATGAGTCTACCCACCAATTACGTGCAGCATCGGAAGAGACTGATTGAGGAAGACCTTTTGATCTCTCCAGCAGGCCTCTCTCGGAACATCGCCTTGCACTGCAGTGGGAGGGATGGACTCGTACGTTCATCACTCCTGGACGTACTGACCACTGACCCCCAGATTCTTTCTTACCCTCATACCTTTTACCTACCAAGAAATTCCTCTCCTTTCTTTCCAACAAAGACCCCCCACACATCATCCCTCAAGATGAGGGGTATTGTTTTCCTCAGGGCCTCGTGGGTGGATCTAATGCAAAAAAATCAGAACGATGTATTCATCACCGGCCGGTGACTGAGTTGGCATCGCATTTGTGTCCCACCCAATATGTGGCGTGTTCGATTCCTCTGCTGGCCAAGTCCTCCATCACACGACACAAGCAACATTTTTCGCTTACTGTGGTGGTAGCAGGAGATTTTCAAATGTTGTCGGGTTTTTCGCAACCCAAGAATGATTTTCTTTCTTTAAAAAAGAAATAAATAAATGTGCAGCACAATTTTGTTTTCCGGAGCAGCAAACGCGTTGCAACGGTGAACTATTCAATTTTGCTTTTAAAAAAATTTGCACAGCTTTTCTACGTGGAATTTCGACGTCTTTGCATTTATTATCAGCTTGCAGCGTTATTTACGCAATGATGAATAGAGCTTTTAAAAATCTCTTTTATCGTCAAAAATAAGAAGATTTATTTCACAACCGTCCTCCTGCTCATCTCCTTCTACTCTCTCGTTTAGCACCATGAGTATCACATGTAATATATTTTAGGTAAATTATCATGTAATGTATCTCATTTACGTACAATTAAAAAAAAAAACAAAAATCACGAATCAGCAGTTTCAAAAATAAAAATAACAACTCAACGAAAACATTCTTATATCTTTATAGGTATGGATACCCGTTGCAAATTATAACTAAGTACAAAACTAGGGTTAATTTGTAGGTAAGACCTGGACCAATAAGTGTGTTCAAGAAACATTCTTACACCTATTAATAATAATTGCAGACATTACGTCGTCTTGGTTCATTGTCACGCGTCGCTATCATTACATCTGGGGCGTGTTATGACCTGAGAACGTGCTCACAGAGTGATGCTGCAAGGATTCATATGGCCATTCGTGCTTTTATCTAAAAACTACAAAGTTAACACTAAAGTCTTGAAAAAAGGAACGTTTGGAAAATGGACGAAAATTTGAAGTTAATGAGTTTGACATTGGGATAAAAGTTGTTGATTTGATGATGTGATTTAAAATTAAATTAAATAATGCTAGGATATAATCATAAAAATCGGATTTATTTGATTTAAATCAGATTTTTTGATTTTTTAATATTCCGTCTATCGAATTATTATTTTTATTTATTTATTTAACATTTTACTGTCTACACACACGTTTTTGAACATTGTACCATTAAATAATTAACGTCTAATTAACGTCAATTAACAATACCAAAAACTGTTGAATTCAGCCCCGTCGTCGTTTTTAGTAATATTAATGGGATTTTTGTGAATTGCAATTGCCTCTGTAAACAGGCGCCGTGCTCTATGCGTTTTAGGTCTTCCCAGGACTTCGGAAGAGCGTTGGACAGATTTTTACTCACAATTTTCCTTACAAAATTTCCCCCTGCAAAAATTGGGTCGTAATGTAAATTTTATGTTTCGGTGAGAAATTTACATTTTCGTTTATACACAGTGCGACTTTGTACATAATACATACTTACTATCATGTGCGTTCATAAAAAAATATATCGCACAGAGAAAAAAATATTTCACCCTAGTCTCAAAAATAAATCAACTCTCGCGACATCTATGAAGCGTCACCTACAGCGATATTTCGGTACTAGAAAATAATCAGTAACCACTATTGTCGCTAACTTTCTTACTCGCTGAAGATGTCGCTTTGAAAGCACAACATGTTCATTTAACAAAACACGTAAATCCTGCAACTTTATCACATTATGTAGTATTTATTACTTACGTATTAACCCCTCAGGCCTCGACAATATTTTGTCAAAGTATCAAAATATTTCCGCTTTACAATAAAATTCAAATAATTGAAATATTTCTGAACATAACCAGAATTCATGAACATAACCTAATTCTGAACTTATGAAATAAGGAGCGTATTTGAAATAATTTGATAAAATTAAGCTTGCGCTTGCTTTGTTCCTTTCTCATAATCCGTGGTTCGGCTCGCACATTTTCTCTCCTATTTATAAGCAACCAGAGTTTTAGAACCTACCTTCTGTACTAGGTATCAAATCAACTTCTTCGTAAATAATATTCAAAAAAGAAGTAATAAGTATTTTTATTATTTCGAATAACATAAAATAAAAGGCTCAAAACAAAATTACGTTTTTTTTAAATTTAATTTGTTAAAGTACACTAAATAAAAAAATACTCTTTCAGAATGAGAATAAAATTATTTCTTCTAAACTTTGGTCATTTTGTGTGGCACTTTTTTAAATGAATTACAATTAAATTAAAATTTAAAAGTATCTACCTACTAAATAACAACCAAATATTTTTATTGCAAATAATATTTAATGTATGAAAATAAAAAGAGTTTTCTCGCAAATTAAATTCAGTTTCGGTTTCGGCCGTAGTTTCGGCTGGATGGCAGCCGAAACCGAATCTAGGCCGAAACCGAAACCGACACTAATTAAAATAAATAAATTTTGTTTTCCGGAGCAGCAAAAGCGCTAGAAATAGCGATAGGTGAACTATACAATTTTGGGTTACAAAACTTGCAAAACTTTTCTACGTGGAATTTTGAGCTCTTTGCAATTATTTGCAATTATTTGCTTGCAGCGTTATTTACGCAATGATGAATAAAGCTTTGAAAAATTCCTTTTATTGTAAAAAAAAGAGAAGACGATTTATTTCACAACCGTCCTCTTGCTCATCTCCTTGTCCTCCCCACGCAACATAAGTAACTCATGTAATTTATATCTGACAGGCGATTCTTAGGTAAATTATCATGTAATTTATCTCATTTACGTCGCGATGAAAATCCATTTATCTTCACAAACACTTTCAAGAAAATACGCAATAAAAAATTTGACTTCTTAAAAGGTTGAAGCAAATCCTGAAATAGGAGGATTCATAAAAATGCCTAGATGGTATGGAAATTCAAACAAAATTTCATTAACTTGAGAATGGTTCAAATCCACCTGGATTTACGGCTGTTGAACACACTTTATACAATAATTTCATACGCCAACGAACAAGATTATTATATTCTTCTCAAAGAATGTATAAAATTTTCAGATGAAGATATTTCATTTGGAGTTACCTTACATACTTACCCTTTACAACCTGTGGATAAATTAAACTAGACGAAAAAAACAAACACGATAGAAAGTTGAATATTCAACTAAAAAAATCTCTGAAATTGTGTTACAAACATGTTTATAATCAAAAAACAGAATCAAATCACAATAAAACAAAGCAATCACTTCACCTGGCATCATGCACTAAAACAGTTATGTTCAAATTCATAACTCCCCAAGTACAAATCATAATAACCTCATTAGTCATTGTCATTCACCAGCAAAGTAAACTACAAGCATTCCATGCAAATGCGTTAATATTTGCTCTACATAAATATAGTTTAAAGTCGGCTTTTCGACCTATGAATTATTGGTCTAATTTTAATTAAGCTTTGCTTTTAATAATTCGGCTTAGTACGTGAAATTTGATTGATTACCTTCAACGCAAAACTTGATAAATTGTAACAAAATAAGGTAGCTTAAGTAATGTGGTATTTGATGATACAACTGAATCTAATTGATTGACTTAATGATTCTACCAATAATTTTGCACTGATTTAATAATGTTCTAAGGTGCGTTATCTATTTGTTTAGCGGTTTGGAAGGATAGTGATAATGTGAGAAATTGATAACGACACTAAATTATTGATTTATATTGTTGACAACGTATTTGAACTTCTCACCGAAAATAAACATCGATTTCCCTAGTAAACTAATATTGCGACAAAAGTGTGCATAATCTGTGGAGAAAAATATACAATTTAGAAAATGTAAATACATCATTTGGGCGCAATCAAATGCACAAAAATCAGAACACATTGAGTTTATTAGTGTTTGAAAATAATATACAATAACAGAAATCAATGAAAAACACCATATATCAATGAGTAGACACAAGTCGACAACAGCAAACAGTATCTCGAACCAATCCAATGTCAAAAACCACAATTTCAATATGTACGACAGAAACACGTCATGCTTTAATTTGGCAACGTAGAACTCTCCAATCAGCACACAGCTTCGTTAGACGTTCCGATGACGAACATAATGATTAGTTAGTGACGATTGACGATGATGATCTATTCACTGACGATGACAAAATCAGGAACACTGGAAGATCGATGATGCGTTTTTTTGTAAAATGTCGGTGTGATCGTGAATTGTGAAGCTATGTTATGATACTCAGAAAATGTAATTAATTAATGCAAAAAATGATCTAAATGTAAGAAGAAACGAGACTAATGAAATGTTAATGGATTTTAATTAAAGTGGTCAGCATTGCAACAACGCAAAACATTATTATAATTTACGATTGAAGAAAGAAAAGTTATGAAAACAGGTTTCAAATGATATTATGATGATATAAAATAAACTAAACCAGTATTTTTACAGCCAATGCAATGGCTCAAAAATACAAACAGTAAACATATTGAAAGGATTTTATCGGAGAACTAAAACATGCAATGGAAGTCAAGAGTAATGCAAAAAATAACAGAATAAACGTGCAGTTATAAATAATAATAAAACCGAATGCAATATTTACCTTAGAGAGGAAATGATTTTATAATAATATAATACTAGTAGATAGGATAAAAATATGGGAAGAGCAATATTTTGGATATATTTCTAATCAAAGCTTTTTTAATTTTTTGCAAAATGATAAAATATGAAGAAGAGATATGATGTTAATGAGAAAACAGTCAGTCGTTATTGTAAAATGAAATGTACATGTTTGTGAACTGAGTTGAGTTCAAAAAGAATCAGATTGTTATTGATCGATGTTATGAAATGTTTGTTTGAAATGACGTTGCGACGGAGACAACACCGACAATGAATAACAATGGATATAGTACAATGCACAGGTCACGATCCCAAGAAATAACCCAACAAATTCAACACCGAGATACAACAATGCAGAGGCAACGGTAAACTGAAAATATATATCGCACATCTCGTAGAAAAGTCAAAAAAGGTAATTTTACAAAAGAGCGAAAACAAATGAATGAATGATGAACAATCGGTCCCGTCGAAAAGAAATATCAGCGACATCTCACGGAGACGGAGTGATCTAACTAAAATACGGTTTTTGAGGGGCATAGATAATCACAATCACTTTAATTCTCATGTAAAACAAATATGTTTTTAATGTAAAAAGAAAAGTCCACTTTCTTAAAACGAAACTGAAGAAAATTTATTGTAATAAAGTGGAAATATAATTTTAAATGTAATGAGAGTTTCGAATGTAGACTTATTTCATCAAAGTTGATTTTGAGAAAATTGTAAGATTTTTTGGTTTTCCTCGCATCAAGTAGTACATAAATCCTCGTATCAAGTACAATCATGTACAATCAAGTACAATCGAGTACAATCAAGAGCAGTCAAGTACAATCAAGTGCGATCAAGTACAGTTAAGTACAGTCAAGTACAGTCAAGTATAGTCAAGTACAGTCAAGTACAGTCAAGTACGATCAAGTACAATCAACTAAACCAAGAACGAGGAAAAATAAATTAGCAACATGTTGATTGTGAAATCGTCTAAGGATTTTGACCAGCGATTCGTTAAACATCTTGGAGCTGGATGAAACCACTCCATGATTTCGTGTCTTCAAACACTATCAAGAAATTTAATAATGCATTGGTAATTTTAAATTGAATTTCACTAAACTCTGCGTTTTGTCTACCGTCTATCATAAATAATATAAATTGGTCTAGCAAACAACTTTATTGTGCGCCAAAGAACTCCCAACGCGTGCGGTCTAGGAACTTTCATTATTCATAAAGTGGTCGCTTATCCCGTGTTAAACTTGATTGGGTTTCTCTTGGGAATCTTGAATCCTGTGAAGTCCTTTGTCGGTCGGCTATGGGAAAGGGCATGCCGTGACTTTTCCTGATTTTCCAAAAAAACAGTTTAGAAATTACATTCGACACCTATAACAACGATTATTTTCTTTTCAAATTTTATAATTTATCCTTTGTTTGGAAACAGAATCACAGCACAAGTGTTGTTCTGGAGTAAAGTGGAGACTTAGAAAAAATAAGTATGCAATGATATGTATGAAATAAACCGATTTATACATTTATGGGGGAAGGTTAAACGTTCGTTCCAACAATCCAAGAAGGATATAGAGGAATTTTGGAGGCCATTTTCCTCTTTCTACCTGGTTCCTCTTTCAGCTTTTCGTTTATTTATAGATTTTATAATATTATTAACGGCCCCAATGACTGATGATTTTTAGTAATTAGTGGATTTTATTTATAATGCTGTTAATCTAAGAAACTAAGTAAAAATTAATTAAAAATCGTAAAAAAACTACTCTCTATCTTCAGTTAAAATTCGTTAAATAAATCTTTAAATTCTGGAAAATCAAAAAAATATCACGGCACGCCACGATAGGGGAGCATTCGGAATGGTAGAGGGGGGGGGTAGGGATGGGGAGCAAGCTAGCGGCGGCTACTCATCCGAGGCGGTAGATTGGCGACTCAGTATTGGTAGATTGGCACCTACTCTGTGGTTATCCGCCGGCAGCGACAGGGACAGCATCGCCAGTCCCACGCGCCGCAGGCCCGCCTGCACGCCCTGCGCCGCAAAAAGGATAACGTCAAAATCAAAAACAACGAAAAGTGTAACAAATAGACCTGTCACATTAACATAATCATTATCAAGGGATTCGCTGTTTTGACTTTGACAGAATCTACGACACAAAAATCAAAATCAAAAACAACAAAATTCAAAAAGACATTTTTTGACACAAAATTACGACCATGAGATCGTTGTTTTGACATCTAAAATACACAAAGTTATAAAACAATGTAATGTTGAAAATGGCAGTCAAATTCGGCGCAGGCAATCCGTCTGCATGCCCGGGCGCCCTGCGCCGTAAAAATAATAAATGAAAAAATCCTTGACTCATTGTATCATTATTATGGGATTCGATGAGTTGACTCCTAAAAAACACAAAAAATTATAAAAATTGTATTGTTGAAAATGGCAGTCGAATTCGGCGCAGGCAATCTTTCTGCACGCCGAGCGCCCTGCGCCGTAAAAATAATAAATTTAAAATAAATGAAAAAATACTTGACTCATTACATTATTATGGGATTCGATAAGTTGACTCTTAAAAAACACACAAAATTAGAAAACATTGTATTGTTGAAAAAGGCAGTCAAATTCGGCGCAGGCAATCTTTCTGCATGCCGAGCGCCCTGAGCCGTAAAAATAATAAATTTAAAATAAATGAAAAAATACTTGACTAATTAACATTATTATGGGATTCGATGAGTTGACTCCTAAAAAACACACAAAATAATTATAAAACATTGTATTGTTGAAAACGGCAGTCAAATTCGGCGCAGGCCCATCTGCAGGCCCTGCGCCGCAAGAAGAGTAGCGTTAAAATAAATTTAAAAATACACGAAAAAATGGACTTGACCCATTATCATTATTGTGGGATTCGATGTGTTGACTCCTAAAAAAACACAAAATTATAAAACATTGTATTGTTGAAAAGGGTAGTCAAATTTGGTGCTGGTCTGTCTACAGGCCCTGCGCTGCAAAAAGAACACATTATACAATACATGAACAAATGGACTTGGCCCATTATCATTATTATGGGATTCACTCCTAAAAAGTAATAGTAATGAAACATACATTGTTGAAAAGGGGAAAGGGTTGCGGCCCAGGTCATACCACTCACCGTTATATATACTTTTACAACACAACAGAATCAAGGAATAACTAAGATCATAACATAAAATAAATAAATTATTGTGAATAAGTTATTTAGTATTTATTATGAAATTACAATATATGGATTGAAAAAAGACCGCCAACTGCGGACCAGCCCACCCCTACAGTAAAATTTTGTAAAACAGAAATATTAAAAAAAAAAAAAAAAAAAAAACAATTCGGTGTTATTTCATTGGAGATGGAATTTCACCACCCACCCAGTTCTGTTGATTCTCAAATAAATAAAAAATTTCTTCAAAATAGGCATATTTACTTTGGGGTGTCATCATTAATTTAAAAAATTATTATTATTATTAAATAAAAAATTACTGAAAAAACAAAATCAATACAACAGTGATGGTTGAATACTTGAGTATTCTGAACTGCAAAAAGGTTTAAAAAACAGCGAATGAAGCGAATCAAATCAATATGTTATTAATTTGAAGTTTTTACTCCGAAGAAACGTATCGTAATAAAAAAAAACAACCCTTAAAAATACATTTAACATTTTACTATAATTGTTACCCTTAAAGTGTAATGACATATCGTTATGTGTTTGTGTTATAAGATTAAAGGGAGATGTAATAATGAGCCTTTGTCGGGCTCGGGTGTATTCTGCTAGTCAACTTTGATTTCCTCACAGGAAACCTTGGACGCCAAACCCAGTCTAATGTCTGGGTATGTCAACCAGCGGAGAACACGGTACTCAATTCTCAGAGTGTGGGCCATTGGTTTTCATAGCATTCCTGAAAAGGCTGTACAAGGAATCTACATAATAAAACAAAATGTAGAGTATAGAATCGGTTCACTGTATTGATTTCGTAAGACATAATAAAATAAATGGTATGGACTCACCCCCCGGGACCAATATCGTAATTTTATGCTATTCCTAGCTACCCTAATTAAATTTACTGCCACCGAACTCCCGATGTCGGGAGAACCAACCCCACCTCCTGGTGGCAAGGGTGGTCCCAACCTCTGCGGCTCAGCTTGGCCCTGCGACCTCCTCAGCAGTCGCATGGAAGTGATGTTAGACCTGGACCCTCAGGAGAAGGAAGGAGTACCCAGACTCTACTCCAAGTTGTAAAGGAAGGCCCGTCAGCAATTCGAGGCGAAGAATCGTTCAACACTGCGGAATCTCGGGTTTGTTCCATAAATAAACCCTCGGGGGGAATTCGATAGTTGGCCTGCATATAATCACGGGCGCAGCGAGTTATTAGTTAATCCGATGACTCGGATAATGGGGGACAATAGTCTTTTCACTCGGACATTGCCAATTCACTCGTGGTCACTGGGACCCTCGCGAAACTCACATTTTACGTGAATAAATCTTCGGTTAGTTGCACCGCGCACCATTATAAGCGTGGCGGGTTATTATATACACCGATGTCTCGGATAAAGAGGTACATTGAACGTAACACACGTACATCGCCATTAACTCGTGGTCACTTTTGGGACCCGCGCGAAAACTCGCATTTTACGCGAATAAATCTTTGATTTTTATATTTAAAAAAAACACAACGTGTTTCCGTCCCCCGAATGCAGATGCCCAAAACTTGGATTTCAATCACATCGTCTTAAAACTTAACATTAATTGACCGTTGTTTTCACGGCGTACCGCACATCTCCCCGTCAAAACCAGAGTGCGGATCCGGAAACCAAACCCAAAAAAAAACCGCCGCCTACCGACACGTTGAACGAAACTCCCCTAGGTTTGCCAACCTAACCAATTAAAATGCATTTAAAAAAAATAGTACCTAACTTACGATAAATACAATCGCTTCATAACATAATACATCTATTTTCAAATATCTTAAAGTTTAATAAAAATGTGTATTTATAAATTTTCTACCGCGCTACCAACCAGGCCAAATGCCGAGATGATAAGGGGCCATCCATAAATTACGTCACAAGAATTTCCCCCTCCCCCTGATGTGACGTCACATATTTTTAAATTTTACATCTAAAAATAATGAAAACAGTGGTTTATAATGTTTTTCATTTATATTTAAGTTTTGCATTTTAATAATTTAGATTTTTACATGTGAGGTAATTTATGGATGGCCCCTAATACCAATATTTATTTTGTATATTAAATGCTGTAATGTCATCGAATTTCCGAAAATGCGTATATTTCCGCTTGGGTGTGCGTGATGGCATTCAAAAGTTTATAGAATATATTGTCATCGACAACGAATCCATCTGCCAAGTTTCAGCCTAATCGGATATCGGGAAGTGAGTAAATTTCCACTTCTAAGATTCCACTTCATTCGTACATTCATTCTATCAATAAAGAAAACAAAAGTTAAATTTAAATGGGTGTAATTTAAAAAAGGAACACATTCAGTTCAATAAGATCAGCGAATCGAGTGTATGAATGTCGTCTTAAAAAAGATAATATTTTTAGGATGCATTAGACGTCTACAATAACAAGTGCTGAAACAATAAAAAAATAAAGGTAAAACAGTTGTAGTAGGTATATCAACAACGTTAAACAATGGATTATCGCCTGGTTCACTTTACATACAATAACATAACACAGTATTGCCATGCAGAAGAAACAATTAAATTAAATACATTAAATAGGTAAGTAGTGCATGTACCTATCCGAATATTCAGTTCTACTGAAAATAGCTATGTGGTTTGGAAAAGTTCGGCAGTGCGGCAAAGAAAACCAAGAAAATGAAGGGCTAAAAAAGGGAATTCACTTTTGTAGCGTTCTTCAATCCGAGTGATTGGGATTACATGATGTATATTCGGGAATCTTCAATAAAGCTCATGGTTCGTCGAGATTACAAGTCTTGTTTATTTAAGTTACAGTGTGGATTACAATGGATATTTAAATGGACCTAACGTCCTGTGGATAATAATGTCGTAATAGTAATAGTAACGTTCGATCAGTGCATTCCTGAAGCAAGGGAACTCAGCACCGAAGGCGTCCAGCTGTCGATCGGATATTATTGGCTATTTCCGTAACTATTCGGTAGTGCTACCTTATTGACATCTGTTGAGACACCTCAAAACTACTTATGACATCTGTTAAAGGACAATGAAACTACATACGTATTCAGATTCACTACAGCTTTCGAAGAACCAGGGTTAGTAAGAACGAACAGCTGTGAATTGTGTTGTTTACTATCAAATATTATATCCCATGCACTGAGATATAACTTATAGAAATGTACTCATACAAGTGACATTATCTACTGGTGAAAAGATGCAAATGTAGCATTTATACCATAGCACAGATGTTAGCTGCCTCAATACACAATAAAAACAAACTATCTTATCGACAGAAATGCATATTTCGTGTATTGAAAACCTTTTTTAATGTGAAGAGCACGCAAGAATCCTAACTACTTGGGGTTTGTTGGAAGTCTGAATGGTAAAGGGGAGGAGAAGGAGTTGGTAAGGGTGAAGAGGGTAGGAAAATACCTGGCTATTTATATCCGGTTACCAAACACTAGCAACGTTTCGATTCTCAACGGTGATCTTTCACTAGACGATACTGAGAACATCTTCCACTCTGGAACGTGCCGCAAGTACCCTATTTATTATTCTTTTGTTAATTAAATGTGAAGTAACACAATTTAATTGTTATTAATTTACTTGCAGACGTTGGGATTTGAACCCACGACCTCCGGATTCATAGTCGAGGACTGTAACTTTCGACCACGGAGGCCATAAAATCTAAATAAATTTTGCAATAACATTTATCTCAACACATTAAATATTATTTGTAAAGTTTTTTACTACGATTTGACAGCTTGCAACAGCTCGCACGCTCTGGCGGAATTAAAATATACTAGTACATAAGGCTACCATCTTGAAAGGATTGACCGGACACGGAAACACAAACAAATTTTCAGACCGACGAAATGCAAAGTCGTCGAGTCAAAACAGGATTTCGCCACACTCGATCAACTATTACGCAAGCGCAACAAAATCAAAACATATTTAAAAAAAGAATAAATACTTATAGTTTATTTTTATGAAAAATAACTTATAGTTTAATTAACTTATAGTTTAATTTTTTTCGAGAAAAACTCTCTTTTTATAACTTTTGAATGTTTTGTAGGGTATGTTTTTAGGTTTTCACGGCCAAAAAGTATTTTTGTTATTGTTTTTGGGGTGTTATGCCGTGTTTCGCTACCTCCTTCTTTAGCCAACGTTTCAGACAGCGTTAACTGTAACGCTGTCCGATGGACACTGGTCCATCATCAGGGCAGATGAGCGAAGGAGGTTTTGAAGGTTTTTCCCATCAACGTAATATATCATTGAAGAAGAAGATAACACTTATAATCTAAATGAAAATATGAACGAAAACAAGACACAGAAAAATACAGCGACCATTGTCTTTTTCTATTTTTCTGTGTCTTGTTTTCTTTCATATTTTCATTTAGATTATAAGTGTTATCTTGTTCTTTAATGATATACTTATAGTTTAACTATTTTTTATTACTTCATCAGGGTTTACTTAAGACTAACTGAACTGTGTTTAAGGAAATGAAAATGTTTAAAGTCTAAATATGTAGTATCTGTAAAGTTTTAAGGTGGTGATATGAAATTTCATCATTTTTCCAATATGCACCGTAACTATGTTAGACGCTCTTCATTTTAAATTGCTCACTAAATCTCAGCTTGACAACACTTCGTTGCAATTCAATATGCACTGAAAATTTATAGTTTCCACCGGTTTTCATTGTACACTTTTGCCGGCAGTAACTTAACAATATTAACGTTCGCTTTAACAACATCTTGATTGGAGAAACAGCATAACAAGTAATTAACGAAAGATTTTTTCAGTACTAAATGCAATCTATATAGTGTCTTGGATAAACGCATACTTTTTATTTTAATGTGCGACATCTAATGGATTTTTTCGTAAGCCTTGGATTATTTTTTTAAAATAACTTAATGGGTAAAACCTCAAATTTTAATATTAAATACTTGAAGACAATATTAATGACTCTCGAACAAAAATTTTCAACAGAAAAAGATGCGGTCGCATCTAGGAATCGAACCCAAGATCTTAGCTTTGCCGGGGTTGTGCTCTCACCACTGAGCTAAAAAAACGAGAAAATTTCTGACCAAAATGTTTTTTTTCGACGAATTTGGTAAAGAACTTGTATGCATTTTTCATTTATTTATTTAACAATCACCGGGAGATGATAATAAAATCAGTGTTTTCAAATATTTATTCAAATGCACGCCACTACGCACTTATATAGATAATTATACACGGTAGAACCATTTATTTGATAACCAACAACGCTGCATAGTCGTTCGCTATGTTTGGTGTCTTAGCAGGGGTGCCCAGGTTCATGGGGTGAGTTTTGTTCGGGTCTTGTTGGCAGATGCGTTTGCATTTGCCCACCTACAGCATGGGGCGCCGGATCGGAACGGACCAGTCGAGGGAGACCTTTTGACCTCTCCAGCTGGACTCTCTCGACCCATCGCCTTGCGCTGCAGTGGGAGAGATTGATTCGTACGTCCGATTCGTACGGGCACACTGATCTCCAGGTTTCTATCCACTTCTTTTTCTTTCCAAAACTTGCTCTCCTTTTTTTCGTAAAAAGACCCTCCACCCTGCATCCCCAAAGATGACAGATCCTGAGGGATTTTTTTTCCTCAGGGCTTTCTGTGTGGAGCTAATATAAAAAAAGTTAATTATGTATTGACATACCTAGGAATTAATGAAACGATAAC
Source organism: Glyphotaelius pellucidus (assembly GCA_936435175.1). Taxonomy (NCBI): domain Eukaryota; kingdom Metazoa; phylum Arthropoda; class Insecta; order Trichoptera; family Limnephilidae; genus Glyphotaelius; species Glyphotaelius pellucidus. The sequence continues at coordinate 1,449,858 of OW386553.1, read as the reverse complement.
ATTTATGATAATGCGGTTATAATTAACTAATTTTGTAATTATTTCTTTTGATTGCCTTTAACTAAAAAACCTCAAACCTCAAAATAAAGAACAATTTTTTTTAAAGAAAGACAAATTTGGAGATTTTCAAACATTCCCGGGTTACGAATAACCCAACATTGTTTGAAAATCTCCTATACCACCACAGAGAGCCGAAAATGTTGTTTGTTTTGTGGTGGAGGACTTGCCAGCCGAGGAATCGAACACGGGACGCCCGGGTGGGACCCAAACGCGATGTCCACTCAACCACTGACCGGCCATGCAACTGCTAACAACGGCGCCCTGGACGCCGATAGACAACACAGAGTAAGAAAAAAAGAGCGGCCGAGTCTTATTTCGCGATGTTCAACACCAAAGGGCCCACGCGAGCCGGAGGGAATAGCCTTACCGAGAAGGGAGCCCGAACCGCAGATAAGGGTTGCTATTTCTAGGGTAGCTAACTGATCAAATATCGACATTCCCGCTTTCTACCCTTAATTATTTTTAGCTTATAACGCTAATGATTCTTGGAACGTTTGGTGGAATTCGATTGGGGTTGTTGTGTTACACGAGGCAGACTTCAAACGTGGTATTTCTGAAATTAAATTAAATTAAACGATCCGTAAATAAATGCGTAATTACCAAGCAACTTCTCTCCGGGAGTGGGAAGAGAGGATAAAAATGCTGTAAAAGAAGTACCTACCCTAATAGAACACAAATCAAGATAATTTGAAAGTGTTTATAGCTCTAAATAACTGTATACTAAAAGTTTTGCAGAATTCAACGAGCGAAAAGTTTACTTATCAATATTTTGGGATGACTGGACACTGGACATGCTTCTAGAAATATTTTTTAGAAAAAACACTTTTATTAATTACTATAAAATACAACCACAATCAGAAAATAAAACAAAATATCGTAGAACACGGACATACATTAATTGTATGTAAAAGCAAATTTTTATTTTACGTAATTGAATTTTTAAATGCAGTATTTTTCATCAACCCGAAGCAAGTACTTGTATTTTATAGTAATTAATGAGAATCTAAAGGTTTTTTCCTACAAAATATTTGTATTAAAAGTGTACAGTCATCCCGAAAGTTTAATTAAGATTATCACAGTAGGTACCTGGGTCGTTCTTCTTTTTAACCTACATAAAGTTGTCTCCACCAGTTAGTGGAGAAAAATTCAACAGAATTATCAATATTATTATTTCATAATTACTTTGAAATGTACTGTACTAAGGACGTAACGACTGTGTGCGTTTAAAAAATATGTGTATTTGTAGTAAAAATTACGGTACAGAGTTGTAACTCCTCGTGATAGAAGTGTATTTCAAACAAAGCACAGTTGTCTTCTACCACCTCGACTTGCGTATATTCTATAATGTTACAAAAAAAATGATATGACGACATAAAATATAAAACTAGTTTTAAACTCCAAAAGGTTATAACCTATCAAGTAACAGCAATTATTATTTTTAATGATGTTAAAAATATATATTTAAAAATATCTCAAAAACTTGTCTCCTACAATTTTCGTGTCGTACGTTAATTCTGTCACGTGGGTTGTCATTCGAAATAGGTAAACCCGCAGCTCATGTTTGTCACCCCCAATAAGCATTTTAGGCCTCCTTCCCCCCTTGCTACAATTTCCCCTCTGAGATCCAGAGGGAACTCATTTTTAGTCAAACAAAATATGACAGTGGTGGAAATGTCACAGAATGGTAAAAGTTATGTAGGTTAAAAAGAAGAATAACCCACCTACACCAAACAACTCAGAATGAAACCAACTCAGAACCACCTCATATACAAAATACAAATAACAAAATAATACGGAAGACAAAACTAAAGACAAAAAAATATTAAAATTTAAAAGTTAAATAGGTTGCGTTAGGTTAGGGTTTGGGCTATTATTAAAATATTTTTTTCATAGCTTTTAATGATTTTTCCAAGAGGTGTTGAGTTGATTTTATTCTTAGTTGGCATGGAACCGTATTATTCATCCTTTAGAAGACGATCATGTTAACAAACCCTGATTTCCCCATCCATATCAGCAACTGATCTGATCGTTTAGGACAGGGGTGCCCAAACCAAATCGTTCCGTGGGCCAAAAAAAAAATTACTGAGCTTAGGTGGGCCACTAATATAACCCTTAGGGACACGGATGGTGGGGGCTAGCTTAAATGCTGATCATTAGATCTGTCCATGAATACAGGTAAATGGCGGATATTACCGTTAATTTGTACCGGTAATTCAGTATCAAAATTGGGATTATTGTGAAACCGCGAGCAGTGCCTGATTTTGGACTAGTTCATAACAAATTTAATAATATCGGTAATTTAAGAAAATTTTAGTAAAATTGCAATTCCTACCTTTGTCGTTAAATTTTTATGACCAGGAGCGCAGTGCTTGTCGTAAAATATTTGTGACGGTACTAATATTTACTTTATAAGGGACCTTTTCAAGAGATGGACATTATTAAACTACAGTTCTGTTCATTTCAGTAGAGATAAGAAGAATAAGATGGGTTGAACGTTGAACGACAGAAAATGCGTTAACTGAAAATAACATCAATTCAAATACCAAAATTACGAAATATAGACAGCTGAAAACTTTATTTTGGGCAACAAAAATCTTCAATTGGGCCGCATGCTACCCGCGCGCCGCAGGTTGGACATGCCTGATTTAGGAAAACAAATTCTTGTATTGAAGGTCGCGGGATCGAATCCCGGCGTGGCAAATATATTTGCTGAGTTCCGGAGCGGAAGATACTCTCAGTATCGCCCTGGTGTAAGACCACCATTCAGAATTGAAAAGTTGCTTGAAATGGTTTTAGCCGTGTTTGGTGACCAGATCTGAATAGCCAGGTACTTCCCACCTTCCTCTTCCCCATCTCCTTCCCCTCCCGCTACCTTCGGCCGAACACACAACATATCCTAATTGGGGATGCCGTAGTCTCACTGGCTCCAGACGGGAGCAATTGGGACTCTTGTGTGGGTTCACAAAAAAGGTAAACATATCACGAGCTGTAATAAAATATATTTTAAAGTTTGGGTAGGGGTTGTGTGATTACTCGACTGAGTGTCCAATGAAGACAGGGGAAAGATTTTTTTGTTTGTAGGTATATCATGAAAAAAAATGTCACCGGAGACCAAACTTTCATTTGCTTTTATTATTCTAAATGATCTCGGGAATCTCAGGTTAAAGTTTTTTTGGTACTACGTCCCTTAGGAGGAACGGCTGCGCACGTTTTTCACTCAAAACTTAATTTTGTTCTCATAATGATTTTTGTAATTCTCATAATGATGTTCTCATAATGATTAAGAATGTCGGTACTGGATATTTTTAAGTAAAAAAAACTATACTTTAAAAAACCACAGTTTGACAATCACGGGTTACTAAATGGTTGAAAACTGACACCCCTTCTTGTCTTTCTTTACCTGGTGTTGTACCCAGAATGCAGTGTAAACTGAGATCACCAACAATAGGGTGGTAGGAATGCGAGGCAAGGGCGAGGGGTCGTCGGCCCCGGGTGCATTGACCGCTCGGCAGGACACAAAGAATGCAGGCGGGGAATACACGGGCGGAGGGTTCATCCCTTAATTCTTAATTGCACGGTGTAATAACGACTCTCTGTGGGAAGACACAGCAGGAATTTACTGAGCTTGTGAAATGATTGCTTCGTGGAGGTTTACAGTGAAAATGTCTCCGACACTTTCAAATATTTTTTTATTATCTTTTATTTATCACGACACGACGGTAGCATCGTAATATGTATATGCTTTCAAATACAAATTCAAATTCAAAAACCATTTATTGCACAATAATGCAAGTACAAAAGGTGTAACTTATAGATACATTATATTTCTTCCAGCTAACTAAGAAATACAAATTTTATACGATACATTCATTATAAAACCAAACAACTACATGTTACATTATATGAGAAAATAAAACTTAAAAATTAAAAAAACTGAGTTAATTTACATAAGGTATTCATTAAAAGTATAGTGACATTTTTGTTATTGTTTTTGGGGTGTTATGCCGTGTTTCGCTACCTCCTTCTTTAGCCAACGTTTCGGACAGCGTTACAGTGTCCATCATCAGGGCAGATGAGAGCATAACACACCAAAAACAATAACAAAAATACTTTTTGGCCGTGAAAACCTAAAAACATACCATAGTGACATTTGTTTAGAAGAAATGTTTTTAGTGATGATTTGAATTTGAGTGTATCTTGTATTTGTTTAATGTTTTGTGGAAGGTTGTTATACACTTTAATGGCCATGTAATATGGTCCTTTAAACCAGTGATTTTCAAGCTCGGCGCTACGCTACGCTACGCCCACAAGTGAGCGAAATTCATTTTATTAATATACTTAATTTTATTAATTTTTTCTAATTTTGGTCAGCCTCACTGGGTTGTGAGGCCAACGTTGCTATGAAATGTGAAATGTTGCATCAGAATAAAAAAATAAATCGCTTATCATCTAGATTGGTTTTTTTTTTGGGGGGCGATTTTAAGATTTTTTTTTACGTATTAGGTAGGTTTATATACAATTATTTTATGTATACGTAACAGATAAATCAGCGCGTGATGGGATTTAATGATTTCCGTGACATAAAATTACAAAGGTTTCGTGAAAAAAAATTCTTAGTAATGTTTATTTTTTAATATGTATTTGTTTTATTAGGAATATAAAAGTTTTTTTTTCATTAGATCGACACAGGACGCACTGAAGAAAATAATTTCTTTCGGGAAAAGGGTATGAAGATGTATAAGAATCTAGTGTGTGCAAGTTGACGGGTCGCAAGAGTTCGGCTAGAGAGGTCAAAAGGCCTCCTTCAACCGGTCTCTTTCGATCCGCCCGCCACCCGGTTATCTGGGCAGCCGCATCCGCTGCCAAGTCCTAGACAAACTACACCCCGGGTGTCCTTGCTAAATCACCAAACGTAGAGAATCTCTTGGGTTGACCTACGGCAGACGTATTTGTTGATTATTGTTTGTTTGTCAAATTGATACACGATAATGCGTAGACTTTACCTTTGTAATTATACCCTATATGGGATGTGTGGGATTGCACTCCCCTCCCCACATCCTGGAACAAAGACCTTATTATTATTATTATTATTATTATTATTTAGACTGACGAACTAAAAAATCCCATTTTAAGACATTCAAATTTACAATATTATTTCATAATGTACCGATATTTTAAATGGTTTCCGTTATTTATTTATTTATTTATAAATAAACGCCCTTTTTCGGGGCTTTTACATATATAGCATAGAAAAAACATTTTATTGTACATAACTGAACTGCCTCAATAACAATATTTTAAATTTATTCAAAGATAAATTGAAGATGTCCACTGACTTGGTATAATTGTTTCCCTCCATTAGTATTCTGGGCAAAGAGGAATACATATGATAGTTAGTCCCAGAATTTCTGCACTGAAATAAATCCTGACTTCTAGTATTACGAAGTGGAATTCGGAAGCTTATCAATTCAAGTAATACCGGACTATCAACTAAATCATTTAGAATTTTATATAAAAATACCAAGTCAGTGAAAATTCTTCTGTCTGACAATTTAAGCATATTCATATCGTTTAAAAGTGTGTTGTAGTTTAACATACTTGCTGAAATACCCATTTTAAAATTTAGAAAACGTAAGAATTTGTTTTGTATTCTTTCAACAGCTTGTACGTGCATATTATAATGAGGATTCCAGACAGGAGAATTGTACTCAAGTTGGCTTCTAACATAAGCAAAATATAACATTTTAATACACTTTATATTGTTAAAGTTTCTAGTTAGCCTAGTTATAAACCCCAACATTTTTAAGCCCTTATTACAGATTTCTGTTATGTGGTTAACAAATGAAAGATTTGATTGAAAAGTGATGCCCAAGTCTTTAATTTGCATTAATGTCTGAAGAGTATTGTTATCAATGTTGTAATTAAATATCACTGGATTTTTTATTCTAGAAAATCTAACAATTTGACATTTTGAGATATTTAAATAAAGTCTATTTTCCATACACCAAATTAACAATTTGTTGATATTATCTTGAAGAATATTGCAATGATAAATATTTTCAATAATTTTAAAAATTTTGAGGTCATCAGCAAAAAGTAAGATAGACACATCATGAAATATTTTTGTAAGATCATTTATAAACAAGATAAATAAGATTGGGCCAAGGTGTGAACCCTGTGGAACTCCACTTGTTGCATTAATTTTTTCTGACAGGGAGGATTTAATTCTAACTATTTGTTGTCTTCCAGTTAGATAGCTTTTAAACCAGGCTAATATATTATTATTATTATTATTATTAGTTATATAGGAATACACATTTTCATTTTCTAAACATCAATCTTAAGTTAATAATCATTTGCATTTACCTCTCGAAAAGCCTCCAAAAATATTTGGCGACAACAGTTTTCTTTCCAATCGGTGTAAATCGCAATTCCAGAGAGTTCAGTGATCGAGATCGGTTGTCAAACTGTCTCACTAAATAATTCAGATTACAAGACCACTCGAGCGTACTTAAGATCAAACCGATTACATTAATAATTGATAATTACAAATTTCCAAGTACTTACTTACATAGTTATTAAGCTGATCGTATATATAGAAGATATATATCAGATCAGGTTTGTATTTGGAATTATTAATGTATAGTGTTGCCAACTCGATTTTTAAAATAATGTCAGACGTAACCCGAAAAGGAGCTTAAAAAAGGGCTAAAGTCGTGTATATACGATTTGGGAGACGGGAATGGTACCGCCGCCCCGGGAACCTTTATTGGATAACCAACACCTCTGCCATAGGTCACCCCAAGTGGTTGGCTACGTTTGGTGATTTAGCAGGGGTGCCCGGGTTCATGGGGTGAGGTTTGTCTAGGTCTTGGAGGCGGATGACCAGGACACACTGAACCCCAGATTCCTTGAAACCCTTTTCCTTCCCAAAACTCTCCTTCCCTTCCTCTTCTTAAAAAACCCTCCACACAGCATCCCCAAAGATGACATAGGCCCTGAGGGAAATTATTTTCCCCAGGGCCTCCTGTGTGGAGCTCATATAAAAAAATATATATATATCCTAGGTTGGGGCCTCCGTGATCGAGGGACAAGGCTCTAAACTAGCGATCCGGAGGTCGCAGGTTCAAATCCCTGCGTGCAAAGATAAATTTTATTTGACTGAGTTATATTTTCGCAATTTAATTGTTTAAAATAATTTAAGTTACAGCTATTCCCCGGCATGCGTAGCAATGCCATTCAAAGAAATAAATTGATTCTCCCTGCATGTCCTTTCCCGTGCGTCCCCGTTCACTTCCCGAGTCCCCTTTCCATCTCGCGTTCCCCTTCCACCTTCCCCGCCTACCCACTCAATCGTCGCCCCTTCCTCGAACCCCACCTCCATCGTTCCCCTTCCCGTCCTGCCTTTCCTCCCTCCCGCTAAAATATATGAAATGCACATTTTCATTTATACAAATTTCATAACGCCAGAGCTTACCATTATATAAAGCCTATAACCTTTGCGAACACGCGCACAACAAATCACCAAAGTTTCATCGCAATCGGATGAACGGTATGGCAGTGCATAAAATAAGAACAAACAAATATTGATTTTTTGTATATAAGAAGAAGATATTTGTGCACGTTTCAGAGTGGAAGATACTCTCAGTATCACCCTGGTGTAAGACCACCATTCAGAATTGAAACGTTACTTGAAATGGCATTAGCAGTGTTTGGTGACTAGATCTGATCAGCCAGGTACTTCCTCAGCTTCCACTTTCCCGTTTCCTTCCCCTCCCCACCTACCTTCACCCTCATATCATACTCCAATTGGGGATGCCTTAGTCTCACTGGCTCCAGACAGGAGCAGTTGGGACTCTTGGGAGGTATTATCATACATAAAGAATATTCACAATACGGAGGGGGTGGGTGACTAAAGAAATTCTAAAAATTCTGGTTAGAAAATAAATAACCTAATCCTGGGAGAGGGGGGGGGGTGGCGACCAGAAAAATACTGAGTTAAAACCCAAGTATTCAATGCGAATTGCGAATGCGGTTCCTAAAGAAATAGCTCTTAAATTCGTCATTTGTCGTTCATGAGTTTTGAATAAAAAAGGAAGCTAGGTTATCTGAAAACGAGCTAAGAAGCTAAAACACTTTTTTGGAGCTGACGGCCTTATTTTGGAGCCAAATCTAGGTCTAAAGGAGCTGAGTTGGCAACACCGTTGATGTATGTTGAGTAGGCGGTGTACTGAACATTATCATTGTTTACATTGTGAAGTGATCGAATAATAATGATTATCTTATCGAATGATCTGATATTTAATAGCTAATTATGGTCTGATAAGTCAGCGATATGAGCTTACGGCAGGGCCTGCCAAAAATTGTATAAATGTTGTTAATATTCTGTTCTAATGACTGATCAGTGGTTGAGTGGGCATCGTGTTTGGGTCCCACCCGGGCGTCCCGTGTTCGATTCCTCGACTGGCTAAGATCTCCATCAAAACACAAGCAACATTTTCGGCTTTCTGTGGTGGTAGTAGAAGATTTTCAAACATTGTTGGGTTATTCGTAACCCGGGAATGATTGTCTTTCTTTAAAAAAAAAAAAAAAAATTATTGGGTTAACTTTTAAAGCTTGTGAATCAATGAAATATTTAATAGAATTGAAATAAAAAATCAACCGGTAACACACAAGGTTTTTTGCAATAATAAATCTATTTTCAAATGCCATTAAAAACCTTTTTTGGTTTGGCTAAGGATTGAACCTTACTACCCAGGAACTGGAATCAACAACTCTACCAATCTAGCCAAATGCCAATTGTATAAGGCAGTGTTTATGCGAATATGTTGAGTGCTGTAATGTCTTCGGATTCCAGTAAAATGCGTATGTCCGCGAGTACAAGCGTGATTGTGATTGACAGAATTGTCATCGACAACGAGTCTATCCGCCGACTTTCATTTCGATTGGATGTCGGAAGTGGGTTAATTTCCACTTCAAAATGCATTCAAACAAACAAAATGGAAATTTAAATTGATGTTTTTAAAAATATGATCGAATATAAATAGACTGCCTCCGTGGTTTTAGGGTAAGGCTCTCGTCTAGCTATCCGGATTCATTGATTTTTTTTATAATTTAAAGAAGAATGTCGGCGGAGGAGTGGATCTGTTTTATACAAATCTACAGTTTTATAAAATTTTACACACTTGTCCTTCAAAAGAAGAGGAAGATGTGAGATTTGGAAAAATCACCACCTTCGATTTTCCCACCATGTAAAGCAGAATTTTGATACATTTTGATTAAATTTTGGACACTTGACGTTCCAAATAAGAGGAAAATGACTGTAGTACATATGATTTTTAAAAACTCAGCGTAAAGCCCGGGCAAGCCAGCTAGTTTAAAATTATAATATTCAATTACTTTAAATTGATTGATTAATAAAACACTTGTATTAATTACTCTGTAAACATAAAAAAACGACATTTATTAAGTCAATTTTCTTTTATGATTTACTTCAACAATCTATATTCTTTTGGTTATGTTAAAATCTGACGCAATATCGCCATCTTATTTTTTCTGTTTTATCTTCCACATCTTACATTTTCTGTCAGTTTGACGTTTATATTCTAAATGTAAATCACTGTTTCATGGACAACGCGGTACGCTGCAAAATTAAAAATACAAGGAAATACATTTCCTTTACATACATGTAATGTATGGTTCATTCTTCTTTTTAACCTAGATAAAGTTGTCTCCACCAGCTAGTGGAGAAAAATTAAACAGAATTACCAACATTACTGCTGTATAATTACTTAAAAATCTACTGTACTAAAGACGTAATGACTGTGTGCGTTTTAAGAAAAAATATGTGTTTATATTTTTGTATTAAAAATTAAGTTACAGAGTTGTAACTTCTCGTGATAGAATTGTATTTCATACAAATCACAGTTGTCTTCTGCCACCTCGACTCGAGTATATTCTATAATGTTACAAAAAATGATATGACGACATAAAATATAATACTATTTTTAAGCTCCAAAAGTTATCCCTATCAAGTAACATTGATTATTATTTTTAATGATGTTTAATAAAATATTTTTAAAAATCTCAAAATCTTGTCTCCCACAATTTTTATGTCGTACGTTAATTCTGTCACGTGGGTTGTCAATCGAAATAGGTAAACACGCAGCTTATGTTCGTCACCCCCATTAGGCATTTTAGGCCTATTTCCCCTCTGAGATCCAAAGAGAATTCATTTATAGTAAAAACAAAATGAGACAGTGTGGTGGAAATGTGACGAGTGATAAAAGTTGTGTAGGTTAAAAAGACCAACCCGTTTATCTAGTGTATTAGCGGCACATTCCAGAGTGGTAGATACAGAGTAATTAAAAAAATTCTAAATACCATAAAATCCAGGCTAGTAGTGCGTGGCCTACACGCAAATCCACGATGGATTTCTAGGCACCCTAGTAGGGGTTAAGTCTTTATTGAGGGCTTGACTTGTGGCGGATTATCTAATTACTATTTTGTGCAGAGAATGTATCGGGGCATGATTGATCTGTGATGTGATAAAGGAAGTGTTTACCGATAATTCGTGAATGAGCGGTTCGACACGCGCCTAAATCAACGCGTGTAATCTTTCACATCGATCACGGAAATTAGAAATGCTCTAAAGAACAAAGAGATAATTAATTGTTCAGGAGAGCGGTAAACAAAGTTTTATTTTTGCAAAAAATCATATCTCCTGTTTTTGTAGACCAATAATTATAATTTTCTTATTTTAAAATACCATTGAATCTATATAATAAATTGAAAGATCTTTCAGAATACTTTCGGAATTACTCCATTTTATTAATAACAGTATTAAGTAAATTCTTTTAGTAACATTAATAAATAATTAGGGTAATAAATTTATTTTTAATTTTTTTTTTATGAGAAAAACTCTCTTTTTTTATAACTTTTGAAGGTTATTCCCATCAACGTAATATATCATTGAAGAATCCCGGTTAGACGAGAGGTCTGGGTTCGAGTCCCAGTTGCGACCATTGTCTTTTTCTATTTTTCTGTGTCTTGTTTTCTTTGATATTTTCATTTAGATTTAAAGTGTTATCTTCTTCTTCAATGATAAATTTATTTTTATTTTTTCCGAAAAAAAAACCCTTGAAAATGCATGTCGTTAAACATACACTTATTTTCCTATAAATATTTTGATGACGCAGATCGAAAGAAAAAAAAATGAGAAAAATTAAATATTTAACTAATTTTTGGATTTATTGTTCTTTATCCACTGGAGCGACAGCGCAATTTTTTGAATATTTTCCGCCCAAATTAAAAAAAATCGTACCTCCGAATTTTAATACGAAGACATACAAACTGATTATAGTTCTGTATACCCAATGAATTCACATATCTTTTGTCGATTATCACATATTCGTAGGATTTATATAAAAAAAATTATAAAATCGTAAACTTCTACTTAATTACTTATAAATAAAGGAAAATTTGCCAAAATTGACAGCAAAGCAATCCGACGTATTATTAAATAGTGCCATATTGTGGCAAAAAGCGCTCCAGTGGAGCATTTCAAACTTCTGCTGTCGATAATATTTTATCTAAATGGCTTGTCTATTGAGAGAATACCTAGGATTTCTTAAAATGTATTAAAAGTGAACCTACCTTTCATGGAATCTCAACATTTTATTTATTTTTTTATGTAAGTACCGCACAAGAGTCACAACTGCTCAAGGCCAGTGAGACTACAGCGTCCCCAACAATTGGGGTAAGTTGTGAGGCTGAAGGTAGCAGGGAGGGAAAGGAGATGGTGAAGTACATGGCTATTTAGATTGGTTATCAATGGTTCAAGCAAGTTTCATTTCGAACAATTATTTTACATCAGGGCGATACTGAGAGTATTTTCCACTGAAATATACTATATAGTATTTTATATGAACAAATTGTGAAATGACAGAATGAAGAACTTTAAGAAGCAAGTCACAGAAATCGTGGGACAATAATTGCTAAAAAGTAATTCCGAAAAGAGCTTTTTCGAGTTACACACATAACAATACTACCGTAGTTTCCTTATACACCCATTTAAACCACAAAACAAAATATAACGTGTTTGTGGTTTGTGGTGTGGTTTTGTTTCCAACTCAAAGAAGCTTATTAAAGAGTTACCTAATTGTATTAATTGGACGAGAGTTTGAAACACTTCGATCTCAGATCAGAAATATTTTTTAACAAAATTAATAAGAGTGTTACCTGCCCGAGTGCAGCGGTTTTAATTACTTGTTTTTATGTGAATATCTCACAGGAGTCCCAGCTGCTCCCGTCTGGAGCCAGTAAGACTATAGCATCCCCAATCGGGGTATGTTGTGATGCTGAAGGTAGTGGGAAGGGGAGGGTCACCAAACACCTCACACCTGCGATTACACCTTACAGGGCGATACTGAGGGTATCCTCCACTCTGGAACGTGCCGCAAATGTAATACATATTAAAGGAACTAATTGTGAAATAACACAAATTAATCGAATAAAACTTATTTGCTCACACCGGGATTCGATCCCGCGACCTTTCGATTCGAGTCAAGAGCCTTACCCCTTGACCACGGGGGCCGTGCATTACTAAGATGGTTAAATCATAAATATTGTTTTCTCCTGTAAAAAAAATATCTTCAGCATCACTGAATACATAATAGCTAGAAATGCTTTCTAGTTCGTTTTTAAATTAGCCCACCACTGTACACAAACGACTAACTTTCTTGTTCTAACCCATTCAGCACATGCGATATGTCTCTCTTATAATGTCTGGTACATCACCATTCAATTTGATCGAAATGAAAATTTCATAATGATTGTGAAATTATTTCATGGTGATCATGTTTACGCATTTGAAATTGAAGCAAAGAATAGTCAGACTTTTCGATCACGAAACACGGCCAAATCACGTTTGTGTGTTCTTCTTTACTACTTACTCTATGTTCCATACATTCGACCAAATTCAATACACAAAGCACCGCATCTACAAAGGTACCGACGCTAATACGATACGAAATGATAAAATACCATAAAATCTTTCGATATAATACGATACGATAAAATACCATAAAATCTTTCGATATAATACGAGACGATAAAATACCATAAAATCTTTCCGTCAATAGAATTCGAAAACCCCATAAACAACAAACTTTGAGAAAATTTCATTAACGACATAGACAAACTTAAGTCATTGCTTGTTGGAGCCTGGCTGTACTATTCATTTCCTTTGTTTTATACCACTGAATAGATAATATAAATCCTGTGTAGATTTGAGCGGAAACCAATGTCGTTACTGATTTAATAACCTTAAGGCGACGCTTCCCAGCTCAAAAAGAAGAAGATGGAGAGATTTGTAATTACGAATGTTGGACAGAGCGCGCTAAAATTTACAATGATAAAATTGAAGCGAAAATCATGAAAATGCTTAATAAAACATGACTCGTTTAAAGTAGAGCAAAAATCTCGTGGAAGGTATCTTAAGTATCATTTAAAGAAACATTGTGAATTTTTCACAAATATAACATGTAAAATAATAGAAATAGACTTGTTTTAAATAATTTTCGGAGCATACTTTGCGATTTTTTTCTATCGTGGGAATTTCATATAATTTGCGTTTCGGCGTGGAACGTAATCTTAAATAAACGTATCTTCAAAAATAACATATATTTTTTTAAGAGCTTAAAAACTTCCAATGTTTAAGGGAGATACGTAAGAAATCGGTAGAAATTCGGATAGCGGTGACTTAATAACCTTAATGGTGGGCGTACGCTGAGACATCGGTCGCGCAGAATGTTCAGCGCAAGATAGTTCAGGTTTTTGTGTTGTATGGAAGTGTACGGAGCGACATACGCTGAGACGTGCATGTTTCTCATACATTCCACAACTGTGCTGAACATGCTGCGCAACCGATGTCTCAGCGTACGCCCATCCTAAGGCTTGTTCGGACTAGGCCAGTAACTCGCCACTTTAGTAACTCGCCACGTGACTGACCAAAAAGCGTTCACATTACGGTCGAGTAGGGTACATTAGTGAGTGGCGCATTGGAAAATGAACCGGCTGAAACACAACAAAATCAATAGGATAATTAAGCTGATTGTAATGGATATTTTATAAGAGGTGTATGAAAAAATTAGTGAGATGAAAGTAAACAAACTATGGGTATGAAAAAAGATTAATAGCCGAAAAAAATTAAAGAATTTTACAGTAGCTTCTTCGCTCCAGTGAGATGACATTTCTGCGGCTACTAATGAAGTCTACTAAACAAAGGGTTCGGACCCATAAGTCAAATATTATTTATTTATGCCTTTTTTAACATATTAAAATGCTATAAAACAACACCGAGAGGCCTAACGGTACGGTAAATTAGTATGTCATTTTGAAATATCCTTCTAGTGACCCAGAAAACATCAACATTGTATATAATTCACTACAATTTTGTTTTGCAGCAAAATTGATTTGGTAGTGTTTATGAGTAATCTGAGAATTGTACCAGATAGAGGGTACACTTTTACATATACTCAAATCAAATTTTGATTTTTCGGAGATGTCTGAGTAATCAAATGGACGATCGAAATACACGTAAATTAAAATTCTACGTGGTAATCTGAGAATTGTACCAGATAGAGGGTACACTTTTACATATACTCAAATCAAATTTTGATTTTTCGGAGATGTCTGAGTAATCAAATGGACGATCGAAATCCACGTAAATTAAAATTCTACGAGAGTAATTTAATTTAAATAATTAAAAGTAATTTAAATTAATAAGTAATTTAAATTCTACACCGAATAATGCTTTTTATTCGCCCTGTCAGGTAGTTGAACTTGCAACCTCTGGGTCCAGTTTACCCGTATACAAGGCAGGTCACCAAATGAAAATAAAATGAAATCTAAAAGCCATTTGTTTGTTCTGCGGTTCAGACAAGCACCATAAATATTTCTCTTCGAATCACTTTGGGGAAAATACATTCTGTTGATAGAAGTAATGGATAATTTATAAAGCAACACTTTTGTGAAAAATCATGCCAAAAGCGCTTCAGTGAAACCCAAGTTAATGTTTCTTGGGTCTTATTCGAGTTTTAGATTATTCTACACACTTTTAACCTTAAACAAATTGTATGATTATTTTTATTCGCATGAGAATAATATTATTACAATCATATTGTTCTAGTGCTTCCAATTTGTAAATATTGTGCTGCGTCTAGTCTATTATGTTTAGCTTTCTGCAGCATTGTCTGTAACACTAATGTACCAGTGGAATTATTGCATATCGTAGGACTTGGTGTAATTTAGACGCAGGCAGACCTTCAATTTGTTTAATTTTATATCATTAAGCAGCTTCATTGTTTCGAGCATGTAGTTCATCTTAAATGTAAATATTTCATTGGTGAAACGGAATATGTTATTAATATTCATCTACTTTGTGAATTAACACAAAAACACTTATATCTTTCCCGGATATGTTCCGAACCGAAAAGCATTTGTATAAATGCCAATAATATGAAACCAGGCGGCATTTTGTACACAAATGTATTCCTAAATACGTTCTCTGGATTTTAATATTACCGTAATTATTGTATTAAAGTAATTTAGATATCGACCACTCCGAATTAACACAAAAACTTTTTTGTCTCTCCCGGATATGTTCCGAACCGAAAAACATTTGTATAAATGCCATTAAGATGAAACCAGGCGGCATTTTGTCTACACAAATGTATTCCCAAATACCTTCTCCGGATTTAAATATTACTGTAATTATTGTATTAAAGTAATTTAGACGGCCGGCGTAGTCCAGCGGTAAGGCTTTTGTTTAGCATTCCGAAGGTCGCGGGATCGAATCCCGGCGTGGCTTTTTTCTATTGCTTCTTCCGCTATCCTCTCTTATGCTAGTCTCACACAAACGATATGCTTTCGCTCGGTATTTGGGTATGGCCTATATCACCATATCGCTCGCCGTTCAATCACATAATCTTGTCACATGAGACAGATAAAAAAATACACATGTTTTACAACTAAAGAGTTTTGTTTGTTGGTCGGATTTGAATGTTATCATTGACAACCCTGGCAAAATCCAAAACAGAATTTTTAAATGTAAGCACCTATGTTAGTCGTAAATATCTAGCTTTCCGTCAGAGTTGTAAATATGTACGTCATTAAATAACTAGTTTTAATTCAGTAGTTATGTCTTAGTCGAAAGTCACTAGCTATAATTATAAATCTTAGTTGTAAGCCAATTATGTTATTACTAAGTATTTATTTGGGTTCCATGCCAACTGAGAAAAAAGTCAACTCAACAGCTCTTTGAAGTCATTAAAAATAATTTTAAAATAGGTATGTTTTTAGGTTTTCACGGCCAAAAAGTATTTTTGTTATTGTTTTTGGGGTGTTATGCCGTGTTTCGCTACCTCCTTCTTTAGCCAACGTTTCGGACAGCGTTACAGTGTCCATCATCAGGGCAGATGAGTGACTCACTCATCTGCCCTGATGATGGACACTGTAACGCTGTCTGAAACGTTGGCTAAAGAAGGAGGTAGCGAAACACGGCATAACACCCCAAAAACAATAACAAAAATTTTAAAATAGTCCATAACTCTAACCTAACATAACCTATTTAAACAAAAAAAATGTATCGTCACTTTTAATGACTTTTCTGAGGTGGTTCTGAGTTTGTTTCATTCTGAGTTGTCCGGTCACCATTTATTTATACAGCGCCCTAGAGGTGATTTTTCACTAAAACGGCGCTATATAAGTCAATCAAATATTATTGTTATGTGGGCGTGGCCTACGCCGTCATCTACTAGCGAAGCGATATTTAAAAATGATTTTACTCAGATAAATTAGGGAGCTGCCGTGGTCACGTGGCTGTCAGCTCTCAAGGTGACAGATCCCGAAAAAATAAATGATATTCCGTGCTCTCTCCCTCCCCCCCCCCCCCCCCCTATTATGCTTTGGTAAGAGTAAGATCGTTACTTCCATGTGAAACTAGAACATGAATACAATCCACAGAGGCCATGCCCAAATATCGCGAGAGTATAGCGCTCGTGTGAAATTAGCATAGGCGATCATCGTTAGTAAGATTTGGTAAATATAGGTAATTCTCTTCTACCTTTTCACAGTCGATCTAAGTAATTATGAGTGCTGTGGCTTTATAAATATGCATGAGAAACGCTAAGCGAGCGTCTTAAGCGTCCACGTATGAGTGAAGGATGTTCCGCTAAATTAACACCATTCGGTACCCGACTGGCTGAGTGTAAGGAGCCTGAATAAATAAGGTAAACTTCATTATTCATTATTATTAGCCGAGGAGCATTCTTCATTGCTAGTGTTTCACGACGGCGTTAAATTTACCGCAAATACTATATAAATTCTGCCGGCAGTAAACGAGCGATGTTACACGAGTACAATACAAACGGCTTTGGGTTTTGCAATACAATCAAACATTGAAATAATTACTTTACCTTAATATTACGAAGGACTGGGATATTTTTGGAAATTATGCGTTACTCTTTAATTTGGGGTTCGAAACCTGGGAAAAATGTATGAACCTACATATGTGGATTAATTAATCTTTTGAAATTTTGGATTATTTTTTGAAACCAAAATCTCCTCCAAAATCTTTGGAATAGGTTTGTAAATAGGTACTTAAATAGCTACAATATATATATTTTTTTTAACGTTATGAGTAAAAACTCTAAATTGTAATATTTAATTAAATGAAGGCAATATTAGCGAAACTCAATCGAAAATCTGTAGACAGAAAAATCAGAAAAAGATATTGGCACCTTCCCCTTCTACCTTTCCCGCCTTCTCTCCCTAGTCACCCTTCCCACGAAAACCAGCTCTCCCGTTTCCCATCCCCTCCTGCCTTTCCTCCCTGCCGCTAAAATATATGAAATACACACATTTTCATTTATACAAATTTGATAACGCCTGAGCTTACCATTATATAAAGCATATAACCTTTGCAGGTGTGCGCACAACAAATCATCAAAGTTTCATCGCAATCGGATGAACGGTATGGCAGCCCATATAATACGAACAAACAAATATTGATTTTTATATATAAGATGTGACAAATTAAATTCTTTAGAAAATTATCGGAAAGCATTTTATTTGTGCCAGAATTTCACAAAATAAAATAAAACATGCATTTTCACTTTGGTTTTTCAATTAATGAATCAAAACGGGCGGCATTCAACGAATTTGATAAATGGAAGTTACGCATTCTATTTGTTACACTACACGAATTAATCCGATGATGCATGAGTTTTATTGTGTATTTTGGTAATCATAAATATTTATTTAATTTAATAATAATGTTTGAACTTTTGACATATTTTTGCAGTGTGTTTAAGGGCGGATAACTTGGAAGGTTCAGGTTTGGCGCGCGCTCTCTTTTTATTGGTTATCTAGCCTTGTCAAGTATTCTATAATCCCTTCCAACACGACACGCCCCTTCCGATTTCGAATGTTTCAAGGACTGGTGAATCGCCTTAAATATGAAACTCGAAAAATAAGGCTTCCGGATGTAAATAAAGACAACGCGACACCTACGCACCGATGTAATGCCGAACCTCAAAAATGCACTTCACTCGGCAATTTAGAAAAATTAAGCTTATCAGCCCACTTCAGATTCTAGATGATATAAAAGATAGATATCATATCGGCGCGTGTATCAAAAATATCGCTTCACATTGCATTACACGACATGGTTCACGACATCGTTAATCTTGTATAAACACTATTAGCAGTCAAATCCATGCGATAAAAGTAAGTTTTTATCATAATATTAGGAATAAGCATTGAAACTATCAAAGTAAGAATCGTTGTAGCACAAGGTTCATATTAAATATTCTTAAAATTCTGAATCTTTGAATTTAAATTGCTGAATTAATGCATACATCAATTACCTACGGTTAAAATTTACAGTCCAATTTGTTTAATATATTTTCCCAATCTTTTTTTTCCCAGTCTTGCCGAAGCAAATTCAATTACAAAAAAAACTTGCCTCGTTTTCCGATTAGATCTTGGGAGTCATTTTTTTTAATATGAATATCGCACAAGAGTCCCAACTGCTCCCGTCTGGTGCCAGTGAGACAGTGGCATCTTCAATTGGGGTATGTTGTGAGGCTGAAGGTAATGGGGAGGGGAAGGAGATATGAAAGAGGAAGGTGGGAAGTATCTGGCTATTCAGATCTGGTAACCAAACACGGCTAAAGCCATTTCAAGCAACGTTTCAATTCTGAATGGCGGTCTTATATTAGGGCGATACTGAGAGTATCTTCCACTCACAACGTGCCGCAAATATACTATTTTAAATGAATAAATTGTGAAATAGCACAAATCAATCAAATAAAATTTATAGGACTACGCCGGCCGTTATTAGTCTTAAAGAACTGACGTTGTGCAACGTGGTTTGCTTTTCAAGTGATGCTATTTATTAAATGGTATTAATTTTTTTTCTTGTTTATTCCAGATGCAATCTGTCGAGTTCCATATTATACATACAAGTAAAAATAAAAATATTGCCAGATAATTTATAGTAAAAGAAAACAGATAAAAATAAAATAATAACATTTTTTCGTAAGAAGCAATTACTTTGTGGTTAGACATTATATTTAAAAGAATTAAAACACTTTGTATTTAAACCACGAATTTATTATTTTGTATATCTACCGGTTTCGCTTCGACCAAGCTTCATCAGGATATAATATAATAATAACTAACTACTAAGGCAGAGATATCGGTTATATATAAGTGGAATGACAGAGGGAGAAAGAAAATCACAAAAGAAAATAATTAGACAGAGACAAAATTAATATGCAAGGGATACAAAGGGTAAACAATTAGTGGGAGGGAGACAACAATGTACATTATACAGAAAAAGATAAATTATAATACAAAAGAACATAATTAGACGGGAGCAAATTAATTTAACAGAGGTACGATGAATATCAATTAGGGGGAAGGAGACAACAGTGTATATATGAGCATAAGTAAATGGGCAACAGTATTCAATAATATAATAAAAAGTCTGATGCATCTTACATTTTAACATAAAGAACAATATTTAGATATGGATGAAATAAATAATTAAGGGACTCAGAATAACAATATAACACAAACATAATATCATGGGGTGGGATGGATGGCCGGAAACAAGTTAAAGATAGGACTATAGGGTGTATTTTTTTTGATTTGATAGATTAACTTGGTTATTGAGTAGGAATTCTGACTTATTTGTATTTAACGTTTTTCTAATCTCTAGAGCTTCTAAATTGTCTAATTTAAGACCTATACTGTTTTTATGTAGCATTCGAGTTCCTGATATTTTATTAAAATTATGGTCTGTTGCGATTAAATGGTTTGCAAGTTCAGAGAAACCTTTACCGTTTAGACAGCGTAGATGTTCTTTGACTCTAATATTGACGTTTCGTGCTGTTTTTCCTATATAGAATGCAGGACAATCACTGCAGTTAAGTTGATATATGCCCGAGTGACTTAACTTATCATCTTTATCTTTAGTATTGATTAAGAATTTGCCAAGATTGTTATTTGTGTAGAAGGCCGGTTTAATTTCTAGAGGAAGGTTTCTAACACTTAGGTTAGAAAAATTATTTATAAATAGAATCCTACGCCAATTGTATTTTTGAGTATTGTTATTTGTTATCGGCGCACTTTTGTAAAGGAATTTATTTGTAAACAATTCTAAATTGCCAAGAGATTTTTGCAATGACCTCACTCGTTTGTTTAATGTATGCTTAAATCAAAATTACTTTAAATTCAACAACATCATTTATGAACAAAATATGGGCTTGCCCATGGGGGCCCCAACGTCACCGTTGGTCGCTGATATATTTATGGATAACTTAGAAAATAACATATTCTCTTGTAAATCTCCTCTCTTAAAAAACGTGCTCATATG